>OX122884.1:11509148-11894693 GCA_944738645.1 Eristalinus sepulchralis
TTCGCTTCTTCTTCTTCTTATAGCGCTACAGTCCGGGGTGGACCTGTGTCTCAACCAACATGCCTCTCCATCCAGCACGATCTTTCGCCAGCTGCCGCCAGTTGCGCGATCCAAGTTGGTTGAGGTACTTCTCCTCTTGTGATCACCACCTTCTCCAGGACCCTCCTCTGCTGCGTTGTACCAAAGGCTCAGTTTCGAAGACTTTTGGACCGGAGCAGTGGAGTCCATACGCTCTACATGGACTAGCCATTTTAAGCGTTAAGCGCTTAAGCTTCTTCTTATAGTGCGACAGTCCGGGGTGGACCTGTGTCTCAACCAACATGCCTCTCCATCCAGCACGATCTTTCGCCAGCTGCCGCCCAGTTGCGCGATCCAAGTTGGTTGAGGTCCTTCTCCTCTTGCGAGCACCACCCTCTCAAAGACCCTCCTCTGCTGCGGTCTACCAAAGGCTTAGTTTTGAAGACTTTTCGGACAGGAGCAGTGTAGTCCATACGCTCTACATGGACTAGCCATCTTAAGCGTAGTTTCCGGAGATACTTGACTAGGCGCATGTCGTGGTACAGCCCATAGAGTTCGCCGTTAATTCTTCTCCTCCAGATGCCTTCAACGCAAACAGTGGTTTCGCTATCTTCGCAAAATCCTTAATAAAACGTCGGTAATATGATGCCAGTCCAAGAAATCCTCTAAGTTTTTTCAGATTATCCGTTCCGTTTTCTGTCAGTAACAAAAATTGTGTCTCCTGGTTCTTATTTTTTTGTTTTCATTCTTTTTAGATTTTCCTTCCGTTTTCTGTAAGTAACAAAAATTGTGTTTCCTGGTTCTTATTTTTTGTTTTCATTCTTTTTAGATTTTCCTTCCACTGCTTTTGATTCTGGCGATTACTAATTTGCTCTTTTAAGTCTGAATTTAGTTTATTGCTGAAACTTATGAAATTTTTGTAGTTGATGCGATTATATCTGCCGAAAATTATACCAATTATTTTTCTTTTTATGGTTTCGCTTCTTCTTCTTTTTCTTCATATAGCGCTACAGTCCGGGGTGGACCTGTGTTTCAACCACTTGCATCTCCATCCAGCACGATCTTTCGCCAGCTGCCGCCAGTTGCGCGATCCAAGTTGGTTGAGGTACTTCTCTCTTGTAAGCACCACCTCCTCCAGGACCCTCCTATGCTGCGTTGTACCAAAGGCTCAGTTTCGAAGACTTTTCGGACCGGAGCAGTGGAGTCCATACGCTCTACATGGACTAGCCATCTTAAGCGTTGTTTCCTGGAGACACTTGACTAGGCGCATGTCGTTGTACAGCCCATAGAGTTCGTCGTTTATTCTTCTACTCCAGATGCCTTCAACGCAAACAGTGGTTTCGCTATCTTCGCAAAATCCTTAATAAAACGTCGGTAATATGATGCCAGTCCAAGAAATCCTCTAAGTTTTTTCAGATTATCCGTTCCGTTTTTTGTCAGTAACATAAATTGCGTTGTATCCCGAGACACTTGACTAGGCGCATGTCGTTGTACAGCCTATTTAGTTCGTCGTTAATTCTTCTCCTCCAGATGCCTTCAACGCAAACAGTGGTTTCGCTATCTTCGCAAAATCCTTCATAAAACGTCGGTAATATGACGCAGTCCAAGAAATCCTCTAAGTTCTTTCAGGTTTTTCCTAATTTGCTGTTTTAAGTCTGAATTTAGTTTATTGTTGAAACTTATGAAATTTTTGTAGTTGATGCGATTATATCTGCCGAAAATTATATCAATTGGTTTCTTTTTATAGTTTTGTTTCTTCTTCTTCTTATAGCCCTACAGTCCGGGGTGGACCTGTGTCTCAACCAACATGCCTCTCCATCCATCACGACCTTTCGCCAGCTGCCGCCAGTTGCGCGATCCAAGTTGGTTGAGGTCTTTCTCCTCTTGGAGCACCACCTTCTCCAGGACCCTCCTCTGATGCGTTGTACCAAAGGGTCAGTTTCGAAGACTTTTCGGACCGGAGCAGTGGAGTCCATACGCTCTACATGGACTAGCCGTCTTAGGCGTTGTATCCGGAGACGCTTGACTAGGCGCATGTTGTTGTACAGCCAATAGAGTTCGTCGTTAATTTTTCTCCTCCAGATGCCTTCAACGCAAACAGTGGTTTCGCTATCTTCGCAAAATCCTTCATAAAACGTCGGTAATATGACGCCAATCCAAGAAATCCTCTAATTCCTTTCAGATTATCCGTTCCGTTTTCTGTCAGTAACAAAAATTGTCTCCTGGTTCTTATTTTTTTGTTTTCATTCTTTTTAGATTTTCCTTCCACTGCTTTTGATTCTGGTGTTTCCTGATTTGCTCTTTTAAGTCTGAATTTAGTTTATTGCTGAAATTTATGAAATTTTTGTAGTTGATACCGAAAATTATATCAATTGGTTTTCTTTTTATGGTTTCGCTTCTTCTTCTTCTTCTTATAGCGCTACAGTCCGGGGTGGACCTGTGTCTCAACCAATATGCCTCTCCATCCAGCACGATCTTTCGCCAGCTGCCGCCAGTTGCGCGATCCAAGTTGGTTGAGGTACTTCTCCTCTTGTGAGCACCACCTCCTCCAGGACCCTCCTATGCTGCGTTGTACCAAAGGCTCAGTTTCGAAGACTTTTCGGACCGGAGCAGTGGAGTCCATACGCTCTACATGGACTAGCCATCTTAAGCGTTGTTTCTGGAGACACTTGTCTAGGCGCATGTCGTTGTACAGCCCATAGAGTTCGTCGTTTATTCTTCCACTCCAGATGCCTTCAACGCAAACAGTGGTTTCGCTATCTTCGCAAAATCCTTAATAAAACGTCCGTAATATGATGCCAGTCCAAGAAATCCTCTTATTCCTTTCAAATTATCCGTTCCGTTTTCTGTCAGTAACAAAAATTGTGTCTCCTGGTTCTTATTTTTTTGTATTCATTCTTTTTAGATTTTCCTTCCACTGCTTTTGGCTCTGGTGTTTCCTAATTTGCTCTTTTATATCTGAATTTAGTTTATTGCTAAAACTTATGAAATTTATGTAGTTGATGCGATTATATCTGCCGAAAATTATATCAATTGGTTTTCTTTTTATGATTTCTCTTATCCTTCTTCTTCTTCTTATAGCGCTACAGTCCGGGGTGGACCTGTGTCTCAACCAACATGCCTCTCCATCCAGCACGATCTTTCGCCAGCTGCCGCCAGTTGCGCAATCCAAGTTGGTTGAGGTACTTCTCCTCTTGTGAGCACCACCTTCTCCAGGACCCTCCTCTGCTGCTTTGTACCAAAGGCTCAGTTTCGAAGACTTTTTGGACCGGAGCAGTGGAGTCCATACGCTCTACATGGACTAGCCATTTTAAGCGTTAAGCGCTTAAGCTTCTTCTTATAGTGCTACAGTCCGGGGTGGACCTGTGTCTCAACCAACATGCCTCTCCATCCAGCACGATCTTTCGCCAGCTGCCGCCAGTTGCGCGATCCAAGTTGGTTGCGGTCCTTCTCCTCTTGCGAGCACCACCCTCTCAAAGACCCTCCTCTGCTGCGGTCTACCAAAGGCTTAGTTTTGAAGACTTTTCGGACAGGAGCAGTGTAGTCCATACGCTCTACATGGACTAGCCATCTTAAGCGTAGTTTCCGGAGACACTTGACTAGGCGCATGTCGTGGTACAGCCCATAGAGTTCGTCGTTTATTCTTCCACTCCAGATGCCTTCAACGCAAACAGTGGTTTCGCTATCTTCGCAAAATCCTTAATAAAACGTCCGTAATATGATGCCAGTCCAAGAAATCCTCTTATTCCTTTCAGATTATCCGTTCCGTTTTCTGTCAGTAACAAAAATTGTGTCTCCTGGTTCTTATTTTTTTGTATTCATTCTTTTTAGATTTTCCTTCCACTGCTTTTGACTCTGGTGTTTCCTAATTTGCTCTTTTAAGTCTGAATTTAGTTTATTGCTGAAATTTATGTTATTGATGCGATTATATCTGCCGAAAATTATATCAATTGTTTTTCTTTTTATGGTTTCGCTTCTTCTTCTTCTTCTTCTTATAGCGCTACAGTCCGGGGTGGACCTGTGTTTTAACCAACATGCATCTCCATCCAGCACGATCTTTCGCCAGCTGCCGCCAGTTGCGCGATTCAAGTTGGTTGAGGTACTTCTCCTCTTGTGAGCACCACCTTCTCCAGGACCCTCCTATGCTGCGTTGTACCAAAGGCTCAGTTTCGAAGACTTTTCGGACCGGAGCAGTGGAGTCCATACGCTCTACATGGACTAGCCATCTTAAGCGTTGTTTCTGGAGACACTTGACTAGGCGCATGTCGTTGTACAGCCCATAGAGTTCGTCGTTTATTCTTCTACTCCAGATGCCTTCAACGCAAACAGTGGTTTCGCTATCTTCGCAAAATCCTTAATAAAACGTCGGTAATATGATGCCAGTCCAAGAAATCCTCTAAGTTTTTTCAGATTATCCGTTCCGTTTTTTGTCAGTAACATAAATTACGTTGTATCCCGAGACACTCGACTAGGCGCATGTCGCTGTACAGCCTATTTAGTTCGTCGTTAATTCTTCTCCTCCAGATGCCTTCAACGCAAACAGTGGTTTCGCTATCTTCGCAAAATCCTTCATAAAACGTCGGTAATATGACGCCAGTCCAAGAAATCCTCTAAGTTCTTTCATGTGTTTCCTAATTTGCTGTTTTAAGTCTGAATTTAGTTTATTGTTGAAACTTATGAAATTTTTGTAGTTGATGCGATTATATCTGCCGAAAATTATATCAATTGGTTTTCTTTTTATAGTTTTGTTTCTTCTTCTTCTTATAGCTCTACAGTCCGGGGTGGACCTGTGTCTCAACCAACATGCCTCTCCATCCATCACGACCTTTCGCAAGCTGCCGCCAGTTGCGCGATCCAAGTTGGTTGAGGTCTTTCTCCTCTTGGAGCACCACCTTCTCCAGGACCCTCCTCTGATGCGTTGTACCAAAGGGTCAGTTTCGAAGACTTTTCGGACCGGAGCAGTGGAGTCCATACGCTCTACATGGACTAGCCGTCTTAGGCGTTGTATCCGGAGACGCTTGACTAGGCGCATGTTGTTGTACAGCCAATAGAGTTCGTCGTTAATTCTTCTCCTCCAGATGCCTTCAACGCAAACAGTGGTTTCGCTATCTTCGCAAAATCCTTCATAAAACGTCGGTAATATGACGCCAATCCAAGAAATCCTCTAATTCCTTTCAGATTATCCGTTCCGTTTTCTGTCAGTAACAAAAATTGTGTCTCCTGGTTCTTATTTTTTTGTTTTCATTCTTTTTAGATTTTCCTTCCACTGCTTTTGATTCTGGTGTTTCCTAATTTGCTCTTTTAAGTCTGAATTTAGTTTATTGCTGAAATTTATGAAATTTTTGTAGTCGATACCGAAAATTATATCAATTGGTTTTCTTTTTATGGTTTCGCTTCTTCTTCTTCTTCTTATAGCGCTACAGTCCGGGGTGGACCTGTGTCTCAACCAATATACCTCTCCATCCAGCACGATCTTTCGCCAGCTGCCGCCAGATGCGCGATCCAAGTTGGTTGAGGTCTTTCTCCTCTTGTGAGCACCACCTTCTTCAGGACCCTCCTCTGCTGCGTTGTACCAAAGGCTCAGTTTCGAAGACGTTTCGGACCGGAGCAGTGGAGTTTACACGCTCTACTTGGACTAGACGTCTTAAGCGTAGTACCCGGAGACGCTTGACTAGGCGCATGTTGTTGTACAGCCAACAGAGTTCGTCGTTAATTCTTCTCCTCCAGATGCCTTCAACGCAAACAGTGGTTTCGCTATCTCCGCAAAATCCTTAATAAAACGTCGGTAATATGATGCCAGTCCAAGAAATCCTCTAATTCCTTTCAGATTATCCGTTCCGTTTTCTGTCAGTAACAAAAATTGTGTCTCCTGGTTCTTATTTTTTTGTTTTCATTCTTTTTAGATTTTCCTTCCACTGCTTTTGGCTCTGGTGTTTCCTAATTTGCTCTTTTAAGTCTGAATTTAGTTTATTGCTGAAACTTATGAAATTTATGTAGTTGATGCGATTATATCTGCCGAAAATTATATCAATTGGTTTTCTTTTTATGGTTTCTCTTCTTCTTCTTCTTCTTCTTATAGCGCTACAGTCCGGGGTGGACCTGTGTCTCAACCAACATGCCTCTCCATCCAGCACGATCTTTCGCCAGCTGCCGCCAGTTGCGCGATCCAAGTTGGTTGAGGTCCTTCTCCTCTTGTGAGCACCACCTTCTCCAGGACCCTCCTCTGCTGCGTTGTACCAAAGGCTCAGTTTCGAAGACTTTTCGGACCGGAGCAGTGGAGTCCATACGCTCTACATGGACTAGACGTCTTAAGCGTTGTATCCCGAGACTCTTGACTAGGCGCATGTCGTTGTACAGCCTATATAGTTCGTCGTTAATTCTTTTCCTCCAGATGCCTTCAACGAAAACAGTGGTTTCGCTATCTTCGCAAAATCCTTAATAAAGCGTCGGTAATATGATGCCAGTCCAAGAAATCCTCGAAGTTCTTTCAGATTATCCGTTCCGTTTTTTGTCAGTAACAAAAATTGTGTCTCCTGGTTCATGTTTTTTTGATTTCATTCTTTTTAGATTTTCCTTCCACTGCTTTTGATTCTGGTGTTTCCTAATTTGCTATTTTAAGTCTGAATTTAGTTTATTGCTGAAACTTATGAAATTTTTGTAGTTGATGCGATTATATCTGCCGAAAATTATATCAATTGGTTTTCTTTTTATGGTTTCGCTTCTTCTTCTTCTTATAGCGCTACAGTCCGTGGTGGACCTGTGTCTCAACCAACATGCCTCTCCATCCAGCACTATCTTTCGCCAACTGCCGCTAGTTGCGCGATCCAAGTTGGTTGAGGTCTTTCTCCTCTTGTGAGCACAACCTTCTCCAGGACCCTCCTCTACTGCGTTGTACCAAAGGCGCAGTTTCGAAGACGTTTCGGACCGGAGCAGTGGAGTCTATACGCTCTACTTGGACTAGACGTCTTAAGCGTTGTACCCGGAGACGCTTGACTAGGCGCATGTTGTTTACAGCCAACAGAGTTCGTCGTTAATTCTTCTCCTCCAGATGCCTTCAACGCAAACAGTGGTTTCGCTATTTTCGCAAAATCCTTAATAAAACGTCGGTAATATGATGCCAATCAAAGAAATCCTCGAAGTTCTTTCAGATTCTCCGTTCCGTTTTCTGTCAGTAACAAAAATTGTGTCTCCTGGTTCTTATTTTTTTGTTTTCATTCTTTTTAAATTTTCCTTCCACTGCTTTTGGCTCTGGTGTTTCCTAATTTGCTCCTTTAAGTCTGAATTTAGTTTATTGCTGAAACTTATGAAATTTTTGTAGTTGATGCGATTATATCTGCCGAAAATTATATCAATTGGTTTTCTTTTTATGGTTTCGCTTCTTCTTCTTCTTATAGCGCTACAGTCCGGGGTGGACCTGTGTCTCAACCAATATGCCTCTCCATCCAGCACTATCTTTCGCCAGCTGCCGCCAGTTGCGCGATCCAAGTTGGTTGAGGTCTTTCTCCTCTTGTGAGCACCACCTTCTCCAGGACCCTCCTCTGATGCGTTGTACCAAAGGCTCAGTTTCGAAGACTTTTCGGACCGGAGCAGTGGAATCCATACGCTCTACATGGACTAGACTTCTTAAGCGTTGTATCCGGAGACGCTTGACCAGGCGCATGTTGTTGTACAGCCAATAGAGTTCGTCGTTAATTCTTCTCCTCCAGATGCTTTCAACGCAAACAGCGGTTTCGCTATCTTCGCAAAGTCCTTCATAAAACGTTGGTAATATGATGCCAATCCAAGAAATCCTTTAATTCCTTTCAGATTATCCGTTCCGTTTTTTGTCAGTAACAAAAATTGTGTCTCCTGGTTCATTTTTTTTTTGATTTCTGTCTTTTTAGATTTTCCTTCAACAGCTTTTGATTCTGGTGTTTCCTAATTTGCTCTTTTGAGTCTGATTTTAATTTATTGCTGAAACTTATGAAATTTTTGTAGTTGATGCGATTATATCTGCCGAAAATTATATCAATTTCATTCATTTTCATTCATTCACAGGGGTGGACCTGTGTCTCAACCAACATGCCTCTCCATCCAGCACTATCTTTCGCCAGCTGCCGCCAGTTGCGCGATCCAAGTTGGTTGAGGTCTTTCTCCTCTTGTGAGCACCACCTTCTCCAGAACCCTCCTCTGATGCGTTGTACCAAAGGCTCAGTTTCGAAGACTTTTCGGACCGGAGCAGTGGAGTCAATACGCTCTACATGGACTAGCCATCTTAAGCGTTGTTTCCGGAGACACTTGACTATTCGCATATCGTTGTACAGCCCATAGAGTTCGTCGTTAATTCTTCTCCTCCAGATGCCTTCAACGCAAACAGTGGTTTCGCTATCTTCGCAAAATCCTTAATAAAACGTCGGTAATATGATGCCAGTCCAAGATATCCTCTAAGTTCTTTCAGATTATCCGTTCCGTTTTCTGTCAGTAACATAAATTGTGTCTCCTGGTTCTAATATTTTTGTTTTCATTCTTTTTAGATTTTCCTTCCACTGCTTTTGATTCTAGTGTTTGCTAATTTGCTCTTTTAAGTCTGAATTTAGTTTATTGCTGAAACTTATGAAATTTATGTAGTTGATGCGCTTATATCTGCCGAAAATTATATCAATTGGTTTTCTTTTTATGGTTTCGCTTCTTCTTCTTCTTCTTATAGCGCTACAGTCCGAGGTGGACCTGTGTCTCAACCAACATGCCTCTCCATCCAGCACGATCTCTCGCCAGCTGCCGCCAGTTGCGCGATCCAAGTTGGTTGAGGTACTTCTCCTCTTGTGAGCACCACCTTCTCCAGGACCCTCCTCTGCTGCGTTGTACCAAAGGCCCAGTTTCGAAGACTTTTCGGACCGGAGCAGTAGAGTCCATACGCTCTACATGGACTAGCCACCTTAAGCGTTGTTTCCGGAGACACTTGACTAGGAGCATGTCGTTGTACAGCCCATAGAGTTCGTCGTTAATTCTTCTCCTCCAGATGCCTTCAACGCAAACAGTGGTTTCGCTATCTTCGCAAAATCCTTAATAAAACGTCGGTAATATGATGCCAGTCTAAGAAATCCTCTAAGTTCTTTCAGATTATCCGTTCCGTTTTTTGTCAGTAACATAAATTGTGTCTCCTGGTTCATATTTTTTTGATTTCTTTCTTTTTAGATTTTCCACTGGTGTTTCCTAATTTGCTTTTTTAAGTCTGAATTTAGTTTATTGCTGAAACATATGAAATTTTTGTAGTTGATGCGATTATATCTGCCGAAAATTATACCAATTATTTTTCTTTTTATGGTTTCGCTTCTTCTTCTTTTTCTTCTTATAGCGCTACAGTCCGGGGTGGACCTGTGTTTCAACCAACTTGCATCTCCATCCAGCACGATCTTTCGCCAGCTGCCGCCAGTTGCGCGATCCAAGTTGGTTGAGGTACTTCTCCTCTTGTAAGCACCACCTCCTCCAGGACCCTCCTATGCTGCGTTGTACCAAAGGCTCAGTTTCGAAGACTTTTCGGACCGGAGCAGTGGAGTCCATACGCTCTACATGGACTAGCCATCTTAAGCGTTGTTTCTGGAGACACTTGACTAGGCGCATGTCGTTGTACAGCCCATAGAGTTCGTCGTTTATTCTTCTACTCCAGATGCCTTCAACGCAAACAGTGGTTTCGCTATCTTCGCAAAATCCTTAATAAAACGTCGGTAATATGATGCCAGTCCAAGAAATCCTCTAAGTTTTTTCAGATTATCCGTTCCGTTTTTTGTCAGTAACATAAATTGCGTTGTATCCCGAGACACTTGACTAGGCGCATGTCGTTGTACAGCCTATTTAGTTCGTCGTTAATTCTTCTCCTCCAGATGCCTTCAACGCAAACAGTGGTTTCGCTATCTTCGCAAAATCCTTCATAAAACGTCGGTAATATGACGCCAGTCCAAGAAATCCTCTAAGTTCTTTCAGGTTTTTCCTAATTTGCTGTTTTAAGTCTGAATTTAGTTTATTGTTGAAACTTATGAAATTTTTGTAGTTGATGCGATTATATCTGCCGAAAATTATATCAATTGGTTTTCTTTTTATAGTTTTGTTTCTTCTTCTTCTTATAGCCCTACAGTCCGGGGTGGACCTGTGTCTCAACCAACATGCCTCTCCATCCATCACGACCTTTCGCCAGCTGCCGCCAGTTGCGCGATCCAAGTTGGTTGAGGTCTTTCTCCTCTTGGAGCACCACCTTCTCCAGGACCCTCCTCTGATGCGTTGTACCAAAGGGTCAGTTTCGAAGACTTTTCGGACCGGAGCAGTGGAGTCCATACGCTCTACATGGACTAGCCGTCTTAGGCGTTGTATCCGGAGACGCTTGACTAGGCGCATGTTGTTGTACAGCCAATAGAGTTCGTCGTTAATTTTTCTCCTCCAGATGCCTTCAACGCAAACAGTGGTTTCGCTATCTTCGCAAAATCCGTCATAAAACGTCGGTAATATGACGCCAATCCAAGAAATCCTCTAATTCCTTTCAGATTATCCGTTCCGTTTTCTGTCAGTAACAAAAATTGTCTCCTGGTTCTTATTTTTTTGTTTTCATTCTTTTTAGATTTTCCTTCCACTGCTTTTGATTCTGGTGTTTCCTGATTTGCTCTTTTAAGTCTGAATTTAGTTTATTGCTGAAATTTATGAAATTTTTGTAGTTGATACCAAAAATTATATCAATTGGTTTTCTTTTTATGGTTTCGCTTCTTCTTCTTCTTCTTATAGCGCTACAGTCCGGGGTGGACCTGTGTCTCAACCAATATGCCTCTCCATCCAGCACGATCTTTCGCCAGCTGCCGCCAGTTGCGCGATCCAAGTTGGTTGAGGTACTTCTCCTCTTGTGAGCACCACCTCCTCCAGGACCCTCCTATGCTGCGTTGTACCAAAGGCTCAGTTTCGAAGACTTTTCGGACCGGAGCAGTGGAGTCCATACGCTCTACATGGACTAGCCATCTTAAGCGTTGTTTCTGGAGGCACTTGACTAGGCGCATGTCGTTGTACAGCCCATAGAGTTCGTCGTTTATTCTTCCACTCCAGATGCCTTCAACGCAAACAGTGGTTTCGCTATCTTCGCAAAATCCTTAATAAAACGTCCGTAATATGATGCCAGTCCAAGAAATCCTCTTATTCCTTTCAAATTATCCGTTCCGTTTTCTGTCAGTAACAAAAATTGTGTCTCCTGGTTCTTATTTTTTTGTATTCATTCTTTTTAGATTTTCCTTCCACTGCTTTTGGCTCTGGTGTTTCCTAATTTGCTCTTTTAAGTCTGAATTTAGTTTATTGCTGAAACTTATGAAATTTATGTAGTTGATGCGATTATATCTGCCGAAAATTATATCAATTGGTTTTCTTTTTATGGTTTCTCTTCTTCTTCTTCTTCTTCTTATAGCGCTACAGTCCGGGGTGGACCTGTGTCTCAACCAACATGCCTCTCCATCCAGCACGATCTTTCGCCAGCTGCCGCCAGTTGCGCAATCCAAGTTGGTTGAGGTACTTCTCCTCTTGTGAGCACCACCTTCTCCAGGACCCTCCTCTGCTGCGTTGTACCAAAGGCTCAGTTTCGAAGACTTTTTGGACCGGAGCAGTGGAGTCCATACGCTCTACATGGACTAGCCATTTTAAGCGTTAAGCGCTTAAGTTTCTTCTTATAGTGCTACAGTCCGGGGTGGACCTGTGTCTCAACCAACATGCCTCTCCATCCAGCACGATCTTTCGCCAGCTGCCGCCAGTTGCGCGATCCAAGTTGGTTGCGGTCCTTCTCCTCTTGCGAGCACCACCCTCTCAAAGACCCTCCTCTGCTGCGGTCTACCAAAGGCTTAGTTTTGAAGACTTTTCGGACAGGAGCAGTGTAGTCCATACGCTCTACATGGACTAGCCATCTTAAGCGTAGTTTCCGGAGACACTTGACTAGGCGCATGTCGTGGTACAGCCCATAGAGTTCGTCGTTTATTCTTCCACTCCAGATGCCTTCAACGCAAACAGTGGTTTCGCTATCTTCGCAAAATCCTTAATAAAACGTCCGTAATATGATGCCAGTCCAAGAAATCCTCTTATTCCTTTCAGATTATCCGTTCCGTTTTCTGTCAGTAACAAAAATTGTGTCTCCTGGTTCTTATTTTTTTGTATTCATTCTTTTTAGATTTTCCTTCCACTGCTTTTGGCTCTGGTGTTTCCTTATTTGCTCTTTTAAGTCTGAATTTAGTTTATTGCTGAAACTTATGAAATTTATGTAGTTGATGCGATTATATCTGCCGAAAATTATATCAATTGGTTTTCTTTTTATGGTTTCTCTTCTTCTTCTTCTTCTTCTTATAGCGCTACAGTCCGGGGTGGACCTGTGTCTCAACCAACATGCCTCTCCATCCAGCACGATCTTTCGCCAGCTGCCACCAGTTGCGCAATCCAAGTTGGTTGAGGTACTTCTCCTCTTGTGAGCACCACCTTCTCCAGGACCCTCCTCTGCTGCGTTGTACCAAAGGCTCAGTTTCGAAGACTTTTTGGACTGGAGCAGTGGAGTCCATACGCTCTACATGGACTAGCCATTTTAAGCGTTAAGCGCTTAAGCTTCTTCTTATAGTGCTACAGTCCGGGGTGGACCTGTGTCTCAACCAACATGCCTCTCCATCCAGCACGATCTTTCGCCAGCTGCCGCCAGTTGCGCGATCCAAGTTGGTTGCGGTCCTTCTCCTCTTGCGAGCACCACCCTCTCAAAGACCCTCCTCTGCTGCGGTCTACCAAAGGCTTAGTTTTGAAGACTTTTCGGACAGGAGCAGTGTAGTCCATACGCTCTACATGGACTAGCCATCTTAAGCGTAGTTTCCGGAGACACTTGACTAGGCGCATGTCGTGGTACAGCCCATAGAGTTCGTCGTTTATTCTTCCACTCCAGATGCCTTCAACGCAAACAGTGGTTTCGCTATCTTCGCAAAATCCTTAATAAAACGTCCGTAATATGATGCCAGTCCAAGAAATCCTCTTATTCCTTTCAGATTATCCGTTCCGTTTTCTGTCAGTAACAAAAATTGTGTCTCCTGGTTCTTATTTTTTTGTATTCATTCTTTTTAGATTTTCCTTCCACTGCTTTTGACTCTGGTGTTTCCTAATTTGCTCTTTTAAGTCTGAATTTAGTTTATTGCTGAAATTTATGTTATTGATGCGATTATATCTGCCGAAAATTATATCAATTGTTTTTCTTTTTATGGTTTCGCTTCTTCTTCTTCTTCTTCTTATAGCGCTACAGTCCGGGGTGGACCTGTGTTTTAACCAACATGCATCTCCATCCAGCACGATCTTTCGCCAGCTGCCGCCAGTTGCGCGATTCAAGTTGGTTGAGGTACTTCTCCTCTTGTGAGCACCACCTTCTCCAGGACCCTCCTATGCTGCGTTGTACCAAAGGCTCAGTTTCGAAGACTTTTCGGACCGGAGCAGTGGAGTCCATACGCTCTACATGGACTAGCCATCTTAAGCGTTGTTTCTGGAGACACTTGACTAGGCGCATGTCGTTGTACAGCCCATAGAGTTCGTCGTTTATTCTTCTACTCCAGATGCCTTCAACGCAAACAGTGGTTTCGCTATCTTCGCAAAATCCTTAATAAAACGTCGGTAATATGATGCCAGTCCAAGAAATCCTCTAAGTTTTTTCAGATTATCCGTTCCGTTTTTTGTCAGTAACATAAATTACGTTGTATCCCGAGACACTCGACTAGGCGCATGTCGCTGTACAGCCTATTTAGTTCGTCGTTAATTCTTCTCCTCCAGATGCCTTCAACGCAAACAGTGGTTTCGCTATCTTCGCAAAATCCTTCATAAAACGTCGGTAATATGACGCCAGTCCAAGAAATCCTCTAAGTTCTTTCATGTGTTTCCTAATTTGCTGTTTTAAGTCTGAATTTAGTTTATTGTTGAAACTTATGAAATTTTTGTAGTTGATGCGATTATATCTGCCGAAAATTATATCAATTGGTTTTCTTTTTATAGTTTTGTTTCTTCTTCTTCTTATAGCTCTACAGTCCGGGGTGGACCTGTGTCTCAACCAACATGCCTCTCCATCCATCACGACCTTTCTCAAGCTGCCGCCAGTTGCGCGATCCAAGTTGGTTGAGGTCTTTCTCCTCTTGGAGCACCACCTTCTCCAGGACCCTCCTCTGATGCGTTGTACCAAAGGGTCAGTTTCGAAGACTTTTCGGACCGGAGCAGTGGAGTCCATACGCTCTACATGGACTAGCCGTCTTAGGCGTTGTATCCGGAGACGCTTGACTAGGCGCATGTTGTTGTACAGCCAATAGAGTTCGTCGTTAATTCTTCTCCTCCAGATGCCTTCAACGCAAACAGTGGTTTCGCTATCTTCGCAAAATCCTTCATAAAACGTCGGTAATGTGACGCCAATCCAAGAAATCCTCTAATTCCTTTCAGATTATCCGTTCCGTTTTCTGTCAGTAACAAAAATTGTGTCTCCTGGTTCTTATTTTTTTGTTTTCATTCTTTTTAGATTTTCCTTCCACTGCTTTTGATTCTGGTGTTTCCTAATTTGCTCTTTTAAGTCTGAATTTAGTTTATTGCTGAAATTTATGAAATTTTTGTAGTCGATACCGAAAATTATATCAATTGGTTTTCTTTTTATGGTTTCGCTTCTTCTTCTTCTTCTTATAGCGCTACAGTCCGGGGTGGACCTGTGTCTCAACCAATATACCTCTCCATCCAGCACGATCTTTCGCCAGCTGCCGCCAGATGCGCGATCCAAGTTGGTTGAGGTCTTTCTCCTCTTGTGAGCACCACCTTCTTCAGGACCCTCCTCTGCTGCGTTGTACCAAAGGCTCAGTTTCGAAGACGTTTCGGACCGGAGCAGTGGAGTTTACACGCTCTACTTGGACTAGACGTCTTAAGCGTAGTACCCGGAGACGCTTGACTAGGCGCATGTTGTTGTACAGCCAACAGAGTTCGTCGTTAATTCTTCTCCTCCAGATGCCTTCAACGCAAACAGTGGTTTCGCTATCTCCGCAAAATCCTTAATAAAACGTCGGTAATATGATGCCAGTCCAAGAAATCTTCTAATTCCTTTCAGATTATCCGTTCCGTTTTCTGTCAGTAACAAAAATTGTGTCTCCTGGTTCTTATTTTTTTGTTTTCATTCTTTTTAGATTTTCCTTCCACTGCTTTTGGCTCTGGTGTTTCCTAATTTGCTCTTTTAAGTCTGAATTTAGTTTATTGCTGAAACTTATGAAATTTATGTAGTTGATGCGATTATATCTGCCGAAAATTATATCAATTGGTTTTCTTTTTATGGTTTCTCTTCTTCTTCTTCTTCTTCTTATAGCGCTACAGTCCGGGGTGGACCTGTGTCTCAACCAACATGCCTCTCCATCCAGCACGATCTTTCGCCAGCTGCCGCCAGTTGCGCGATCCAAGTTGGTTGAGGTCCTTCTCCTCTTGTGAGCACCACCTTCTCCAGGACCCTCCTCTGCTGCGTTGTACCAAAGGCTCAGTTTCGAAGACTTTTCGGACCGGAGCAGTGGAGTCCATACGCTCTACATGGACTAGACGTCTTAAGCGTTGTATCCCGAGACTCTTGACTAGGCGCATGTCGTTGTACAGCCTATATAGTTCGTCGTTAATTCTTTTCCTCCAGATGCCTTCAACGAAAACAGTGGTTTCGCTATCTTCGCAAAATCCTTAATAAAGCGTCGGTAATATGATGCCAGTCCAAGAAATCCTCGAAGTTCTTTCAGATTATCCGTTCCGTTTTTTGTCAGTAACAAAAATTGTGTCTCCTGGTTCATGTTTTTTTGATTTCATTCTTTTTAGATTTTCCTTCCACTGCTTTTGATTCTGGTGTTTCCTAATTTGCTATTTTAAGTCTGAATTTAGTTTATTGCTGAAACTTATGAAATTTTTGTAGTTGATGCGATTATATCTGCCGAAAATTATATCAATTGGTTTTCTTTTTATGGTTTCGCTTCTTCTTCTTCTTATAGCGCTACAGTCCGTGGTGGACCTGTGTCTCAACCAACATGCCTCTCCATCCAGCACTATCTTTCGCCAACTGCCGCTAGTTGCGCGATCCAAGTTGGTTGAGGTCTTTCTCCTCTTGTGAGCACAACCTTCTCCAGGACCCTCCTCTACTGCGTTGTACCAAAGGCGCAGTTTCGAAGACGTTTCGGACCGGAGCAGTGGAGTCTATACGCTCTACTTGGACTAGACGTCTTAAGCGTTGTACCCGGAGACGCTTGACTAGGCGCATGTTGTTGTACAGCCAACAGAGTTCGTCGTTAATTCTTCTCCTCCAGATGCCTTCAACGCAAACAGTGGTTTCGCTATTTTCGCAAAATCCTTAATAAAACGTCGGTAATATGATGCCAATCAAAGAAATACTCGAAGTTCTTTCAGATTCTCCGTTCCGTTTTCTGTCAGTAACAAAAATTGTGTCTCCTGGTTCTTATTTTTTTGTTTTCATTCTTTTTAAATTTTCCTTCCACTGCTTTTGGCTGTTTCCTAATTTGCTCCTTTAAGTCTGAATTTAGTTTATTGCTGAAACTTATGAAATTTTTGTAGTTGATACCGAAAATTATATCAATTGGTTTTCTTTTTATGGTTTCGCTTCTTCTTCTTCTTATAGCGCTACAGTCCGGGGTGGACCTGTGTCTCAACCAATATGCCTCTCCATCCAGCACTATCTTTCGCCAGCTGCCGCCAGTTGCGCGATCCAAGTTGGTTGAGGTCTTTCTCCTCTTGTGAGCACCACCTTCTCCAGGACCCTCCTCTGATGCGTTGTACCAAAGGCTCAGTTTCGAAGACTTTTCGGACCGGAGCAGTAGAGTCCATACGCTCTACATGGACTAGCCATCTTAAGCGTTGTTTCCGGAGACACTTGACTAGGCGCATGTCGTTGTACAGCCCATAGAGTTCGTCGTTAATTCTTCTCCTCCAGATGCCTTCAACGCAAACAGTGGTTTCGCTATCTTCGCGAAATCCTTAACAAAACGTCGGTAATATGATGCCTGTCCAAGAAATCCTCTAAGTTCTTTCAGAATATCCGGTAGGTTTTTTGTCAGTAACATAAATTGTGTCTCCTGGTTCTTATATTTTTGTTTTCATTCTTTTTAGATTTTCCTTCCACTGCTTTTGATTCTGGTGTTTCCTAATTTGCTCTTTTAAGTCTGAATTTAGTTTATTGCTGAAACTTATGAAATTTTTGTAGTTGATACCGAAAATTATATCAATTGGTTTTCTTTTTATGGTTTCGCTTCTTCTTCTTCTTATAGCGCTACAGTCCGGGGTGGACCTGTGTCTCAACCAATATGCCTCTCCATCCAGCACTATCTTTCGCCAGCTGCCGCCAGTTGCGCGATCCAAGTTGATTGAGGTCTTTCTCCTCTTGTGAGCACCACCTTCTCCAGGACCCTCCTCTGATGCGTTGTACCAAAGGCTCAGTTTCGAAGACTTTTCGGACCGGAGCAGTGGAATCCATACGCTCTACATGGACTAGACTTCTTAAGCGTTGTATCCGGAGACGCTTGACCAGGCGCATGTTGTTGTACAGCCAATAGAGTTCGTCGTTAATTCTTCTCCTCCAGATGCTTTCAACGCAAACAGCGGTTTCGCTATCTTCGCAAAGTCCTTCATAAAACGTTGGTAATATGATGCCAATCCAAGAAATCCTTTAATTCCTTTCAGATTATCCGTTCCGTTTTTTGTCAGTAACAAAAATTGTGTCTCCTGGTTCATTTTTTTTTTGATTTCTGTCTTTTTAGATTTTCCTTCAACAGCTTTTGATTCTGGTGTTTCCTAATTTGCACTTTTGAGTCTGATTTTAATTTATTGCTGAAACTTATGAAATTTTTGTAGTTGATGCGATTATATCTGCCGAAAATTATATCAATTTCATTCATTTTCATTCATTCACAGGGGTGGACCTGTGTCTCAACCAACATGCCTCTCCATCCAGCACTATCTTTCGCCAGCTGCCGCCAGTTGCGCGATCCAAGTTGGTTGAGGTCTTTCTCCTCTTGTGAGCACCACCTTCTCCAGAACCCTCCTCTGATGCGTTGTACCAAAGGCTCAGTTTCGAAGACTTTTCGGACCGGAGCAGTGGAGTCAATACGCTCTACATGGACTAGCCATCTTAAGCGTTGTTTCCGGAGACACTTGACTATTCGCATATCGTTGTACAGCCCATAGAGTTCGTCGTTAATTCTTCTCCTCCAGATGCCTTCAACGCAAACAGTGGTTTCGCTATCTTCGCAAAATCCTTAATAAAACGTCGGTAATATGATGCCAGTCCAAGATATCCTCTAAGTTCTTTCAGATTATCCGTTCCGTTTTCTGTCAGTAACATAAATTGTGTCTCCTGGTTCTAATATTTTTGTTTTCATTCTTTTTAGATTTTCCTTCCACTACTTTTGATTCTAGTGTTTCCTAATTTGCTCTTTTAAGTCTGAATTTAGTTTATTGCTGAAACTTATGAAATTTATGTAGTTGATGCGCTTATATCTGCCGAAAATTATATCAATTGGTTTTCTTTTTATGGTTTCGCTTCTTCTTCTTCTTCTTATAGCGCTACAGTCCGAGGTGGACCTGTGTCTCAACCAACATGCCTCTCCATCCAGCACGATCTCTCGCCAGCTGCCGCCAGTTGCGCGATCCAAGTTGGTTGAGGTACTTCTCCTCTTGTGAGCACCACCTTCTCCAGGACCCTCCTCTGCTGCGTTGTACCAAAGGCCCAGTTTCGAAGACTTTTCGGACCGGAGCAGTGGAGTCCATACGCTCTACATGGACTAGCCACCTTAAGCGTTGTTTCCGGAGACACTTGACTAGGAGCATGTCGTTGTACAGCCCATAGAGTTCGTCGTTAATTCTTCTCCTCCAGATGCCTTCAACGCAAACAGTGGTTTCGCTATCTTCGCAAAATCCTTAATAAAACGTCGGTAATATGATGCCAGTCTAAGAAATCCTCTAAGTTCTTTCAGATTATCCGTTCCGTTTTTTGTCAGTAACATAAATTGTGTCTCCTGGTTCATATTTTTTTGATTTCTTTCTTTTTAGATTTTCCACTGGTGTTTCCTAATTTGCTTTTTTAAGTCTGAATTTAGTTTATTGCTGAAACATATGAAATTTTTGTAGTTGATGCGATTATATCTGCCGAAAATTATACCAACTAACAAGCCTCTCCATCCAGCACGATCTTTCGCCAGATGTGCGATCCAAGTTGGTTGAGGTACTTCTCCTCTTGTGAGCACCACCTTCTCCAGGACCCTCCTCTGGTGCGTTGTACCAAAGGCTCAGTTTCGAAGACTTCTCGGACCGGAGCAGTGGAGTCCATACGCTCTACATGGGTTAGCCATCTTATGCGTTGTTTCCGGAGACACTTGACTAGGCGCATGTCGTTGTACAGCCCATAGAGTTCGTCGTTAATTCTTCTCCTCCAGATGCCTTCAACGCAAACAGTGGTTTCGCTGTCTTCGCAAAATCCTTAATAAAACGTCGGTAATATGATGCCAGTCCAAGAAATCCTCTAAGTTCTTTCAGATTATCCGTTTATATCTGCCGAAAATTATATCAATTGGTTTTCTTTTTATGATTTTGCTTCTTCTTCTTCTTATAGCGCTACAGTCCGGGGTGGACCTGTGTCTCAACCAACATGCCTCTCCATCCAGCACGATCTTTCGCCAGCTGCCGCCAGTTGCGCGATCCAAGTTGGTTGAGGTACTTCTCCTCTTGTGAGCACCACCTTCTCCAGGACCCTCCTCTGCTGCGTTGTACCAAAGGCTCAGTTTCGAAGACTTTTTGGACCGGAGCAGTGAAGTCCATACGCTCTACATGGACTAGCCATTTTAAGCGTTAAGCGCTTAAGCTTCTTCTTATAGTGCTACAGTCCGGGGTGGACCTGTGTCTCAACCAACATGCCTCTCCATCCAGCACGATCTTTCGCCAGCTGCCGCCAGTTGCGCGATCCAAGTTGGTTGAGGTCCTTCTCCACTTGTGAGTACCACCCCCTCAAAGACCCTCCTCTGCTGCGGTGTACCAAAGGCTTAGTTTTGAAGACTTTTCGGACCGGAGCAGTGTAGTCCATACGCTCTACATGGACTAGCCATCTTAAGCGTAGTTTCCGGAGACACTTGACTAGGCGCATGTCGTTGTACAGCCCATAGAGTTCGCCGTTAATTCTTCTCCTCCAGATGCCTTCAACGCAAACAGTGGTTCCGCTATCTTCGCAAAATCCTTAATAAAACGTCGGTAATATGATGCCAGTCCAAGAAATCCTCTAAGTTCTTTCAGACTATCCGTTCCGTTTTTTGTCAGTAAAATAAATTGTGTCTCTTGCTTTATATTTTTTTGATTTCTTTCTTTTTATATTTTCCTTCAACTGCTTTTGACTCTGGTGTTTCCTAATTTGCTCTTTTAAGTCTGAATTTATTTTATTGCTGAAACTTATGAAATTTATGTTATTGATGCGATTATATTTGCCGAAAATTATATCAATTGTTTTTCTTTTTATGGTTTCGCTTCTTCTTCTTCTTCTTCTTATAGCGCTACAGTCCGGGGTGGACCTGTATTTCAACCAACAGGCATCTCCATCCAGCACGATCTTTCGCCAGCTGCCGCCAGTTGCGCGATCCAAGTTGGTTGAGGTACTTCTCCTCTTGTGAGCACCACCTTCTCCAGGACCCACCTATGCTGCGTTGTACCAAAGGCTCAGTTTCGAAGATTTTTCGGACCGGAGCAGTTGAGTCGTTGTTTCTGGAGACACTTGACTAGGCGCATGTCGTTGTACAGCCCATAGAGTTCGTCGTTTATTCTTCTACTCCAGATGCCTTCAACGCAAACAGTGGTTTCGCTATCTTCGCAAAATCCTTAATAAAACGTCGGTAATATGATGCCAGTCCAAGAAATCCTCTAAGCTTTTTCAGATTATCCGTTCCGTTTTTTGTCAGTAACATAAATTGCGTTGTATCCCGAGATTATCCGTTCCGTTTTTTGTCAGTAACAAAAATTGTGTCTCCTGGTTCATGTTTTTTTGATTTCATTCTTTTTAGATTTTCCTTCCACTGCTTTTGATTCTGGTGTTTCCTAATTTGCTGTTTTAAGTCTGAATTTAGTTTATTGCTGAAACTTATGAAATTTTTGTAGTTGATGCGTTTATAACTGCCGAAAATTATATCAATTGGTTTTCTTTTTATGGTTTCGTTTCTTCTTCTTCTTCTTATAGCGCTACAGTCCGGGGTGGACCTGTGTCTCAACCAACATGCCTCTCCATCCAGCACTATCTTTCGCCAGCTGCCGCCAGTTGCGCGATCCAAGTTGGTTGAGGTCTTTCTTCTCTTGTGAGCACCACCTTCTCCAGGACCCTCCTCTGATGCGTTGTACCAAAGGGTCAGTTTCGAAGACTTTTCGGACCGGAGCAGTGGAGTCCATACGCTCTACATGGACTAGCCGTCTTAGGCGTTGTATCCGGAGACGCTTGACTAGGCGCATGTTGTTGTACAGCCAATAGAGTTCGTCGTTAATTCTTCTACTCCATATGCCTTCAACGAAAAACAGTGGTTTCGCTATTTTCGCAAAATCCTTAATAAAACGGCGGTAATATGATACCAATCCAAGAAATCCTCTAATTCCTTTTAGATTATCCGTTCCGTTTTCTGTCAGTAACAAAAATTGTGTCTCCTGGTTCCTATTTTTTTGTTTTCATTCTTTTTAGATTTTCCTTCCGTTTTCTGTCAGTAACAAAAATTGTGTTTCCTGGTTCTTATTTTTTTGTTTTCATTCTTTTTAGATTTTCCTTCCACTGCTTTTGATTCTGGTGATTACTAATTTGCTCTTTTAAGTCTGAATTTAGTTTATTGCTGAAACTTATGAAATTTTTGTAGTTGATGCAATTATATCTGCCGAAAATTATATCAATTGGTTTTCTTTTTATGATTTTGCTTCTTCTTCTTCTTATAGCGCTACAGTCCGGGTAGACCTGTGTCTCAACCAACATGCCTCTCCATCCAGCACGATCTTTCGCCAGCTGCCGCCAGTTGCGCGATCCAAGTTGGTTGAGGTCCTTCTCCTCTTGTGAGCACCACCCCCTCAAAGACCCTCCTCTGCTACGGTGTACCAAAGGCTTAGTTTTGAAGACTTTTCGGACCGGAGCAGTGTAGTCCATACGCTCTACATGGACTAGCCATCTTAAGCGTAGTTTCCGGAGACACTTGACTAGGCGCATGTCGTTGTACAGCCCATAGAGTTCGCCGTTAATTCTTCTCCTCCAGATGCCTTCAACGCAAACAGTGGTTCCGCTATCTTCGCAAAATCCTTAATAAAACGTCGGTAATATGATGCCAGTCCAAGAAATCCTCTAAGTTCTTTCAGACTATCCGTTCCGTTTTTTGTCAGTAACATAAATTGTGTCTCTTGCTTTATATTTTTTTGATTTCTTTCTTTTTATATTTTCCTTCAACTGCTTTTGACTCTGGTGTTTCCTAATTTGCTCTTTTAAGTCTGAATTTAGTTTATTGCTGAAACTTATGAAATTTATGTTATTGATGCGATTATATTTGCCGAAAATTATTTTATGGTTTCGCTTCTTCTTCTTCTTCTTCTTATAGCGCTACAGTCCGGGGTGGACCTGTATTTCAACCAACATGCATCTCCATCCAGCACGATCTTTCGCCAGCTGCCGCCAGTTGCGCGATCCAAGTTGGTTGAGGTACTTCTCCTCTTGTGAGCACCACCTTCTCCAGGACCCACCTATGCTGCGTTGTACCAAAGGCTCAGTTTCGAAGACTTTTCGGACCGGAGCAGT
Organism: Eristalinus sepulchralis; assembly: GCA_944738645.1. NCBI lineage: Eukaryota > Metazoa > Arthropoda > Insecta > Diptera > Syrphidae > Eristalinus > Eristalinus sepulchralis. The sequence goes on from OX122884.1 coordinate 11,531,971, forward strand.
TGAGTCGTTGTTTCTGGAGACACTTGACTAGGCGCATGTCGTTGTACAGCCCATAGAGTTCGTCGTTTATTCTTCTACTCCAGATGCCTTCAACGCAAACAGTGGTTTCGCTATCTTCGCAAAATCCTTCATAAAACGTCGGTAATATGACGCCAGTCCAAGAAATCCTCTAAGTTCTTTCAGATTATCCGTTCCGTTTTTTGACAGTAACAAAAATTGTGTCTCCTGGTTCATGTTTTTTTGATTTCATTCTTTTTAGATTTTCCTTCCACTGCTTTTGATTCTGGTGTTTCCTAATTTGCTGTTTTAAGTCTGAATTTAGTTTATTGCTGAAACTTATGAAATTTTTGTAGTTGATGCGTTTATAACTGCCGAAAATTATATCAATTGGTTTTCTTTTTATGGTTTCGTTTCTTCTTCTTCTTCTTATAGCGCTACAGTCCGGGGTGGACCTGTGTCTCAACCAACATGCCTCTCCATCCAGCACTATCTTTCGCCAGCTGCCGCCAGTTGCGCGATCCAAGTTGGTTGAGGTCTTTCTTCTCTTGTGAGCACCACATTCTCCAGGACCCTCCTCTGATGCGTTGTACCAAAGGGTCAGTTTCGAAGACTTTTCGGACCGGAGCAGTTGAGTCCATACGCTCTACATGGACTAGCCGTCTTAGGCGTTGTATCCGGAGACGCTTGACTAGGCGCATGTTGTTGTACAGCCAATAGAGTTCGTCGTTAATTCTTCTCCTTCAGATGCCTTCAACGAAAAACAGTGGTTTCGCTATCTTCGCAAAATCCTTAATAAAACGTTGGTAATATGATGCCAGTCCAAGAAATCCTCTAAGTTTTTTCAGATTATCCGTTCCTTTTTTCGTCAGTAACATAAATTGGGTTGTATCCCGAGACACTTGACTAGGCGCATGTCGTTGTACAGCCTATTTAGTTCGTCCTTAATTCTTCTCCTCCAGATGCCTTCAACGCAAACAGTGGTTTCGCTATCTTCGCAAAATCCTTCATAAAACGTCGGTAATATGACGCCAATCCAAGAAATCCTCTAATTCCTTTCAGATTATCCGTTCCGTTTTTTGTCAGTAACAAAAATTGTGTCTCCTGGTTCCTATTTTTTTGTTTTCATTCTTTTTAGATTTTCCTTCCGTTTTCTGTCAGTAACAAAAATTGTGTTTCCTGGTTCTTATTTTTTTGTTTTCATTCTTTTTAGATTTTCCTTCCACTGCTTTTGATTCTGGTGATTACTAATTTGCTCTTTTAAGTCTGAATTTAGTTTATTGCTGAAACTTATGAAATTTTTGTAGTTGATGCAATTATATCTGCCGAAAATTATATCAATTGGTTTTCTTTTTATGATTTTGCTTCTTCTTCTTCTTATAGCGCTACAGTCCGGGTAGACCTGTGTCTCAACCAACATGCCTCTCCATCCAGCACGATCTTTCGCCAGCTGCCGCCAGTTGCGCGATCCAAGTTGGTTGAGGTCCTTCTCCTCTTGTGAGCACCACCCCCTCAAAGACCCTCCTCTGCTGCGGTGTACCAAAGGCTTAGTTTTGAAGACTTTTCGGACCGGAGCAGTGTAGTCCATACGCTCTACATGGACTAGCCATCTTAAGCGTAGTTTCCGGAGACACTTGACTAGGCGCATGTCGTTGTACAGCCCATAGAGTTCGCCGTTAATTCTTCTCCTCCAGATGCCTTCAACGCAAACAATGGTTCCGCTATCTTCGCAAAATCCTTAATAAAACGTCGGTAATATGATGCCAGTCCAAGAAATCCTCTAAGTTCTTTCAGACTATCCGTTCCGTTTTTTGTCAGTAACATAAATTGTGTCTCTTGCTTTATATTTTTTTGATTTCTTTCTTTTTATATTTTCCTTCAACTGCTTTTGACTCTGGTGTTTCCTAATTTGCTCTTTTAAGTCTGAATTTAGTTTATTGCTGAAACTTATGAAATTTATGTTATTGATGCGATTATATTTGCCGAAAATTATTTTATGGTTTCGCTTCTTCTTCTTCTTCTTCTTATAGCGCTACAGTCCGGGGTGGACCTGTATTTCAACCAACATGCATCTCCATCCAGCACGATCTTTCGCCAGCTGCCGCCAGTTGCGCGATCCAAGTTGGTTGAGGTACTTCTCCTCTTGTGAGCACCACCTTCTCCAGGACCCACCTATGCTGCGTTGTACCAAAGGCTCAGTTTCGAAGACTTTTCGGACCGGAGCAGTTGAGTCGTTGTTTCTGGAGACACTTGACTAGGCGCATGTCGTTGTACAGCCCATAGAGTTCGTCGTTTATTCTTCTACTCCAGATGCCTTCAACGCAAACAGTGGTTTCGCTATCTTCGCAAAATCCTTAATAAAACGTCGTTAATATGATGCCAGTCCAAGAAATCCTCTAAGCTTTTTCAGATTATCCGTTCCGTTTTTTGTCAGTAACATAAATTGCGTTGTATCCCGAGACACTTGACTAGGCGCAGTTGTTGTACAGCCTATTTAGTTCGTCGTTAATTCTTCTCCTCCAGATGCCTTCAACGCAAACAGTGGTTTCGCTATCTTCGCAAAATCCTTCATAAAACGTCGGTAATATGACGCCAGTCCAAGAAATCATCTAAGTTCTTTCAGATTATCCGTTCCGTTTTTTGTCAGTAACAAAAATTGTGTCTCCTGGTTCATGTTTTTTTGATTTCATTCTTTTTAGATTTTCCTTCCACTGCTTTTGATTCTGGTGTTTCCTAATTTGCTGTTTTAAGTCTGAATTTAGTTTATTGCTGAAACTTGGACTAGCCGTCTTAGGCGTTGTATCCGGAGACGCTTGACTAGGCGCATGTCGTTGTACAGCCCATAGAGTTCGTCGTTTATTCTTCTACTCCAGATGCCTTCAACGCAAACAGTGGTTTCGCTATCTTCGCAAAATCCTTAATAAAACGTCGGTAATATGATGCCACTCCAAGAAATCCTCTAAGTTTTTTCAGATTATCCGTTCCGTTTTTCGTCAGTAACATAAATTGGGTTGTATCCCGAGACACTTGACTAGGCGCATGTCGTTGTACAGCCTATTTAGTTCGTCCTTAATTCTTCTCCTCCAGATGCCTTCAACGCAAACAGTGGTTTCGCTATCTTCGGAAAATCCTTCATAAAACGTCGGTAATATGACGCCAATCCAAGAAATCCTCTAATTCCTTTCAGATTATCCGTTCCGTTTTTTGTCAGTAACAAAAATTGTGTCTCCTGGTTCCTATTTTTTTGTTTTCATTCTTTTTAGATTTTCCTTCCGTTTTCTGTCAGTAACAAAAATTGTGTTTCCTGGTTCTTATTTTTTTGTTTTCATTCTTTTTAGATTTTCCTTCCACTGCTTTTGATTCTGGTGATTACTAATTTGCTCTTTTAAGTCTGAATTTAGTTTATTGCTGAAACTTATGAAATTTTTGTAGTTGATGCAATTATATCTGCCGAAAATTATATCAATTGTTTTTCTTTTTATGGGTTCGCTTCTTCTTCTTCTTCTTCTTATAGCGCTACAGTCCGGGGTGGACCTGTGTTTCAACCAACATGCATCTCCATCCAGCACGATCTTTCGCCAGCTGCCGCCAGTTGCTCGATCCAAGTTGGTTGAGGTACTTCTCCTCTTGTGAGCACCACCTTCTCCAGGACCCTCCTATGCTGCGTTGTACCAAAGGCTCAGTTTCGAAGACTTTTCGGACCGGAGCAGTGGAGTCGTTGTTTCTGGAGACACTTGACTAGGCGCATGTCGTTGTACAGCCCATAGAGTTCGTCGTTTATTCTTCTACTCCAGATGCCTTCAACGCAAACAGTGGTTTCGCTATCTTCGCAAAATCCTTAATAAAACGTCGGTAATATGATGCCACTCCAAGAAATCCTCTAAGTTTTTTCAGATTATCCGTTCCGTTTTTCGTCAGTAACATAAATTGGGTTGTATCCCGAGACACTTGACTAGGCGCATGTCGTTGTACAGCCTATTTAGTTCGTCGTTAATTCTTCTCCTCCAGGTGCCTTCAACGCAAACAGTGGTTTCGCTATCTTCGCAAAATCCTTCATAAAACGTCGGTAATATGACGCCAATCCAAGAAATCCTCTAATTCCTTTCAGATTATCCGTTCCGTTTTCTGTCAGTAACAAAAATTGTGTCTCCTGGTTCTTATTTTTTTGTTTTCATTGTTTTTAGATTTTCCTTCCACTGCTTTTGATTCTGGTGTTTCCTAATTTGCTCTTTTAAGTCTGAATTTAGTTTATTGCTGAAACTTATGAAACTTACGTTAGTGATGCGATTATATCTGCCGAAAATTATATCAATTGTTTTTCTTTTTATGGGTTCGCTTCTTCTTCTTCTTCTTCTTATAGCGCTACAGTCCGGGTAGACCTGTGTCTCAACCAACATGCCTCTCCATCCAGCACGATCTTTCGCCAGCTGCCGCCAGTTGCGCGATCCAAGTTGGTTGAGGTCCTTCTCCTCTTGTGAGCACCACCCCCTCAAAGACCCTCCTCTGCTGCGGTGTACCAAAGGCTTAGTTTTGAAGACTTTTCGGACCGGAGCAGTGTAGTCCATACGCTCTACATGGACTAGCCATCTTAAGCGTAGTTTCCGGAGACACTTGACTAGGCGCATGTCGTTGTACAGCCCATAGAGTTCGCCGTTAATTCTTCTCCTCCAGATGCCTTCAACGCAAACAATGGTTCCGCTATCTTCGCAAAATCCTTAATAAAACGTCGGTAATATGATGCCAGTCCAAGAAATCCTCTAAGTTCTTTCAGACTATCCGTTCCGTTTTTTGTCAGTAACATAAATTGTGTCTCTTGCTTTATATTTTTTTGATTTCTTTCTTTTTATATTTTCCTTCAACTGCTTTTGACTCTGGTGTTTCCTAATTTGCTCTTTTAAGTCTGAATTTAGTTTATTGCTGAAACTTATGAAATTTATGTTATTGATGCGATTATATTTGCCGAAAATTATTTTATGGTTTCGCTTCTTCTTCTTCTTCTTCTTATAGCGCTACAGTCCGGGGTGGACCTGTATTTCAACCAACATGCATCTCCATCCAGCACGATCTTTCGCCAGCTGCCGCCAGTTGCGCGATCCAAGTTGGTTGAGGTACTTCTCCTCTTGTGAGCACCACCTTCTCCAGGACCCACCTATGCTGCGTTGTACCAAAGGCTCAGTTTCGAAGACTTTTCGGACCGGAGCAGTTGAGTCGTTGTTTCTGGAGACACTTGACTAGGCGCATGTCGTTGTACAGCCCATAGAGTTCGTCGTTTATTCTTCTACTCCAGATGCCTTCAACGCAAACAGTGGTTTCGCTATCTTCGCAAAATCCTTAATAAAACGTCGTTAATATGATGCCAGTCCAAGAAATCCTCTAAGCTTTTTCAGATTATCCGTTCCGTTTTTTGTCAGTAACATAAATTGCGTTGTATCCCGAGACACTTGACTAGGCGCAGTTGTTGTACAGCCTATTTAGTTCGTCGTTAATTCTTCTCCTCCAGATGCCTTCAACGCAAACAGTGGTTTCGCTATCTTCGCAAAATCCTTCATAAAACGTCGGTAATATGACGCCAGTCCAAGAAATCATCTAAGTTCTTTCAGATTATCCGTTCCGTTTTTTGTCAGTAACAAAAATTGTGTCTCCTGGTTCATGTTTTTTTGATTTCATTCTTTTTAGATTTTCCTTCCACTGCTTTTGATTCTGGTGTTTCCTAATTTGCTGTTTTAAGTCTGAATTTAGTTTATTGCTGAAACTTATGAAATTTTTGTAGTTGATGCGTTTATAACTGCCGAAAATTATATCAATTGGTTTTCTTTTTATGGTTTCGTTTCTTCTTCTTCTTCTTATAGCGCTACAGTCCGGGGTGGACCTGTGTCTCAACCAACATGCCTCTCCATCCAGCACTATCTTTCGCCAGCTGCCGCCAGTTGCGCGATCCAAGTTGGTTGAGGTCTTTCTTCTCTTGTGAGCACCACCTTCTCCAGGACCCTCCTCTGATGCGTTGTACCAAAGGGTCAGTTTCGAAGACTTTTCGGACCGGAGCAGTGGAGTCCATACGCTCTACATGGACTAGCCGTCTTAGGCGTTGTATCCGGAGACGCTTGACTAGGCGCATGTTGTTGTACAGCCAATAGAGTTCGTCGTTAATTCTTCTCCTTCAGATGCCTTCAACGAAAAACAGTGGTTTCGCTATCTTCGCAAAATCCTTAATAAAACGTTGGTAATATGATGCCAGTCCAAGAAATCCTCTAAGTTTTTTCAGATTATCCGTTCCTTTTTTCGTCAGTAACATAAATTGGGTTGTATCCCGAGACACTTGACTAGGCGCATGTCGTTGTACAGCCTATTTAGTTCGTCCTTAATTCTTCTCCTCCAGATGCCTTCAACGCAAACAGTGGTTTCGCTATCTTCGGAAAATCCTTCATAAAACGTCGGTAATATGACGCCAATCCAAGAAATCCTCTAATTCCTTTCAGATTATCCGTTCCGTTTTTTGTCAGTAACAAAAATTGTGTCTCCTGGTTCCTATTTTTTTGTTTTCATTCTTTTTAGATTTTCCTTCCGTTTTCTGTCAGTAACAAAAATTGTGTTTCCTGGTTCTTATTTTTTTGTTTTCATTCTTTTTAGATTTTCCTTCCACTGCTTTTGATTCTGGTGATTACTAATTTGCTCTTTTAAGTCTGAATTTAGTTTATTGCTGAAACTTATGAAATTTTTGTAGTTGATGCAATTATATCTGCCGAAAATTATATCAATTTGTTTTCTTTTTATGATTTTGCTTCTTCTTCTTCTTATAGCGCTACAGTCCGGGTAGACCTGTGTCTCAACCAACATGCCTCTCCATCCAGCACGATCTTTCGCCAGCTGCCGCCAGTTGCGCGATCCAAGTTGGTTGAGGTCCTTCTCCTCTTGTGAGCACCACCCTCTCAAAGACCCTCCTCTGCTGCGGTGTACCAAAGGCTTAGTTTTGAAGACTTTTCGGACCGGAGCAGTGTAGTCCATACGCTCTACATGGACTAGCCATCTTAAGCGTAGTTTCCGGAGACACTTGACTAGGCGCATGTCGTTGTACAGCCCATAGAGTTCGCCGTTAATTCTTCTCCTCTAGATGCCTTCAACGCAAACAGTGGTTTCGCTATCTTCGCAAAATCCTTAATAAAACGTCGTTAATATGATGCCAGTCCAAGAAATCCTCTAAGTTCTTTCAGGCTTTCCGTTCCGTTTTTTGTCAGTAACATAAATTGTGTCTCTTGCTTCATATATTTTTGATTTCTTTCTTTTTATATTTTCCTTCAACTGCTTTTGACTCTGGTGTTTCCTAATTTGCTCTTTTAAGTCTGAATTTAGTTTATTGCTGAAACTTATGAAACTTACGTTATTGATGCGATTATATCTGCCGAAAATTATATCAATTGTTTTTCTTTTTATGGGTTCGCTTCTTCTTCTTCTTCTTCTTATAGCGCTACAGTCCGGGGTGGACCTGTGTTTCAACCAACATGCATCTCCATCCAGCACGATCTTTCGCCAGCTGCCGCCAGTTGCTCGATCCAAGTTGGTTGAGGTACTTCTCCTCTTGTGAGCACCACCTTCTCCAGGACCCTCCTATGCTGCGTTGTACCAAAGGCTCAGTTTCGAAGACTTTTCGGACCGGAGCAGTGGAGTCGTTGTTTCTGGAGACACTTGACTAGGCGCATGTCGTTGTACAGCCCATAGAGTTCGTCGTTTATTCTTCTACTCCAGATGCCTTCAACGCAAACAGTGGTTTCGCTATCTTCGCAAAATCCTTAATAAAACGTCGGTAATATGATGCCACTCCAAGAAATCCTCTAAGTTTTTTCAGATTATCCGTTCCGTTTTTCGTCAGTAACATAAATTGGGTTGTATCCCGAGACACTTGACTAGGCGCATGTCGTTGTACAGCCTATTTAGTTCGTCCTTAATTCTTCTCCTCCAGATGCCTTCAACGCAAACAGTGGTTTCGCTATCTTCGGAAAATCCTTCATAAAACGTCGGTAATATGACGCCAATCCAAGAAATCCTCTAATTCCTTTCAGATTATCCGTTCCGTTTTTTGTCAGTAACAAAAATTGTGTCTCCTGGTTCCTATTTTTTTGTTTTCATTCTTTTTAGATTTTCCTTCCGTTTTCTGTCAGTAACAAAAATTGTGTTTCCTGGTTCTTATTTTTTTGTTTTCATTCTTTTTAGATTTTCCTTCCACTGCTTTTGATTCTGGTGATTACTAATTTGCTCTTTTAAGTCTGAATTTAGTTTATTGCTGAAACTTATGAAATTTTTGTAGTTGATGCAATTATATCTGCCGAAAATTATATCAATTGGTTTTCTTTTTATGATTTTGCTTCTTCTTCTTCTTATAGCGCTACAGTCCGGGTAGACCTGTGTCTCAACCAACATGCCTCTCCATCCAGCACGATCTTTCGCCAGCTGCCGCCAGTTGCGCGATCCAAGTTGGTTGAGGTCCTTCTCCTCTTGTGAGCAGTCGTCGGTAATATGATGCCACTCCAAGAAATCCTCTAAGTTTTTTCAGATTATCCGTTCCGTTTTTCGTCAGTAACATAAATTGGGTTGTATCCCGAGACACTTGACTAGGCGCATGTCGTTGTACAGCCCATAGAGTTCGCCGTTAATTCTTCTCCTCTAGATGCCTTCAACGCAAACAGTGGTTTCGCTATCTTCGCAAAATCCTTAATAAAACGTCGTTAATATGATGCCAGTCCAAGAAATCCTCTAAGTTCTTTCAGGCTTTCCGTTCCGTTTTTTGTCAGTAACATAAATTGTGTCTCTTGCTTCATATATTTTTGATTTCTTTCTTTTTATATTTTCCTTCAACTGCTTTTGACTCTGGTGTTTCCTAATTTGCTCTTTTAAGTCTGAATTTAGTTTATTGCTGAAACTTATGAAACTTACGTTATTGATGCGTTTATAACTGCCGAAAATTATATCAATTGGTTTTCTTTTTATGGTTTCGTTTCTTCTTCTTCTTCTTATAGCGCTACAGTCCGGGGTGGACCTGTGTCTCAACCAACATGCCTCTCCATCCAGCACTATCTTTCGCCAGCTGCCGCCAGTTGCGCGATCCAAGTTGGTTGAGGTCTTTCTTCTCTTGTGAGCACCACCTTCTCCAGGACCCTCCTCTGATGCGTTGTACCAAAGGGTCAGTTTCGAAGACTTTTCGGACCGGAGCAGTGGAGTCCATACGCTCTACATGGACTAGCCGTCTTAGGCGTTGTATCCGGAGACGCTTGACTAGGCGCATGTTGTTGTACAGCCAATAGAGTTCGTCGTTAATTCTTCTCCTTCAGATGCCTTCAACGAAAAACAGTGGTTTCGCTATCTTCGCAAAATCCTTAATAAAACGTTGGTAATATGATGCCAGTCCAAGAAATCCTCTAAGTTTTTTCAGATTATCCGTTCCTTTTTTCGTCAGTAACATAAATTGGGTTGTATCCCGAGACACTTGACTAGGCGCATGTCGTTGTACAGCCTATTTAGTTCGTCCTTAATTCTTCTCCTCCAGATGCCTTCAACGCAAACAGTGGTTTCGCTATCTTCGGAAAATCCTTCATAAAACGTCGGTAATATGACGCCAATCCAAGAAATCCTCTAATTCCTTTCAGATTATCCGTTCCGTTTTTTGTCAGTAACAAAAATTGTGTCTCCTGGTTCCTATTTTTTTGTTTTCATTCTTTTTAGATTTTCCTTCCGTTTTCTGTCAGTAACAAAAATTGTGTTTCCTGGTTCTTATTTTTTTGTTTTCATTCTTTTTAGATTTTCCTTCCACTGCTTTTGATTCTGGTGATTACTAATTTGCTCTTTTAAGTCTGAATTTAGTTTATTGCTGAAACTTATGAAATTTTTGTAGTTGATGCAATTATATCTGCCGAAAATTATATCAATTTGTTTTCTTTTTATGATTTTGCTTCTTCTTCTTCTTATAGCGCTACAGTCCGGGTAGACCTGTGTCTCAACCAACATGCCTCTCCATCCAGCACGATCTTTCGCCAGCTGCCGCCAGTTGCGCGATCCAAGTTGGTTGAGGTCCTTCTCCTCTTGTGAGCACCACCCTCTCAAAGACCCTCCTCTGCTGCGGTGTACCAAAGGCTTAGTTTTGAAGACTTTTCGGACCGGAGCAGTGTAGTCCATACGCTCTACATGGACTAGCCATCTTAAGCGTAGTTTCCGGAGACACTTGACTAGGCGCATGTCGTTGTACAGCCCATAGAGTTCGCCGTTAATTCTTCTCCTCTAGATGCCTTCAACGCAAACAGTGGTTTCGCTATCTTCGCAAAATCCTTAATAAAACGTCGTTAATATGATGCCAGTCCAAGAAATCCTCTAAGTTCTTTCAGGCTTTCCGTTCCGTTTTTTGTCAGTAACATAAATTGTGTCTCTTGCTTCATATATTTTTGATTTCTTTCTTTTTATATTTTCCTTCAACTGCTTTTGACTCTGGTGTTTCCTAATTTGCTCTTTTAAGTCTGAATTTAGTTTATTGCTGAAACTTATGAAACTTACGTTATTGATGCGATTATATCTGCCGAAAATTATATCAATTGTTTTTCTTTTTATGGGTTCGCTTCTTCTTCTTCTTCTTCTTATAGCGCTACAGTCCGGGGTGGACCTGTGTTTCAACCAACATGCATCTCCATCCAGCACGATCTTTCGCCAGCTGCCGCCAGTTGCTCGATCCAAGTTGGTTGAGGTACTTCTCCTCTTGTGAGCACCACCTTCTCCAGGACCCTCCTATGCTGCGTTGTACCAAAGGCTCAGTTTCGAAGACTTTTCGGACCGGAGCAGTGGAGTCGTTGTTTCTGGAGACACTTGACTAGGCGCATGTCGTTGTACAGCCCATAGAGTTCGTCGTTTATTCTTCTACTCCAGATGCCTTCAACGCAAACAGTGGTTTCGCTATCTTCGCAAAATCCTTAATAAAACGTCGGTAATATGATGCCACTCCAAGAAATCCTCTAAGTTTTTTCAGATTATCCGTTCCGTTTTTCGTCAGTAACATAAATTGGGTTGTATCCCGAGACACTTGACTAGGCGCATGTCGTTGTACAGCCTATTTAGTTCGTCCTTAATTCTTCTCCTCCAGATGCCTTCAACGCAAACAGTGGTTTCGCTATCTTCGGAAAATCCTTCATAAAACGTCGGTAATATGACGCCAATCCAAGAAATCCTCTAATTCCTTTCAGATTATCCGTTCCGTTTTTTGTCAGTAACAAAAATTGTGTCTCCTGGTTCCTATTTTTTTGTTTTCATTCTTTTTAGATTTTCCTTCCGTTTTCTGTCAGTAACAAAAATTGTGTTTCCTGGTTCTTATTTTTTTGTTTTCATTCTTTTTAGATTTTCCTTCCACTGCTTTTGATTCTGGTGATTACTAATTTGCTCTTTTAAGTCTGAATTTAGTTTATTGCTGAAACTTATGAAATTTTTGTAGTTGATGCAATTATATCTGCCGAAAATTATATCAATTGGTTTTCTTTTTATGATTTTGCTTCTTCTTCTTCTTATAGCGCTACAGTCCGGGTAGACCTGTGTCTCAACCAACATGCCTCTCCATCCAGCACGATCTTTCGCCAGCTGCCGCCAGTTGCGCGATCCAAGTTGGTTGAGGTCCTTCTCCTCTTGTGAGCACCACCCTCTCAAAGACCCTCCTCTGCTGCGGTGTACCAAAGGCTTAGTTTTGAAGACTTTTCGGACCGGAGCAGTGTAGTCCATACGCTCTACATGGACTAGCCATCTTAAGCGTAGTTTCCGGAGACACTTGACTAGGCGCATGTCGTTGTACAGCCCATAGAGTTCGCCGTTAATTCTTCTCCTCCAGATGCCTTCAACGCAAACAGTGGTTTCGCTATCTTCGCAAAATCCTTAATAAAACGTCGTTAATATGATGCCAGTCCAAGAAATCCTCTAAGTTCTTTCAGGCTTTCCGTTCCGTTTTTTGTCAGTAACATAAATTGTGTCTCTTGCTTCATATATTTTTGATTTCTTTCTTTTTATATTTTCCTTCAACTGCTTTTGACTCTGGTGTTTCCTAATTTGCTCTTTTAAGTCTGAATTTAGTTTATTGCTGAAACTTATGAAACTTACGTTATTGATGCGATTATATCTGCCGAAAATTATATCAATTGTTTTTCTTTTTATGGGTTCGCTTCTTCTTCTTCTTCTTCTTATAGCGCTACAGTCCGGGGTGGACCTGTGTTTCAACCAACATGCATCTCCATCCAGCACGATCTTTCGCCAGCTGCCGCCAGTTGCTCGATCCAAGTTGGTTGAGGTACTTCTCCTCTTGTGAGCACCACCTTCTCCAGGACCCTCCTATGCTGCGTTGTACCAAAGGCTCAGTTTCGAAGACGTTTCGGACGGGAGCAGTGGAGTCTATACGCTCTACTTGGACTAGACGTCTTAAGCGTTGTACCCGGAGACGCTTGACTAGGCGCATGTCGTTGTACAGCCAACAGAGTTCGTCGTTAATGTTTCTCCTCCAGATGCCTTCAACGCAAACAGTGGTTTCGCTATCTTCGCAAAATCCTTAATAAAACGTCGGTAATATGATGCCAATCAAAGAAATCCTCTAATTCCTTTCAGATTATCCGTTCCGTCTTCTGTCAGCAACAAAAGTTGCGTCTCTTGGTTCTTATTTTTTTGTTTTCATTCTTTTTAGAGGAAGAAGGAAGAGACCTTCTCCAGGACCCTTCTCTGCTGCGTTGTACCATAGGCTCAGTTTGGAAGACTTTTCGGACCGGAGAAATGGAGTCCATACGCTCTACATGGACTAGACCTCTTAAGCGTTGTATCCGGAGACGCTTGACTAGGCGCATGTTGTTGTACAGCCAATAGAGTTCGTCGTTAATTCTTCTCCTCCAGATGCCTTCAACGCAAACAGTGGTTTCGCTATCTTCGCAAAGTCCTTAATAAAACGGCGGTAATATGATACCAATCCAAGAAATCCTCTAATTCCTTTTAGATTATCCGATCCGTTTGCTGTCAGTAACAAAAATTGTGTCTCCTGGTTCTTATTTTTTTGTTTTCATTCTTTTTAGATTTTCCTTCCGTTTTCTGTCAGTAACAAAAATTGTGTTTCCTGGTTCTTTTTTTTTTGTTTTCATTCTTTTTAGATTTTCCTTCCACTGCTTTTGATTCTGGTGATTACTAATTTGCTCTTTTAAGTCTGAATTTAGTTTATTGCTGAAACTTATGAAATTTTTGTAGTTGATGATGATCTGCCGAAAATTATATCAATTGGTTTTCTTTTTATGATTTCGCTTCTTCTTCTTCTTATAGCGCTACATTCCGGCGTGGACCTGTGTCTCAACCAACATGCCTCTCCATCCAGCACGATCTTTCGCCAGCTGCCGCCAGTTGCGCGATCCAGGTTGGTTGAGGTACTTCTCCTCTTGTGAGCACCACCTTCTCCAGGACACTCCTCTGCTGCGTTGTACCAAAGGCTCAGTTTCGAAGACTTTTTGGACCGGAGCAGTGGAGTCCATACGCTCCACATGGACTAGCCATCTTAAGCGTAGTTTACGAAGACACTTGACTAGGCGCATGTCGTTGTACAGCCCATAGAGTTCGCCGTTAATTCTTCTCCTCCAGATGCCCTCAACGCAAACAGTGGTTCCTCTATCTTCCCAAAATCCTTAATAAAACGTTGGTAATATGATGCCAGTTCAAGAAATCCTCTAAGTTCTTTCAGACTATCCGTTCCGTTTTTTGTCAGTAACATAAATTGTGTCTCTTGCTTCATATTTTTTTGATTTCTTTCTTTTTATATTTTCCTTCCGTTTTCTGTCAGTAACAAAAATTGTGTTTCCTGGTTCTTATTTTTTTGTTTTCATTCTTTTTAGATTTTCCTTCCACTGCTTTTGATTCTGGTGATTACTAATTTGCTCTTTTAAGTCTGAATTTAGTTTATTGCTGAAACTTATGAAATTTTTGTAGATGATGCGATTATATCTGCCGAAAATTATATCAATTGGTTTTCTTTTTATGATTTCGCTTCCTCTTCTTATAGCGCTACAGTCCGGGGTGGACCTGTGTCTCAACCAACATGCCTCTCCATCCATCACGACCTTTCGCCAGCAGCCGCCAGTTGCGCGATCCAAGTTGGTTGAGGTCTTTCTCAACTTGGAGCACCACCTTCTCCAGGACCCTCCTCTGATGCGTTGTACCAAAGGGTCAGTTTCGAAGACTTTTCGGACCGGAGCAGTGGAGTCCATACGCTCTACATGGACTAGCCGTCTTAGGCGTTGTATCCGGAGACGCTTGACTAGGCGCATGTTGTTGTACAGCCAATAGAGTTCGTCGTTAATTCTTCTCCTCCAGATGCCTTCAACGCAAACAGTGGTTTCGCTATCTTCGCAAAATCCTTCATAAAACGTCGGTAATATGACGCCAATCCAAGAAATCCTCTAATTCCTCTCAGATTATCCGTTCCGTTTTCTGTCAGTAACAAAAATTGTGTCTCCTGGTTCTTATTTTTTTGTTTTCATTCTTTTTAGATTTTCCTTCCACTGCTTTTGATTCTGGTATTTCCTAATTTGCTCTTTTAAGTCTGAATTTCGTTTATTGCTGAAACTTATGAAATTTATGTTATTGATGCGATTATATCTGCCGAAAATTATATCATTTGTTTTTCTTTTTATGGTTTCGCTTCTTCTTCTTCTTCTTCTTATAGCGCTACAGTCCGTGGTGGACCTTTGTTTCAACCAACATGCATCTCCATCCAGCACGATCTTTCGCCAGCTGCCGCCAGTTGCGCGATCCAAGTTGGTTGAGGTACTTCTCCTCTTGTGAGCACCACTTTCTCCAGGACCCTCCTATGCTGCGTTGTAACAAAGGCTCAGTTTCGAAGACGTTTCGGACCGGAGCAGTGGAGTTTATACGTTCTACTTAGACTAGACGTCTTAAGCGTTGTACCCGGAGACGCTTGACTAGGCGCATGTTGTTGTACAGCCTACAGAGTTCGTCGTTAATTCTTCTCCTCCAGATGCCTTCAGCGCAAACAGTGGTTTCGCTATCTGCGCAAAATCCTTAATAAAAAGTCGGTAATATGATGCCAATCCAAGAAATCCTCTAATTCCTTTCAAATTATCCGTTCCGTTTTCTGTCAGTAACAAAAAATGTGTCTCCTGGTTCTTATTTTTTTGTTTCCAATCTTTTTAGATTTTCCTTCCGTTTTCTGTCAGTAACAAAAATTGTGTCTCCTGGTTCTTATTTTTTTGTTTTCATTCTTTTTAGATTTTCCTTCCACTGCTTTTGATTCTGGTATTTCCTAATTTGCTCTTTTAAGTCTGAATTTCGTTTATTGCTGAAACTTATGAAATTTATGTTATTGATGCGATTATATCTGCCGAAAATTATATCAATTGTTTTTCTTTTTATGGTTTCGCTTCTTCTTCTTCTTCTTCTTATAGCGCTACAGTCCGGGGTGGACCTGTGTCTCAACCAACATGCCTCTCCATCCATCACGACCTTTCGCCAGCAGCCGCCAGTTGTGCGATCCAAGTTGGTTGAGGTCTTTCTCAACTTGGAGCACCACCTTCTCCAGGACCCTCCTCTGATGCGTTGTACCAAAGGGTCAGTTTCGAAGACTTTTCGGACCGGAGCAGTGGAGTCCATACGCTCTACATGGACTAGCCGTCTTAGGCGTTGTATCCGGAGACGCTTGACTAGGCGCATGTTGTTGTACAGCCAATAGAGTTCGTCGTTAATTCTTCTCCTCCAGATGCCTTCAACGCAAACAGTGGTTTCGCTATCTTCGCAAAATCCTTCATAAAACGTCGGTAATATGACGCCAATCCAAGAAATCCTCTAATTCCTCTCAGATTATCCGTTCCGTTTTCTGTCAGTAACAAAAATTGTGTCTCCTGGTTCTTATTTTTTTGTTTTCATTCTTTTTAGATTTTCCTTCCACTGCTTTTGATTCTGGTATTTCCTAATTTGCTCTTTTAAGTCTGAATTTCGTTTATTGCTGAAACTTATGAAATTTATGTTATTGATGCGATTATATCTGCCGAAAATTATATCATTTGTTTTTCTTTTTATGGTTTCGCTTCTTCTTCTTCTTCTTCTTATAGCGCTACAGTCCGTGGTGGACCTTTGTTTCAACCAACATGCATCTCCATCCAGCACGATCTTTCGCCAGCTGCCGCCAGTTGCGCGATCCAAGTTGGTTGAGGTACTTCTCCTCTTGTGAGCACCACTTTCTCCAGGACCCTCCTATGCTGCGTTGTAACAAAGGCTCAGTTTCGAAGACGTTTCGGACCGGAGCAGTGGAGTTTATACGCTCTACTTAGACTAGACGTCTTAAGCGTTGTACCCGGAGACGCTTGACTAGGCGCATGTTGTTGTACAGCCTACAGAGTTCGTCGTTAATTCTTCTCCTCCAGATGCCTTCAGCGCAAACAGTGGTTTCGCTATCTGCGCAAAATCCTTAATAAAAAGTCGGTAATATGATGCCAATCCAAGAAATCCTCTAATTCCTTTCAAATTATCCGTTCCGTTTTCTGTCAGTAACAAAAAATGTGTCTCCTGGTTCTTATTTTTTTGTTTCCAATCTTTTTAGATTTTCCTTCCGTTTTCTGTCAGTAACAAAAATTGTGTCTCCTGGTTCTTATTTTTTTGTTTTCATTCTTTTTAGATTTTCCTTCCACTGCTTTTGATTCTGGTATTTCCTAATTTGCTCTTTTAAGTCTGAATTTCGTTTATTGCTGAAACTTATGAAATTTATGTTATTGATGCGATTATATCTGCCGAAAATTATATCAATTGTTTTTCTTTTTATGGTTTCGCTTCTTCTTCTTCTTCT
This sequence comes from Eristalinus sepulchralis, assembly GCA_944738645.1. Taxonomy (NCBI): domain Eukaryota; kingdom Metazoa; phylum Arthropoda; class Insecta; order Diptera; family Syrphidae; genus Eristalinus; species Eristalinus sepulchralis. The sequence goes on from OX122884.1 coordinate 11,548,799, forward strand.
TCTTATAGCGCTACAGTCCGGGGTGGACCTGTGTCTCAACCAACATGCCTCTCCATCCAGCACTATCTTGCGCCAGCAGCCGCCAGTTGCGCGATCCAAGTTGGTTGAGGTCTTTCTTCTCTTGTGAGCACCACCTTCTCCAGGACCCTCCTCTGCTGCGTTGTACCAAAGGCTCAGTTTCGAAGACGTTTCGGACGGGAGCAGTGGAGTCTATACGCTCTACTTGGACTAGACGTCTTAAGCGTTGTACCCGGAGACGCTTGACTAGGCGCATGTTGTTGTACAGCCTACAGAGTTCGTCGTTTATTCTTCTACTCCAGATGCCTTCAACGCAAACAGTGGTTTCGCTATCTTCGCAAAATCCTTAATAAAACGTCGGTAATATGATGCCAGTCCAAGAAATCCTCTAAGCTTTTTCAGATTATCCGTTCCGTTTTTTGTCAGTAACATAAATTGCGTTGTATCCCGAGACACTTGACTAGGCGCAGTTGTTGTACAGCCTATTTAGTTCGTCGTTAATTCTTCTCCTCCAGATGCCTTCAACGCAAACAGTGGTTTCGCTATCTTCGCAAAATCCTTCATAAAACGTCGGTAATATGACGCCAGTCCAAGAAATCCTCTAAGTTCTTTCAGATTATCCGTTCCGTTTTTTGTCAGTAACAAAAATTGTGTCTCCTGGTTCATGTTTTTTTGATTTCATTCTTTTTAGATTTTCCTTCCACTGCTTTTGATTCTGGTGTTTCCTAATTTGCTGTTTTAAGTCTGAATTTAGTTTATTGCTGAAACTTATGAAATTTTTGTAGTTGATGCGTTTATAACTGCCGAAAATTATATCAATTGGTTTTCTTTTTATGGTTTCGTTTCTTCTTCTTCTTCTTATAGCGCTACAGTCCGGGGTGGACCTGTGTCTCAACCAACATGCCTCTCCATCCAGCACTATCTTTCGCCAGCTGCCGCCAGTTGCGCGATCCAAGTTGGTTGAGGTCTTTCTTCTCTTGTGAGCACCACCTTCTCCAGGACCCTCCTCTGATGCGTTGTACCAAAGGGTCAGTTTCGAAGACTTTTCGGACCGGAGCAGTGGAGTCCATACGCTCTACATGGACTAGCCGTCTTAGGCGTTGTATCCGGAGACGCTTGACTAGGCGCATGTTGTTGTACAGCCAATAGAGTTCGTCGTTAATTCTTCTCCTTCAGATGCCTTCAACGAAAAACAGTGGTTTCGCTATCTTCGCAAAATCCTTAATAAAACGTTGGTAATATGATGCCAGTCCAAGAAATCCTCTAAGTTTTTTCAGATTATCCGTTCCTTTTTTCGTCAGTAACATAAATTGGGCTGTATCCCGAGACACTTGACTAGGCGCATGTCGTTGTACAGCCTATTTAGTTCGTCCTTAATTCTTCTCCTCCAGATGCCTTCAACGCAAACAGTGGTTTCGCTATCTTCGGAAAATCCTTCATAAAACGTCGGTAATATGACGCCAATCCAAGAAATCCTCTAATTCCTTTCAGATTATCCGTTCCGTTTTTTGTCAGTAACAAAAATTGTGTCTCCTGGTTCCTATTTTTTTTGTTTTCATTCTTTTTAGATTTTCCTTCCGTTTTCTGTCAGTAACAAAAATTGTGTTTCCTGGTTCTTATTTTTTTGTTTTCATTCTTTTTAGATTTTCCTTCCACTGCTTTTGATTCTGGTGATTACTAATTTGCTCTTTTAAGTCTGAATTTAGTTTATTGCTGAAACTTATGAAATTTTTGTAGTTGATGCAATTATATCTGCCGAAAATTATATCAATTGGTTTTCTTTTTATGATTTTGCTTCTTCTTCTTCTTATAGCGCTACAGTCCGGGTAGACCTGTGTCTCAACCAACATGCCTCTCCATCCAGCACGATCTTTCGCCAGCTGCCGCCAGTTGCGCGATCCAAGTTGGTTGAGGTCCTTCTCCTCTTGTGAGCACCACCCTCTCAAAGACCCTCCTCTGCTGCGGTGTACCAAAGGCTTAGTTTTGAAGACTTTTCGGACCGGAGCAGTGTAGTCCATACGCTCTACATGGACTAGCCATCTTAAGCGTAGTTTCCGGAGACACTTGACTAGGCGCATGTCGTTGTACAGCCCATAGAGTTCGCCGTTAATTCTTCTCCTCCAGATGACTTCAACGCAAACAGTGGTTTCGCTATCTTCGCAAAGTCCTTAATAAAACGTCGTTAATATGATGCCAGTCCAAGAAATCCTCTAAGTTCTTTCAGACTATCCGTTCCGTTTTTTGTCAGTAACATAAATTGTGTCTCTTGCTTCATATATTTTTGATTTCTTTCTTTTTATATTTTCCTTCAACTGCTTTTGACTCTGGTGTTTCCTAATTTGCTCTTTTAAGTCTGAATTTCGTTTATTGCTGAAACTTATGAAACTTACGTTATTGATGCGATTATATCTGCCGAAATTATATCAATTGTTTTTCTTTTTATGGGTTCGCTTCTTCTTCTTCTTCTTCTTATAGCGCTACAGTCCGGGGTGGACCTGTGTTTCAACCAACATGCATCTCCATCCAGAACGATCTTTCGCCAGCTGCCGCCAGTTGCTCGATCCAAGTTGGTTGAGGTACTTCTCCTCTTGTGAGCACCACCTTCTCCAGGACCCTCCTATGCTGCGTTGTACCAAAGGCTCAGTTTCGAAGACTTTTCGGACCGGAGCAGTGGAGTCGTTGTTTCTGGAGACACTTGACTAGGCGCATGTCGTTGTACAGCCCATAGAGTTCGTCGTTTATTCTTCTACTCCAGATGCCTTCAACGCAAACAGTGGTTTCGCTATCTTCGCAAAATCCTTAATAAAACGTCGGTAATATGATGCCACTCCAAGAAATCCTCTAAGTTTTTTCAGATTATCCGTTCCGTTTTTCGTCAGTAACATAAATTGGGTTGTATCCCGAGACACTTGACTAGGCGCATGTCGTTGTACAGCCTATTTAGTTCGTCGTTAATTCTTCTCCTCCAGATGCCTTCAACGCAAACAGTGGTTTCGCTATCTTCGCAAAATCCTTCATAAAACGTCGGTAATATGACGCCAATCCAAGAAATCCTCTAATTCCTTTCAGATTATCCGTTCCGTTTTCTGTCAGTAACAAAAATTGTGTCTCCTGGTTCTTATTTTTTTGTTTTCATTGTTTTTAGATTTTCCTTCCACTGCTTTTGATTCTGGTGTTTCCTAATTTGCTCTTTTAAGTCTGAATTTAGTTTATTGCTGAAACTTATGAAATTTTTGTAATTGATACCGAAAATTATATCAATTGGTTTTCTTTTTATGATTTTGCTTCTTCTTCTTCTTATAGCGCTACAGTCCGGGGTGGACCTGTGTCTCAACCAACATGCCTCTCCATCCAGCACGATCTTTCGCCAGCTGCCGCCAGTTGCGCGATCCAAGTTGGTTGAGGTACTTCTCCTCTTGTGAGCACCACCTTCTCCAGGACCCTCCTCTGCTGCGTTGTACCAAAGGCTCAGTTTCGAAGTCTTTTTGGACCGGAGCAGTGGAGTCCATACGCTCTACATGGACTAGCCATTTTAAGCGTTAAGCGCTTAAGCTTCTTCTTATAGTGCTACAGTCCGGGGTGGACCTGTGTCTCAACCAACATGCCTCTCCATCCAGCACGATCTTTCGCCAGCTGCCGCCAGTTGCGCGATCCAAGTTGGTTGAGGTCCTTCTCCTCTTGTGAGCACCACCCTCTCTAAGACCCTCCTCTGCTGCGGTGTACCAAGGGCTTAGTTTTGAAGACTTTTCGGACCGGAGCAGTGTAGTCCATACGCTCTACATGGACTAGCCATCTTAAGCGTAGTTTCCGGAGACACTTGACTAGGCGCATGTCGTTGTACAGCCCATAGAGTTCGCCGTTAATTCTTCTCCTCCAGATGCCTTCAACGCAAACAGTGGTTCCGCTATCTTCGCAAAATCCTTAATAAAACGTCGTTAATATGATGCCAGTCCAAGAAATCCTCTAAGTTCTTTCAGGCTTTCCGTTCCGTTTTTTGTCAGTAACATAAATTGTGTCTCTTGCTTCATATATTTTTGATTTCTTTCTTTTTATATTTTCCTTCAACTGCTTTTGACTCTGGTGTTTCCTAATTTGCTCTTTTAAGTCTGAATTTAGTTTATTGCTGAAACTTATGAAATTTATGTTATTGATGCGATTATATCTGCCGAAAATTATATCAATTGTTTTTCTTTTTATGGTTTCGCTTCTTCTTCTTCTTCTTCTTATAGCGCTACAGTCCGGGGTGGACCTGTGTCTCAACCAACATGCCTCTCCATCCAGCACTATCTTGCGCCAGCAGCCGCCAGTTGCGCGATCCAAGTTGGTTGAGGTCTTTCTTCTCTTGTGAGCACCACCTTCTCCAGGACCCTCCTCTGCTGCGTTGTACCAAAGGCTCAGTTTCGAAGACGTTTCGGACGGGAGCAGTGGAGTCTATACGCTCTACTTGGTCTAGACGTCTTAAGCGTTGTACCCGGAGACGCTTGACTAGGCGCATGTTGTTGTACAGCCAACAGAGTTCGTCGTTAATGTTTCTCCTCCAGATGCCTTCAACGCAAACAGTGGTTTCGCTATCTTCGCAAAATCCTTAATAAAACGTCGGTAATATGATGCCAATCAAAGAAATCCTCTAATTCCTTTCAGATTATCCGTTCCGTCTTCTGTCAGTAACAAAAGTTGTGTCTCTTGGTTCTTATTTTTTTGTTTTCATTCTTTTTAGAGGAAGAAGGAAGAGACCTTCTCCAGGACCCTTCTCTGCTGCGTTGTACCATAGGCTCAGTTTGGAAGACTTTTCGGACCGGAGAAATGGAGTCCATACGCTCTACATGGACTAGACCTCTTAAGCGTTGTATCCGGAGACGCTTGACTAGGCGCATGTTGTTGTACAGCCAATAGAGTTCGTCGTTAATTCTTCTCCTCCAGATGCCTTCAACGCAAACAGTGGTTTCGCTATCTTCGCAAAGTCCTTAATAAAACGGCGGTAATATGATACCAATCCAAGAAATCCTCTAATTCCTTTTAGATTATCCGTTCCGTTTGCTGTCAGTAACAAAAATTGTGTCTCCTGGTTCTTATTTTTTTGTTTTCATTCTTTTTAGATTTTCCTTCCGTTTTCTGTCAGTAACAAAAATTGTGTTTCCTGGTTCTTCTTTTTTTGTTTTCATTCTTTTTATATTTTCCTTCCACTGCTTTTGATTCTGGTGATTACTAATTTGCTCTTTTAAGTCTGAATTTAGTTTATTGCTGAAACTTATGAAATTTTTGTAGTTGATGATGATCTGCCGAAAATTATATCAATTGGTTTTCTTTTTATGATTTCGCTTCTTCTTCTTCTTATAGCGCTACATTCCGGCGTGGACCTGTGTCTCAACCAACATGCCTCTCCATCCAGCACGATCTTTCGCCAGCTGCCGCCAGTTGCGCGATCCAAGTTGGTTGAGGTACTTCTCCTCTTGTGAGCACCACCTTCTCCAGGACCCTCCTCTGCTGCGTTGTACCAAAGGCTCAGTTTCGAAGACTTTTTGGACCGGAGCAGTGGAGTCCATACGCTCCACATGGACTAGCCATCTTAAGCGTAGTTTCCGAAGACACTTGACTAGGTGCATGTCGTTGTACAGCCCATAGAGTTCGCCGTTAATTCTTCTCCTCCAGATGCCCTCAACGCAAACAGTGGTTCCTCTATCTTCCCAAAATCCTTAATAAAACGTTGGTAATATGATGCCAGTTCAAGAAATCCTCTAAGTTCTTTCAGACTATCCGTTCCGTTTTTTGTCAGTAACATAAATTGTGTCTCTTGCTTCATATTTTTTTGATTTCTTTCTTTTTATATTTTCCTTCCGTTTTCTGTCAGTAACAAAAATTGTGTTTCCTGGTTCTTATTTTTTTGTTTTCATTCTTTTTAGATTTTCCTTCCACTGCTTTTGATTCTGGTGATTACTAATTTGCTCTTTTAAGTCTGAATTTAGTTTATTGCTGAAACTTATGAAATTTTTGTAGTTGATGCGATTATATCTGCCGAAAATTATATCAATTGGTTTTCTTTTTATGATTTCGCTTCCTCTTCTTCTTATAGCGCTACAGTCCGGGGTGGACCTGTGTCTCAACCAACATGCCTCTCCATCCATCACGACCTTTCGCCAGCAGCCGCCAGTTGCGCGATCCAAGTTGGTTGAGGTCTTTCTCAACTTGGAGCACCACCTTCTCCAGGACCCTCCTCTGATGCGTTGTACCAAAGGGTCAGTTTCGAAGACTTTTCGGACCGGAGCAGTGGAGTCCATACGCTCTACATGGACTAGCCGTCTTAGGCGTTGTATCCGGAGACGCTTGACTAGGCGCATGTTGTTGTACAGCCAATAGAGTTCGTCGTTAATTCTTCTCCTCCAGATGCCTTCAACGCAAACAGTGGTTTCGCTATCTTCGCAAAATCCTTCATAAAACGTCGGTAATATGACGCCAATCCAAGAAATCCTCTAATTCCTCTCAGATTATCCGTTCCGTTTTCTGTCAGTAACAAAAATTGTGTCTCCTGGTTCTTATTTTTTTGTTTTCATTCTTTTTAGATTTTCCTTCCACTGCTTTTGATTCTGGTATTTCCTAATTTGCTCTTTTAAGTCTGAATTTCGTTTATTGCTGAAACTTATGAAATTTATGTTATTGATGCGATTATATCTGCCGAAAATTATATCATTTGTTTTTCTTTTTATGGTTTCGCTTCTTCTTCTTCTTCTTCTTATAGCGCTACAGTCCGTGGTGGACCTTTGTTTCAACCAACATGCATCTCCATCCAGCACGATCTTTCGCCAGCTGCCGCCAGTTGCGCGATCCAAGTTGGTTGAGGTACTTCTCCTCTTGTGAGCACCACTTTCTCCAGGACCCTCCTATGCTGCGTTGTAACAAAGGCTCAGTTTCGAAGACGTTTCGGACCGGAGCAGTGGAGTTTATACGCTCTACTTAGACTAGACGTCTTAAGCGTTGTACCCGGAGACGCTTGACTAGGCGCATGTTGTTGTACAGCCTACAGAGTTCGTCGTTAATTCTTCTCCTCCAGATGCCTTCAGCGCAAACAGTGGTTTCGCTATCTGCGCAAAATCCTTAATAAAAAGTCGGTAATATGATGCCAATCCAAGAAATCCTCTAATTCCTTTCAAATTATCCGTTCCGTTTTCTGTCAGTAACAAAAAATGTGTCTCCTGGTTCTTATTTTTTTGTTTCCAATCTTTTTAGATTTTCCTTCCACTGCTTTTGGCTCTGGTGTTTCCTAATTTGCTCTTTTAAGTCTGAATTTAGTTTATTGCTGAAACTTATGAAATTTATGTAGTTGATGCGATTATATCTGCCGAAAATTATATCAATTGGTTTTCTTTTTATGGTTTCTCTTCTTCTTCTTCTTCTTCTTATAGCGCTACAGTCCGGGGTGGACCTGTGTCTCAACCAACATGCCTCTCCATCCAGCACGATCTTTCGCCAGCTGCCGCCAGTTGCGCGATCCAAGTTGGTTGAGGTCCTTCTCCTCTTGTGAGCACCACCTTCTCCAGGACCCTCCTCTGCTGCGTTGTACCAAAGGCTCAGTTTCGAAGACTTTTCGGACCGGAGCAGTGGAGTCCATACGCTCTACATGGACTAGACGTCCTAAGCGTTGTATCCCGAGACACTTGACTAGGCGCATGTCGTTGTACAGCCTATATAGTGCGTCGTTAATTCTTCTCCTCCAGATGCCTTCAACGAAAACAGTGGTTTCGCTATCTTCGCAAAATCCTTAATAAAGCGTCGGTAATATGATGCCAGTCCAAGAAATCCTCGAAGTTCTTTCAGATTATCCGTTCCGTTTTTTGTCAGTAACAAAAATTGTGTCTCCTGGTTCATGTTTTTTTGATTTCATTCTTTTTAGATTTTCCTTCCACTGCTTTTGATTCTGGTGTTTCCTAATTTGCTGTTTTAAGTCTGAAATTAGTTTATTGCTGAAACTTATGAAATTTATGTAGTTGATGCGATTATATCTGCCGAAAATTATATCAATTGGTTTTCTTTTTATGGTTTCGCTTCTTCTTCTTATAGGGCTACAGTCCGGGGTGGACCTGTGTCTCAACCAACATGCCTCTCCATCCAGCACTATCTTTCGCCAGCTGCCGGCAGTTGCGCGATCCAAGTTGGTTGAGGTCTTTCTTCTCTTGTGAGCACCACCTTCTCCAGGACCCTCCTCTGCTGCGTTGTACCAAAGGCTCAGTTTCGAAGACGTTTCGGACCGGAGCAGTGGAGTCTATACGCTCTACTTGGACTAGACGTCTTAAGCGTTGTACCCGGAGACGCTTGACTAGGCGCATGTTGTTGTACAGCCAACAGAGTTCGTCGTTAATTCTTCTCCTCAAGATGCCTTCAACGCAAACAGTGGTTTCGCTATCTTCGCAAAATCCTTAATAAAACGTCGGTAATATGATGCCAATCAAAGAAATCCTCTAATTCCTTTTAGATTATCCGTTCCGTTTTCTGTCAGTAACAAAAATTGTGTCTCCTGGTTCTTATTTTTTTGTTTTCATTCTTTTTAGATTTTCCTTCCGTTTTCTGTCAGTAACAAAAATTGTGTTTCCTGGTTCTTCTTTTTTTGTTTTCATTCTTTTTAGATTTTCCTTCCACTGCTTTTGATTCTGGTGATTACTAATTTGCTCTTTTAAGTCTGAATTTAGTTTATTGCTGAAACTTATGAAATTTTTGTAGTTGATGCGATTATATCTGCCGAAAATTATATCAATTGGTTTTCTTTTTATGATTTCGCTTCTTCTTCTTCTTATAGCGCTGCATTCCGGCGTGGACCTGTGTCTCAACCAACATGCCTCTCCATCCAGCACGATCTTTCGCCAGCTGCCGCCAGTTGCGCGATCCAAGTTGGTTGAGGTACTTCTCCTCTTGTGAGCACCACCTTCTCCAGGACCCTCCTCTGCTGCGTTGTACCAAAGGCTCAGTTTCGAAGACTTTTTGGACCGGAGCAGTGGAGTCCATACGCTCTACATGGACTAGCCATTTTAAGCGTTAAGCGCTTAAGCTTCTTCTTATAGTGCTACAATCCGGGGTGGACCTGTGTCTCAACCAACATGCCCCTCCATCCAGCACGATATTTCGCCAGCTGCCGCCAGTTGCGCGATCCAAGTTGGTTGATGTACTTCTCCTCTTGTGAGCACCACCTTCTCCAGGACCCTGCTCTGCTGCGGTGTACCAAAGGCTTAGTTTTGAAGACTTTTCGGACCGGAGCAGTGCAGTCCATACGCTCCACATGGACTAGCCATCTTAAGCGTAGTTTACGAAGACACTTGACTAGGCGCATGTCGTTGTACAGCTCATAGAGTTCGCCGTTAATTCTTCTCCTCCAGATACCCTCAACGAAAACAGTGGTTCCGCTATCTTCGCAAAATCCTTAATAAAACGTCGGTAATATGAAGCCAGTCCAAGAAATCCTTTAAGTTCTTTCAGACTATCCGTTCCGTTTTTTGTCAGTAACATAAATTGTGTCTCTTGCTTTATATTTTTTTGATTTCTTTCTTTTTATATTTTCCTTCCGTTTTCTGTCAGTAACAAAAATTGTGTTTCCTGGTTCTTATTTTTTTGTTTTCATTCTTTTTAGATTTTCCTTCCACTGCTTTTGATTCTGGTGATTACTAATTTGCTCTTTTAAGTCTGAATTTAGTTTATTGCTAAAACTTATGAAATTTTTGTAATTGATGCGATTATCTGCCGAAAATTATATCAATTGGTTTTCTTTTTATGATTTCGCTTCCTCTTCTTCTTATAGCGCTACAGTCCGGGGTGGACCTGTGTCTCAACCAACATGCCTCTCCATCCATCACGACCTTTCGCCAGCAGCCGCCAGTTGCGCGATCCAAGTTGGTTGAGGTCTTTCTCCTCTTGGAGCACCACCTTCTCCAGGACCCTCCTCTGATGCGTTGTACCAAAGGGTCAGTTTCGAAGACTTTTCGGACCGGAGCAGTGGAGTCCATACGCTCTACATGGACTAGCCGTCTTAGGCGTTGTATCCGGAGACGCTTGACTAGGCGCATGTTGTTGTACAGCCAATAGAGTTCGTCGTTAATTCTTCTCCTCCAGATGCCTTCAACGCAAACAGTGGTTTCGCTATCTTCGCAAAATCCTTAATAAAACGTCGGTAATATGACGCCATTCCAAGAAATCCTCTAATTCCTTTCAGATTATCCGTTCCGTTTTCTGTCAGTAACAAAAATTGTGTCTCCTGGTTCTTATTTTTTTGTTTTCATTCTTTTTAGATTTTCCTTCCACTGCTTTTGATTCTGGTGTTTCGTAATTTGCTCTTTTAAGTCTGAATTTAGTTTATTGCTGAAACTTATGAAATTTTTGTAGTTGATACCGAAAATTATATCAATTGGTTTTCCTTTTATGGTTTCGCTTCTTCTTCTTCTTCTTATAGCGCTACAGTCCGGTGTGGACCTGTGTCTCAACCAATATGCCTCTCCATCCAGCACGATCTTTCGCCAGCTGCCGCCAGATGCGCGATCCAAGTTGGTTGAGGTCTTTCTCCTCTTGTGAGCACCACCTTCTCTAGGACCCTCCTCTGCTGCGTTGTACCAAAGGCTCAGCTTCGAAGACGTTTCGGACCGGAGCAGTGGAGTTTATACGCTCTACTTAGACTAGACGTCTTAAGCGTTGTACCCGGAGACGCTTGACTAGGCGCATGTTGTTGTACAGCCTACAGAGTTCGTCGTTAATTCTTCTCCTCCAGATGCCTTCAACGCAAACAGTGGTTTCGCTATCTGCGCGAAATCCTTAATAAAATGTCGGTGATATGATGCCAATCCAAGAAATCCTCTAAGTTCTTTCAGAATATCCGGTAGGTTTTTTGTCAGTAACAAAAATTGTGTCTCCTGGTTCCTATTTTTTTGCTTCCAATCTTTTTAGATTTTCCTTCCACTGCTTTTGGCTCTGGTGTTTCCTAATTTGCCCTTTTAAGTCTGAATTTAGTTTATTGCTGAAACTTATGAAATTTATGTAGTTGATGCGATTATATCTGCCGAAAATTATATCAATTGGTTTTCTTTTTATGGTTTCTCTTCTTCTTCTTCTTCTTATAGCGCTACAGTCCGGGGTGGACCTGTGTCTCAACCAACTTGCCTCTCCATCCAGCACGATCTTTCGCCAGCTGCCGCCAGTTGCGCGATCCAAGTTGGTTGAGGTCCTTCTCCTCTTGTGAGCACCACCTTCTCCAGGACCCTCCTCTGCTGCGTTGTACCAAAGGCTCAGTTTCGAAGACTTTTCGGACCGGAGCAGTGGAGTCCATACGCTCTACATGGACTAGACGTCTTAAGCGTTGTATCCCGAGCCACTTGACTAGGCGCATGTTGTTGTACAGCCAATAGAGTTCGTTGTTAATTCTTCTCCTCCAGATGCCTTCAACGCAAACAGTGGCTCCGCTATCTTCGCAAAATCCTTAATAAAGCGTCGGTAATATGATGCCAGTCCAAGAAATCCTCGAAGTTCTTTCAGATTATCCGTTCCGTTTTTTGTCAGTAACAAAAATTGTGTCTCCTGGTTCATGTTTTTTTGATTTCATTCTTTTTAGATTTTCCTTCCACAGCTTTTGATTCTGGTGTTTCCTAATTTGCTGTTTTAAGTCTGAATTTAGTTTATTGCTGAAACTTATGAAATTTATGTAGTTGATGCGATTATATCTGCCAAAAATTATATCAATTGGTTTTCTTTTTATGGTTTCGCTTCTTCTTCTTCTTCTTCTTATAGCCCTACAGTCCGGGGTGGACCTGTGTCTCAAAAAACATGCCTCTCCATCCATCACGACCTTTCGCCAGCTGCCGCCAGTTGCGCGATCCAAGTTGGTTGAGGTCTTTCTCCTCTTGGAGCACCACCTTCTCCAGGACCCTCCTCTGATACGTTGTACCAAAGGGTCAGTTTCGAAGACTTTTCGAACCGGAGCAGTGGAGTCCATACGCTCTACATGGACTAGCCGTCTTAGGCGTTGTATCCGGAGACGCTTGACTAGGCGCATGTTGTTGTACAGCCAATAGAGTTCGTCGTTAATTCTTCTCCTCCAGATGCCTTCAACGCAAACAGTGGTTTCGCTATCTTCGCAAAATCCTTCATAAAAAGTCGGTAATATGACGCCAATCCAAGAAATCCTCTAATTCCTTTCAGATTATCCGTTCCGTTTTCTGTCAGTAACAAAAATTGTGTCTCCTGGTTCTTATTTTTTTGTTTTCATTCTTTTTAGATTTTCCTTCCACTGCTTTTGATTCTGGTGTTTCCTAATTTGCTCTTTTAAGTCTGAATTTCGTTTATTGCTGAAACTTATGAAACTTTTGTAGTTGATACCGAAAATTATATCAATTGGTTTTCTTTTTATGGTTTCGCTTCTTCTTCTTCTTCTTATAGCGCTACAGTCCGGGGTGGACCTGTGTCACAACCAATATGCCTCTCCATCCAGCACGATCTTTCGCCAGCTGCCGCCAGATGCGCGATCCAAGTTGGTTGAGGTCTTTCTCCTCTTGTGAGCACCACCTTCTCCAGGACCCTCCTCTGCTGCGTTGTACCAAAGGCTCAGTTTCGAAGACGTTTCGGACCGGAGCAGTGGAGTTTATACGCTCTACTTGGACTAGACGTCTTAAGCGTTGTACCCGGAGACGCTTGACTAGGCGCATGTTGTTGTACAGCCAACAGAGTTCGTCGTTAATTCTTCTCCTCCAGATACCTTCATCGCAAACAGTGGTTTCGCTATCTTCGCAAAATCCTTAATAAAAAGTCTGTAATATGATGCCAATCCAAGAAATCCTCTAATTCCTTTCAGATTATCCGTTCCGTTTTCTGTCAGTAACAAAAATTGTGTCTCCTGGTTCTTATTTTTTTGTTTCCATTCTTTTTAGATGTTCCTTCCACTGCTTTTGGCTCTGGTGTTTCCTAATTTGCTCTTTTAAGTCTGAATTTAGTTTATTGCTGAAACTTATGAAATTTATGTAGTTGATGCGATTATATCTGCCGAAAATTATATCAATTGGTTTTCTTTTTATGGTTTCTCTTCTTCTTCTTCTTCTTCTTCTTATAGCGCTACAGTCCGGGGTGGACCTGTGTCTCAACCAACATGCCTCTCCATCCAGCACGATCTTTCGCCAGCTGCCGCCAGTTGCGCGATCCAAGTTGGTTGAGGTCCTTCTCCTCTTGTGAGCACCACCTTCTCCAGGACCCTCCTCTGCTGCGTTGTTCCAAAGGCCAGTTTCGAAGACTTTTCGGACCGGAGCAGTGGAGTCCATACGCTCTACATGGACTAGACGTCTTAAGCGTTGTATCCCAAAGCACTTGACTAGGCGCATGTCGTTGTACAGCCTATATAGTTCGTCGTTAATTCTTCACCTCCAGATGCCTTCAACGAAAACAGTGGTTTCGCTATCTTCGCAAAATCCTTAATAAAGCGTCGGTAATATGATGCCAGTCCAAGAAATACTCGAAGTTCTTTCAGATTATCCGTTCCGTTTTTTGTCAGTAACAAAAATTGTGTCTCCTGGTTCATGTTTTTTTGATTTCATTCTTTTTAGATTTTCCTTCCACTGCTTTTGATTCTGGTGTTTCCTAATTTGCTGTTTTAAGTCTGAATTTAATTTATTGCTGAAACTTATGAAATTTATGTAGTTGATGCGATTATATCTGCCGAAAATTATATCAATTGGTTTTCTTTTCATGGTTTCGCTTCTTCTTCTTCTTCTTCTTATAGCGCTACAGTCCGGGGTGGACCTGTGTCTCAACCAACATGCCTCTCCATCCAGCACTATCTTTCGCCAGCTGCCGCCAGTTGCGCGATCCAAGTTGGTTGAGGTCTTTCTCCTCTTGTGAGCACCACCTACTCCAGGACCCTCCTCTGATGCGTTGTACCAAAGGCTCAGTTTCGAAGACGTTTCGGACCGGAGCAGTGGAGTCTATACGCTCTACTTGGACTAGACGTCTTAAGCGTTGTACCCGGAGACGCTTGACTAGGCGCATGTTGTTGTACAGCCTATATAGTTCGTCGTTAATTCTTCTCCTCCAGATGCCTTCAACGCAAACAGTGGTTTCGCTATCTTCGCAAAATCCTTAATAAAACGTCGGTAATATGATGCCAATCAAAGAAATCCTCTAATTTCTTTCAGATTATCCGTTCCGTTTTCTGTCAGTAACAAAAATTGTGTCTCCTGGTTCTTATTTTTTTGTTTTCATTCTTTTTAGATTTTCCTTCCACTGCTTTTGACTCTGGTGTTTCCTAATTTACTCTTTTAAGTCTGAATTTAGTTTATTGCTGAAACTTATGAAATTTATGTAGTTGATGCGATTATATCTGCTGAAAATTATATCAATTGGTTTTCTTTTTATGGATTCGCTTCTTCTTCTTCTTCTTCTTCTTATAGCGCTACAGTCCGGGGTGGACCTGTGTCTCAACCAACATGCTTCTCCTCCAGATGCTTTCAACGCAAACAGTGGTTTCGCTATCTTCGCAAAGTCCTTCATAAAACGTCGGTAATATGATGCCAATCCAAGAAATCCTCTAATTCCTTTCAGATTATCCTTTCCGTTTTTTTGTCAGTAACAAAAATTGTGTCTTCTTGTTCATGTTTTTTTTGATTTCTTTCTTTTTAGATTTTCCTTCAACTGCTTTTGATTCTGGTGTTTCCTAATTTGCTCTTTTAAGTCTGATTTTAATTTATTGCTGAAACTTATGAAATTTTTGTAGTTGATGCGATTATATCTGCCGAAAATTATATCAATTTGTTTTCTTTTTGTTGTTTCGCTTCTTCTTCTTCTTCTTCTTATAGCGCTACAGTCCGGGGTGGACCTGTGTCTCAACCAACATGCCTCTCCATCCAGCACTATCTTTCGCCAGCTGCCGCCTGTTGCGCGATCCAAGTTGGTTGAGGTTTTTCTCCTCTTGTGAGCACCACCTTCTCCAGGACCCTCCTCTGATGCGTTGTACCAAAGGCTCAGTTTCGAAGACTTTTCGGGCCGGAGCAGTGGAGTCAATACGCTCTACATGGACTAGCCATCTTAAGCGTTTTTTCCGGAGACACTTGACTAGGCGAGTATTGTTGTACAGCCCATAGAGTTCGTCGTTAATTCTTCTCCTCCAGATACCTTCAACGCAAACAGTGGTTTCGCTATCTGCGCGAAATCCTTAATAAAAAGTCGGTAATATGATGCCAATCCAAGAAATCCTCTAAGTTCTTTCAGAATATCCGGTAGGTTTTTTGTCAGTAACAAAAATTGTGTCTCCTGGTTCCTATTTTTTTGTTTCCAATCTTTTTAGATTTTCCTTCCACTGCTTTTGGCTCTGGTGTTTCCTAATTTGCTCTTTTAAGTCTGAATTTAGTTTATTGCTGAAACTTATGAAATTTATGTAGTTGATGCGATTATATCTGCCGAAAATTATATCAATTGGTTTTCTTTTTAGGGTTTCTCTTCTTCTTCTTCTTCTTCTTATAGCGCTACAGTCCGGGGTGGACCTGTGTCTCAACCAACTTGCCTCTCCATCCAGCACGATCTTTCGCCAGCTGCCGCCAGTTGCGCAATCCAAGTTGGTTGAGGTCCTTCTCCTCTTGTGAGCACCACCTTCTCCAGGACCCTCCTCTGCTGCGTTGTACCAAAGGCTCAGTTTCGAAGACTTTTCGGACCGGAGCAGTGGAGTCCATACGCTCTACATGGACTAGACGTCTTAAGCGTTGTATCCCGAGACACTTGACTAGGCGCATGTTGTTGTACAGCCAATAGAGTTCGTTGTTAATTCTTCTCCTCCAGATGCCTTCAACGCAAACAGTGGTTCCGCTATCTTCGCAAAATCCTTAATAAAGCGTCGGTAATATGATGCCAGTCCAAGAAATCCTCGAAGTTCTTTCAGATTATCCGTTCCGTTTTTTGTCAGTAACAAAAATTGTGTCTCCTGGTTCATGTTTTTTTGATTTCATTCTTTTTAGATTTTCCTTCCACTGCTTTTGATTCTGGTGTTTCCTAATTTGCTGTTTTAAGTCTGAATTTAGTTTATTGCTGAAACTTATGAAATTTATGTAGTTGATGCGATTATATCTGCCAAAAATTATATCAATTGGTTTTCTTTTTATGGTTTCGCTTCTTCTTCTTCTTCTTCTTATAGCCCTACAGTCCGGGGTGGACCTGTGTCTCAAAAAACATGCCTCTCCATCCATCACGACCTTTCGCCAGCTGCCGCCAGTTGCGCGATCCAAGTTGGTTGAGGTCTTTCTCCTCTTGGAGCACCACCTTCTCCAGGACCCTCCTCTGATGCGTTGTACCAAAGGGTCAGTTTCGAAGACTTTTCGAACCGGAGCAGTGGAGTCCATACGCTCTACATGGACTAGCCGTCTTAGGCGTTGTATCCGGAGACGCTTGACTAGGCGCATGTTGTTGTACAGCCAATAGAGTTCGTCGTTAATTCTTCTCCTCCAGATGCCTTCAACGCAAACAGTGGTTTCGCTATCTTCGCAAAATCCTTCATAAAACGTCGGTAATATGACGCCAATCCAAGAAATCCTCTAATTCCTTTCAGATTATCCGTTCCGTTTTCTGTCAGTAACAAAAATTGTGTCTCCTGGTTCTTATTTTTTTGTTTTCATTCTTTTTAGATTTTCCTTCCACTGCTTTTGATTCTGGTGTTTCCTAATTTGCTCTTTTAAGTCTGAATTTCGTTTATTGCTGAAACTTATGAAATTTTTGTAGTTGATACCGAAAATTATATCAATTGGTTTTCTTTTTATGGTTTCGCTTCTTCTTCTTCTTCTTATAGCGCTACAGTCCGGGGTGGACCTGTGTCACAACCAATATGCCTCTCCATCCAGCACGATCTTTCGCCAGCTGCCGCCAGATGCGCGATCCAAGTTGGTTGAGGTCTTTCTCCTCTTGTGAGCACCACCTTCTCCAGGACCCTCCTCTGCTGCGTTGTACCAAAGGCTCAGTTTCGAAGACGTTTCGGACCGGAGCAGTGGAGTTTATACGCTCTACTTGGACTAGACGTCTTAAGCGTTGTACCCGGAGACGCTTGACTAGGCGCATGTTGTTGTACAGCCAACAGAGTTCGTCGTTAATTCTTCTCCTCCAGATACCTTCAACGCAAACAGTGGTTTCGCTATCTTCGCAAAATCCTTAATAAAAAGTCTGTAATATGATGCCAATCCAAGAAATCCTCTAATTCCTTTCAGATTATCCGTTCCGTTTTCTGTCAGTAACAAAAATTGTGTCTCCTGGTTCTTATTTTTTTGTTTCCATTCTTTTTAGATGTTCCTTCCACTGCATTTGGCTCTGGTGTTTCCTAATTTGCTCTTTTAAGTCTGAATTTAGTTTATTGCTGAAACTTATGAAATTTATGTAGTTGATGCGATTATATCTGCCGAAAATTATATCAATTGGTTTTCTTTTTATGGTTTCTCTTCTTCTTCTTCTTCTTCTTCTTCTTATAGCGCTACAGTCCGGGGTGGACCTGTGTCTCAACCAACATGCCTCTCCATCCAGCACGATCTTTCGCCAGCTGCCGCCAGTTGCGCGATCCAAGTTGGTTGAGGTCCTTCTCCTCTTGTGAGCACCACCTTCTCCAGGACCCTCCTCTGCTGCGTTGTTCCAAAGGCCAGTTTCGAAGACTTTTCGGACCGGAGCAGTGGAGTCCATACGCTCTACATGGACTAGACGTCTTAAGCGTTGTATCCCAAAGCACTTGACTAGGCGCATGTCGTTGTACAGCCTATATAGTTCGTCGTTAATTCTTCACCTCCAGATGCCTTCAACGAAAACAGTGGTTTCGCTATCTTCGCAAAATCCTTAATAAAGCGTCGGTAATATGATGCCAGTCCAAGAAATCCTCGAAGTTCTTTCAGATTATCCGTTCCGTTTTTTGTCAGTAACAAAAATTGTGTCTCCTGGTTCATGTTTTTTTGATTTCATTCTTTTTAGATGTTCCTTCCACTGCTTTTGATTCTGGTGTTTCCTAATTTGCTGTTTTAAGTCTGAATTTAATTTATTGCTGAAACTTATGAAATTTATGTAGTTGATGCGATTATATCTGCCGAAAATTATATCAATTGGTTTTCTTTTCATGGTTTCGCTTCTTCTTCTTCTTCTTCTTATAGCGCTACAGTCCGGGGTGGACCTGTGTCTCAACCAACATGCCTCTCCATCCAGCACTATCTTTCGCCAGCTGCCGCCAGTTGCGCGATCCAAGTTGGTTGAGGTCTTTCTCCTCTTGTGAGCACCACCTACTCCAGGACCCTCCTCTGATGCGTTGTACCAAAGGCTCAGTTTCGAAGACGTTTCGGACCGGAGCAGTGGAGTCTATACGCTCTACTTGGACTAGACGTCTTAAGCGTTGTACCCGGAGACGCTTGACTAGGCGCATGTTGTTGTACAGCCTATATAGTTCGTCGTTAATTCTTCTCCTCCAGATGCCTTCAACGCAAACAGTGGTTTCGCTATCTTCGCAAAATCCTTAATAAAACGTCGGTAATATGATGCCAATCAAAGAAATCCTCTAATTTCTTTCAGATTATCCGTTCCGTTTTCTGTCAGTAACAAAAATTGTGTCTCCTGGTTCTTATTTTTTTGTTTTCATTCTTTTTAGATTTTCCTTCCACTGCTTTTGACTCTGGTGTTTCCTAATTTACTCTTTTAAGTCTGAATTTAGTTTATTGCTGAAACTTATGAAATTTATGTAGTTGATGCGATTATATCTGCTGAAAATTATATCAATTGGTTTTCTTTTTATGGATTCGCTTCTTCTTCTTCTTCTTCTTCTTCTTATAGCGCTACAGTCCGGGGTGGACCTGTGTCTCAACCAACATGCTTCTCCTCCAGATGCTTTCAACGCAAACAGTGGTTTCGCTATCTTCGCAAAGTCCTTCATAAAACGTCGGTAATATGATGCCAATCCAAGAAATCCTCTAATTCCTTTCAGATTATCCTTTCCGTTTTTTTGTCAGTAACAAAAATTGTGTCTCCTTGTTCATGTTTTTTTTGATTTCTTTCTTTTTAGATTTTCCTTCAACTGCTTTTGATTCTGGTGTTTCCTAATTTGCTCTTTTAAGTCTGATTTTAATTTATTGCTGAAACTTATGAAATTTTTGTAGTTGATGCGATTATATCTGCCGAAAATTATATCAATTTGTTTTCTTTTTGTTGTTTCGCTTCTTCTTCTTCTTCTTCTTATAGCACTACAGTCCGGGGTGGACCTGTGTCTCAACCAACATGCCTCTCCATCCAGCACTATCTTTCGCCAGCTGCCGCCTGTTGCGCGATCCAAGTTGGTTGAGGTCTTTCTCCTCTTGTGAGCACCACCTTCTCCAGGACCCTCCTCTGATGCGTTGTACCAAAGGCTCAGTTTCGAAGACTTTTCGGGCCGGAGCAGTGGAGTCAATACGCTCTACATGGACTAGCCATCTTAAGCGTTTTTTCCGGAGACACTTGACTAGGCGCATATTGTTGTACAGCCCATAGAGTTCGTCGTTAATTCTTCTCCTCCAGATACCTTCAACGCAAACAGTTGTTTCGCTATCTTCGCAAAATCCTTAATAAAAAGTCGGTAATATGATGCCAGTCCAAGAAATCCTCTAAGTTCTTTCAGATTATCCGTTCCGTTTTCTGTCAGTAACATAAATTGTGTCTCCTGGTTCTTATATTTTTGTTTTCAATCTGTTCAGATTTTCCTTCCACTGATTTTGATTCTGGTGTTTCCTAATTTGCTCTTTTAAGTCTGAATTTAGTTTATTGCTGAAACTTATGAAATTTATGTAGTTGATGCGCTTATATCTGCCAAAAATTATATCAATTGGTTTTCTTTTTATGGTTTCGCTTCTTCTTCTTCTTATTCTTATAGCGCTACAGTCCGGGGTGGACCTGTGTCTCAACCAACATGCCTCTCCATCCAGCACTATCTTTCGCCAGCTGCCACCAGTTGCGCGATCCAAGATGGTTGAGGTCTTTCTCCTCTTGTGAGCACCACCTTCTCCAGGACCCTCCTGTGATGCGTTGTACCAAAGGCTCAGTTTCGAAGACTTTTCGGACCGGAGCAGTGTAGTCCATACGCTCCACATGGACTAGCCATCTTAAGCGTAGTTTACGAAGACACTTGACTAGGCGCATGTCGTTGTACAGCCCATAGAGTTCGCCGTTAATTCTTCTCCTCCAGATGCCTTCAACGCAAACAGTGGTTCCGCTATCTTCGCAAAATCCTTAATAAAACGTCGGTAATATGATGCCAGTCCAAGAAATCCTCTAAGTTCTTTCAAACTATCCGTTCCGTTTTTTGTCAGTAACATAAATTGTCTCTTGCTTCATATTTTTTTGATTTCTTTCTTTTTATATTTTCCTTCCGTTTTCAGTCAGTAACAAAAATTGTGTTTCTTCGCAAAATCCTTCATAAAACGTCGGCAATATGACGCCAATCCAAGAAATCCTCTAATTCCTTTCAGATTATCCGTTCCGTTTTCTGTCAGTAACAAAAATTGTGTCTCCTGGTTCTTATTTTTTTGTTTCCATTCTTTTTAGATTTTCCTTCCAATGCTTTTGGCTCTGGTGTTTCCTAATTTGCTCTTTTAAGTCTGAATTTAGTTTATTGCTGAAACTTATGAAATTTATGTAGTTGATGCGATTATATCTGCCGAAAAGTATATCAATTGGTTTTCTTTTTATGGTTTCTCTTCTTCTTCTTCTTCTTCTTATAGCGCTACAGTCCGGGGTGGACCTGTGTCTCAACCAACATGCCTCTCCATCCAGCACGATCTTTCGCCAGCTGCCGCCAGTTGCGCGATCCAAGTTGGTTGAGGTCCTTCTCCTCTTGTGAGCACCACCTTCTCCAGGACCCTCCTCTGCTGCGTTGTACCAAAGGCTCAGTTTCGAAGACTTTTCGGACCGGAGCAGTGGAGTCCATACGCTCTACATGGACTAGACGTCTTAAGCGTTGTATCCCGAGACACTTGACTAGGCGCATGTCGTTGTACAGCCTATATAGTTCGTCGTTAATTCTTCTCCTCCAGATGCCTTCAACGAAAACAGTGGTTTCGCTATCTTCGCAAAATCCTTAATAAAGCGTCGGTAATATGATGCCAGTCCAAGAAATCCTCGAAGTTCTTTCAGATTATCCGTTCCGTTTTTTGTCAGTAACAAAAATTGTGTCTCCTGGTTCATGTTTTTTCGATTTCATTCTTTTTAGATTTTCCTTCCACTGCTTTTGATTCTGGTGTTTCCTAATTTGCTGTTTTAAGTCTGAATTTAGTTTATTGCTGAAACTTATGAAATTTTTGTAGTTGATGCGTTTATAACTGCCGAAAATTATATCAATTGGTTTTCTTTTTATGGTTTCGCTTCTTCTTCTTCTTCTTCTTATAGCGCTACAGTCCGGGGTGGACCTGTGTCTCAACCAACATGCCTCTCCATCCAGGACGATCTTTCGCCAGCTGCCGCCAGTTGCGCGATCCAAGTTGGTTGAGGTCCTTCTCCTCTTGTGAGCACCACCTTCTCCAGGACTCTCCTCTGCTGCGTTGTACCAAAGGCTCAGTTTGGAAGACTTTTCGGAACGGAGAAGTGGAGTCCATACGCTCTACATGGACTAGACCTCTTAAGCGTTGTATCCGGAGACCCTTGACTAGGCGCATGTTGTTGTACAGCCAATAGAGTTCGTTGTTAATTCTTCTCCTCCAGATGCCTTCAACGCAAACAGTGGCTTCGCTATCTTCGCAAAATCCTTAACAAAACGTCGGTAATATGATGCCTGTCCAAGAAATCCTTTAAGTTCTTTCAGATTATCCTTTAGGTTTTTTGTCAGTAACATAAATTGTGTCTCCTGGTTCTTATTTTTTTTTGATTTCCTCCTTTTTAGATTTTCCTTCAACTGCTTTTGATTCTGGTGTTTCCTAAATTGCTGTTTTAAGTCTGAATTTAGTTTATTGCTGAGACTTATGAAATTTTTGTAGTTGATGCGATTATATCTACCGAAAATATCAATTGGTTTTCTTTTTATGGTTTCGCTTATTCTTCTTCTTCTTATAACGCTACAGTCCGGGGTGGACCTGTATCTCAACCAACATGCCTCTCCATCCAGCACGATCTCTCGCCAGCTGCCGCCAGTTGCGCAATCCAAATTGGTTGAGGTCCTTCTCCTCTCGTGAGCACCACCTTCTCCAGGACCCTACTCTGCTGCGTTGTACCAAAGGCTCAGTTTCGAAGAGTTTTCGGACCGGAGCAGTGGAGTCCATACGCTCTACATGGACTAGCCATCTTAAGCGTTGTTTCCAGAGGCACTTGACTAGGCGCATGTCGTTGTACAGCCCATAGAGTTCGTCGTTAATTCTTCTCCTCCAGATGCCTTCATCGCAAACAGTGGTGTCGCTATCTTCGCAAAATCCTTAATAAAACGTCGGTAGTATGATGCCACTCCAAGAAATCCTCTAAGTTCTTTCAGATTATCCGTTCCGTTTTTTGTCAGTAACAAAAATTGTGTCTCCTGATTCTTATTTTTTTGTTTTCATTCTTTTTAGATTTTCCATCCACTGCTTTTGATATTGGTGTTTCCTAATTTGCTCTTTTAAGTCTGAATTTAGTTTATTGCTGAAACTTATGAAATTTATGTAGTTGATGCGATTATAACTGCCGAAAATATCAATTGGTTTTCTTTTTATGGTTTCGCTTATTCTTCTTCTTCTTATAACGCTACAGTCCGGGGTGGACCTGTGTCTCAACCAACATGCCTCTCCATCCAGCACGATCTTTCGCCAGCTGCCGCCAGTTGCGCGATCCAAGTTGGTTGAGGTCTTTCTCCTCTTGAGAGCACCACCTCCTCTGATGCCTTGTAGCAAAGGCTCAGTTTCGAAGACTTTTCGGACCGGAGCAGTGGAGTCAATACGCTCTACATGGACTAGCCATCTTAAGCGTTGTTTCCGGAGACACTTGACTAGGCGCATGTCGTTGCGTTGTACAGCCCATAGAGTTCGTCGTTAATTCTTCTCCTCCAGATGCCTTCAACGCAAACAGTGGTTTCGCTATCTTCGCAAAATCCTTAACAAAACGTCGGTAATATGATGCCTGTCCAAGAAATCCTCTAAGTTCATTCAGATTATCCGTTCCGTGTTCTGTCAGTAACAAAAATTGTGTCTCCTGGTTCTTATATTTTTGTTTTCATTCTTTTTGGACTTTCCATCCACTGCTTTTGATTCTGGTGTTTCCTAATTTGCTCTTTTATGTCTGAATTTAGTTTATTGCTGAAACTTATGAAATTTTTGTAGTTGATGCGATTATATCTGCCGAAAATTATATCAATTGGATTTCTTTTTATGGTTTCGCTTCTTCTTCTTCTTCTTCTTATAGCGCTACAGTCATGGATATGCCTCTCCATTCAGCACGATCTTTCGCCAGCTGCCGCCAGTTGCGCGATCCAAGTTGGTTGAGGTCCTTCTCCTTTTGTGAGCACCACCTTCTCCAGGACCTTCCTCTGCTGCGTTGTACCAAAGGCTCAGTTTTAAAGACTTTTCGGACCGGAGCAGTGTAGTTCATACGCTCTACATGGACTAGCCATCTTAAGCGTAGTTTCCGAAGACACTTGACTAGGCGCATGTCGTTGTACAGCCCATAGAGTTCGTCGTTAATTCTTCTTCTCCAGATGCCTTCAACGCAAACAGTGGTTTCGCTATCTTCGCAAAATCCTTAATAAAACGTCGGTAGTATGATGCCAGTCCAAGAAATCCTCTAAATTCTTTCAGATTATCCGCTCCGATTTTTGTCAGTAACAAAAATTGTGTCTCCTGATTCCTATTTTTTTGTTTTCATTCTTTTTAGATTTTCCATCCACTGCTTTTAATATTGGTGTTTCCTAATTTGCTCTTTTAAGTCTGATTTTAATTTATTGCTGAAACTTATGAAATTTATGTAGTTGATGCGATTATATCTGCCGAAAATTATATCAATTTGTTTTCTTTTTATGGTTTCGCTTCTTCTTCTTCTTCTTATAGCGCTACAGTCCGGGGTGGACCTGTGTCTCAACCAACATGCCTCTCCATCCAGCACGATCTTTCGCCAGCTTCCGCCAGTTGCGCGATCCAAGTTGGTTGAGGTCTTTCTCCTCTTGTGAGCACCACCTTCTCCAGGACCCTCCTCTGCTGCGTTGTACCAAAGGATCAGTTTCGAAGACTTTTCGGACCAGAGCAGTGGAGTCCATACGCTCTACATGGACTAGCCATCTTAAGCTTTGTTTCCGGAGACACTTGACTAGGCGCATGTCGTTGTACAGCCCATAGAGTTCGCAGTGGAGTCCATACGCTCTACATGGACTAGCCATCTTAAGCTTTGTTTCCGGAGACACTTGACTAGGCGAGTATTGTTGTACAGCCCATAGAGTTCGTCGTTAATTCTTCTCCTCCAGATACCTTCAACGCAAACAGTGGTTTCGCTATCTGCGCGAAATCCTTAATAAAAAGTCGGTAATATGATGCCAATCCAAGAAATCCTCTAAGTTCTTTCAGAATATCCGGTAGGTTTTTTGTCAGTAACAAAAATTGTGTCTCCTGGTTCCTATTTTTTTGTTTCCAATCTTTTTAGATTTTCCTTCCACTGCTTTTGGCTCTGGTGTTTCCTAATTTGCTCTTTTAAGTCTGAATTTAGTTTATTGCTGAAACTTATGAAATTTATGTAGTTGATGCGATTATATCTGCCGAAAATTATATCAATTTGTTTTCTTTTTATGATTTCGCTTCTTCTTCTTCTTCTTATAGCGCTACAGTCCGGGGTGGACCTGTGTCTCAACCAATATGCCTCTCCATTCAGCACGATCTTTCGCCAGCTGCCGCCAGTTGCGCGATCCAAGTTGGTTGAGGTCTTTCTCCTCTTGTGAGCACCACCTTCTCCAGGACCCTCCTCTGCTGCGTTGTAGACCTCTTAAGCGTTGTATCCGGAGACCCTTGACTAGGCGCATGTTGCTGTACAGCCAATAGAGTTCGTTGTTAATTCTTCTCCTCCAGATGCCTTCGCTATCTTCGCAAAATCCTTAACAAAACGTCGGTAATATGATGCCTGTCCAAGAAATCCTCTAAGTTCTTTCAGATTATCCGTTCCCTTTTTTGTCAGAAACAAAAATTGTGTCTCCTGATTCTTATTTTTTTGTTTTCATTCTTTTTAGATTTTCCTTCAACTGTTTTTGACTGTGGTGTTTCCTAATTTGCTCTTTTAAGTCTGAATTTAGTTTATTGCTGAAACTTATGAAATTTTTGTAGTTGATGCGATTATAACTGCCGAATATTATATCAATTAGTTTTCTATTTATGGTTTCGCTTCTTCTTCTTCTTCTTATAGCGCTACAGTCCGGGGTGGACCTGTGTCTCAACCAACATGCCTCTCCATCCAGAGGAGAGGCACCGTTGGGGAGGAGAGAGGACCTCCGTTGAGGTCCTTCTCCTCTTGTGAGCACCACCTTCTCCAGGACCCTCCTCTGCTGCGCTGTACCAAAGTCTCAGTTTCGTAGACTTTTCGGTCCGGAGCAGTGGAGTCCATACGCTCTACATGGACTAACCATCTTAAGCGTTGTTTCCGGAGACACTTGACTAGGCGCATGTCGTTGTACAGCCCATAGAGTTCGTCGTTAATTCTTCTCCACCAGATGCCTTCAACGCAAACAGTGGTTTCGCTATCTTCGCAAAATCCTTAATAAAAAGTCGGTAATAGGATGCCAGTTCAATAAATCCTCTAATTCCTTTCAGATCATCCGTTCCGTTTTCTGTCAGTAACATAAATTGTGTCTCGTGGTTCTTATATTTTTGTTTTCATTCTTTTTAGATTTTCCTTCCACTGCTTTTAATTCTGGTGTTTCCTAATTTCCTCTTTTAAGTCTGAATTTAGTTTATTGCTGAAACTTATGAAATTTATGTAGTTGATGCGATTATATCTGCCGGAAATTATATCAATTTGTTTTCTTTTTATGATTTCGCTTCTTCTTCTTCTTCTTCTTCTTATAGCGCTACAGTCCGGGGTGGACCTGTGTCTCAACCAACATGCCTCTCCATCCAGCACGCTCTTTCGCCAGTTGCGCGATCCTTGTTGGTTGAGGTCCTTCTCCTTTTGTGAGCACCACCTTCTCCAGGACCTTCCTCTGCTGCGTTGTACCAAAGGCTCAGTTTTAAAGACTTTTTGGACCGGAGCAGTGTAGTTCATACGCTCTACATGGACTAGCCATCTTAAGCGTAGTTTCCGAAGACACTTGACTAGGCGCATGTCGTTGTACAGCCCATAGAGTTCGTCATTAATTCTTCTTCTCCAGATGCCTTCTACGCAAACAGTGGTTACGCTATCTTCGCAAAATCCTTAATAAAACGTCGGTAGTATGATGCCAGTCCAAGAAATCCTCTAAGTTCTTTCAGATTATCCGCTCCGATTTTTGTCAGTAACAAAAATTGTGTCTCCTGATTCCTATTTTTTTGTTTTCATTCTTTTTAGATTTTCCATCCACTGCTTTTGATATTGGTGTTTCCTAATTTGCTCTTTTAAGTCTGAATTCAGTTTATTGCTGAAACTTATGAAATTTATGTAGTTGATGCGATTATATCTGCCGGAAATTATATCAATTTGTTTTCTTTTTATGATTTCGCTTCTTCTTCTTCTTCTTATAGCGCTACAGTCCGGGGTGGACCTGTGTCTCAACCAATATGCCTCTCCATCCAGCACGATCTTTCGCCAGCTGCCGCCAGTTGCGCGATCCAAGTTGGTTGAGGTCTTTCTCCTCTTGTGAGCACCACCTTCTCCAGGACCCTCCTTTGCTGCGTTGTACCAAAGGCTCAGTTTTGAAGACTTTTCGGACCGGAGCAGTGTAGTCCATACGCTCTACATGGACTAGACCTCTTAAGCGTTGTATCCGGAGACCCTTGACTAGGCGCATGTTGTTGTACAGCCAATAGAGTTCGTTGTTAATTCTTCTCCTCCAGATGCCTTCAACGCAAACAGTGGTTCCGCTATCTTCGCAAAATCCTTAAAAAACGTCGGTAATATGATGCCTGTCCAAGAAATCCTCTAAGTTCTTTCAGATTATCCGTTCCCTTTTTTGTCAGAAACAAAAATTGTGTCTGCTGGTTCTTATTTTTTGTTTTCATTCTTTTTAGATTTTCCTTCAACTGTTTTTGATTCAGGTGTTTCCTAATTTGCTCTTTTAAGTCTGAATTTAGTCTGAAACTTATGAAATTTATGTAGTTGATGCGATTATATCTGCCGAAAATTACATCAATTTGTTTTCTTTTTATTGTTTCGCTTCTTCTTCTTCTTCTTATAGTGCTACAGTCCGGGGTGGACCTGTGTCTCAACCAATATGCCTCTCCATCCAGCACGATCTTTCGCCAGCTGCCGCCAGTTGCGCGATCCAAGTTGGTTGAGGTCTTTCTCCTCTTGTGAGCACCACCTTCTCCAGGACCCTCCTTTGCTGCGTTGTACCAAAGGCTCAGTTTTGAAGACTTTTCGGACCGGAGCAGTGTAGTCCATACGCTCTACATGGACTAGACCTCTTAAGCGTTGTATCCGGAGACCCTTGACTAGGCGCATGTTGTTGTACAGCCAATAGAGTTCGTTGTTAATTCTTCTCCTCCAGATGCCTTCAACGCAAACAGTGGTTTCGCTATCTTAGCCAAATCCTTAATAAAACGTCGGTAATATGGTGCCAATCCAAGAAATCCTCTAACTCCTTTCAGATTATCCGTTCCGTTTTCTGTCAGTAACAAAAATTGTGTCTCCTGGTTCTCATTTTTTTGTTTTCATTCTTTTTAGATTTTCCTTCCACTGCTTTTGACTCTGGTGTTTCCTAATTTCCTCTTTTAAGTCTGAATTTAGTTTATTGCTGAAACTTATGAAATTTATGTAGTTGATGCGATTATATCTGCTGAAAATTATATCAATTGGTTTTCTTTTTATGGATTCGCTTCTTCTTCTTCTTCTTCTTATAGCGCTACAGTCCGGGGCGGACCTGTGTCTCAACCAACATGCCTCTCCATCCAGCACGCTCTTTCGCCAGCTGCCGCCAGTTGCGCGATCCAAGTTGGTTGAGGTCTTTCTCCTCATGTGAGCACCACCTTCTGCAGGACCCTCCTCTGCTGCGTTGTACCAAAGGCTCAGTTTCGAAGACTTTTCGCACCGGAGCAGTGGAGTCCATACGCTCTACATGGACTAGACGTCTTAAGCGTTGTATTCGGAGACGCTTGACTAGGCGCATGTTGTTGTACAGCCAATAGAGTTCGTCGTTTATTCTTCTCCTCCAGATGCCTTCAACGCAAACAGTGGTTTTGCAATCTTCGCAAAATCTTTCATAAAACGTCGGTAATAAGATGCCTGTCCAAGAAATCCTCTAAGTACTTTCAGATTATCCGTTGCGTTTTTTGTCAGTAACAAAAATTGTGTCTCCTGGTTCATGTTGTTTTGATTTCATTCTTTTTATATTTTCCTTCACCTGCTGTTGTTTTCATTTGTTCTATAGGGCGTTTCTGTGTGCTCTATTGACGATCCGTCAGAATTTTTATATTCCTTGCTCCGTACAAATAGTAGCGAAGATTATCCAACGCCCAACCTATGGCCAACATCTATCTTTCGTTGGTGGCATAGTTTTCCTCTGTC
This sequence comes from Eristalinus sepulchralis, assembly GCA_944738645.1. NCBI lineage: Eukaryota > Metazoa > Arthropoda > Insecta > Diptera > Syrphidae > Eristalinus > Eristalinus sepulchralis. The sequence continues at coordinate 11,577,419 of OX122884.1, forward strand.
TTGTTTAAGAACCGGGATATATTCGTATACATGATTGGGTTATCTTTTCCAATTTCTCCTTGACTCAAGACTGCTCCAATGGTGATTCGATGCATCTGTAGTCAATATGAATGGATAGTCGATGTCAGGAAACGTAAGTATTTCCGACGATGGTAGTAAAGTTTTGAGATTGTGATATGCTTCTTTCTCTTTTTCGTTGAGCTGAATTCTTATATTCTTAGTCCGATTCGCGTTTGTTTATGAATTCGCACCACTCGTAATATTGGCTAGTGGTTTCCCTCCTTCTTCTTCTTCTTCTAATGGTGGACCTGTGCCTCCACCAGCCAGCACTGTCTTTCGTCTTTCGCTCCAAGTTGGTTAATGGAATTCTCCACTTGTGAGCGCCACCTTATCCTGGGCCGCCCTCTGTTGTGTTGTTCCAATGGCTCAGTTTCGAAGACTTTTCGGACCGGAGCAGTGGAGTCCATACGCTCTACATGGACTAGCCATCTTAAGCGTTGTTTCCTTAGACACTTGACTATGCGCATGTCGTTGTACAGCCCATAGAGTTCGTCGTTAATTCTTTGCCTCCAAATGCCTTCAACGCAAACAGTGGTTCCGCTATCTTCGCAAAATCCTTAAAAAACGTCGGTAATATGATGCCTGTCCAAGAAATCCTCCAAGTTCTTTCAGATTATCCGTTCCCTTTTTTGTCAGAAACAAAAATTGTGTCTGCTGGTTCTTATTTTTTGTTTTCATTCTTTTTAGATTTTCCTTCAACTGTTTTTGATTCAGGTGTTTCCTAATTTGCTCTTTTAAGTCTGAATTTAGTTTATTGCTGAAACTTATGAAATTTTTGTAGTTGATGCGATTATATCTGCCGAAAATTATATCAATTGGATTTCTTTTTATGGTTTCGCTTCTTCTTCTTCTTCTTCTTATAGCGCTACAGTCATGGATATGCCTCTCCATTCAGCACGATCTTTCGCCAGCTGCCGCCAGTTGCGCGATCCAAGTTGGTTGAGGTCCTTCTCCTTTTGTGAGCACCACCTTCCCCGGGACCTTCCTCTGCTGCGTTGTACCAAAGGCTCAGTTTTAAAGACTTTTCGGACCGGAGCAGTGTAGTTCATACGCTCTACATGGACTAGCCATCTTAAGCGTAGTTTCCGAAGACACTTGACTAGGCGCATGTCGTTGTACAGCCCATAGAGTTCGTCGTTAATTCTTCTCCTCCAGAAGCCTTCAACGCAAACAGTGGTTTCGCTATCTTCGCAAAATCCTTAATAGAACGTCGGTAGTATGATGGCAGTCCAAGAAATCCTCTAAGTTCTTTCAGATTATCCGTTCCGTTTTTTGTCAGTAACAAAAATTGTGTCTCCTGATTCTTATTTTTTTGTTTTCATTCTTTTTAGATGTTCCATCCACTGCTTTTGATATTGGTGTTTCCTAATTTGCTCTTTTAAGTCTGAATTTAGTTTATTGCTGAAACTTATGAAATTTATGTAGTTGATGCGATTATATCTGCCGAAAATTATATCAATTTGTTTTCTTTTTATTGTTTCGCTTCTTCTTCTTCTTCTTATAGCGCTACAGTCCGGGGTGGACCTGTGTCTCAACCAATATGCCTCTCCATCCAGCACGATCTTTCGCCAGCTGCCGCCAGTTGCGCGATCCAAGTTGGTTGAGGTCTTTCTCCTCTTGTGAGCACCACCTTCTGCAGGACCCTCCTCTGCTGCGTTGTACCAAAGGCTCAGTTTCGAAGACTTTTCGCACCGGAGCAGTGGAGTCCTACGCTCTACATGGACTACCCATCTTAAGCGTTGTTTCCGGAGACACTTGACTAGGCGCATGTCGTTGTACAGCCCATAGAGTTCGTCGTTAATTCTTCTCCTCCAGAAGCCTTCAACGCAAACAGTGGTTTCGCTATCTTCGCAAAATCCTTAATAAAACGTCGGTAATATGATGCCAGGCCAAGAAATCCTCTAAGTTCTTTCACATTATCCGTTCCGTTATTTGTCAGTAAAATAAATTGCGTCTCCTGGTTCTTATTTTTTTGTTTTCATTCTTTTTAGATTTTCCTTCCACTGCTTTTGACTCTGGTGTTTCCTAATTTGCTCTTTTAAGTCTGAATTTAGTTTATTGCTGAAACTTATGAAATTTATGTAGTTGATGCCATTATATCTGCTGAAAATTATATCAATTGGTTTTCTTTTTATGGATTCGCTTCTTCTTCTTCTTCTTCTTCCTCTTCTTATAGCGCTACAGTCCGGGGTGGACCTGTGTCTCAACCAATATGCCTCTCCATCCAGTACGCTCTTTCGCCAGCTGCCGCCAGTTGCGCGATCCAAGTTGGTTGAGGTCTTTCTCCTCTTGTGAGCACCACCTTCTCCAGAACCCTCCTCTGATGCGTTGTACCAAAGGCTCAGTTTCGAAGACTTTTCAGACCGGAGCAGTGGAGTCCATACGCTCTACATGGACTAGACGTCTTAAGCGTTGTATTCGGAGACGCTTGACTAGGCGCATGTTGTTGTACAGCCAATAGAGTTCGTCGTTAATTCTTCTCCTCCAGATGCCTTCAACGCAAACAGTGGTTTTGCAATCTTCGCAAAATCCTTCATAAAACGTCGGTAATAAGATGCCTGTACAAGAAATCCTCTAAGTTCTTTCAGATTATCCGTTCCGTTTTTTGTCAGTAACAAAAATTGTGTCTCCTGGTTCATGTTGTTTTGATTTCATTCTTTTTATATTTTCCTTCACCTGCTGTTGTTGTCATTTATTCTATAGGGCGTTTCTGTGTGCTCTATTGACGATCCGTCAGAATTTTTATTTTCCTTGCTCCGTACAAATAGTAGCGAAGATTATCCAACGCCCAACCTATGGCCAACATCTATCCTTCGTTGGTGGCAGAGTTTTCCTCTGTCTTGTTTAAGAACCGGGATATATTCGTATACATGATTGGGTTATCTTTTCCAATTTCTCCTTGACTCAAGACTGCTCCAATGGTGATTCGATGCACCTGTAGTCAATATGAATGGATAGTCGATATCAGGAAACGTAAGTATTTCCGACGATGGTAGTAAAGTTTTAAGATTGTGATATGCTTCTTTCTCTTTTTCGTTGAGCTGAATTCTTATATTCTTAGTCCGATTCGCGTTTGTTTATGAATTCGCACCACTCGTAATGTTGGCTAGTGGTTTCCCTCCTTCTTCTTCTTCTTCTTCTTCTTCTAATGGTGGACCTGTGCCTCCACCAGCCAGCACTGTCTTTCGTCTTTCGCTCCAAGTTGGTTAATGGCCTTCTCCACTTGTGAGCGCCACCTTATCCTGGGCCGCCCTCTGTTGTGTTGTTCCAATGGCTCAGTTTCGAAGACTTTTCGGACCGGAGCAGTGGAGTCCATACGCTCTACATGGACTAGCCATCTTAAGCGTTGTTTCCAGAGACACTTGACTATGCGCATGTCGTTGTACAGCCCATAGAGTTCGTCGTTAATTCTTCGCCTCCAGATGCCTTCAACGCAAACAGTGGTTTCGCTATCTTCGCAAAATCCTTAATAAAACGTCGGTAATATGATGCCTGTCCAAGAAATCCTTTAAGTTCTTTCCGATTATCCGTTAGGTTTTCTGTCAGTAACAAAAATTGTGTCTCCTGGTTCTTATTTTTTTGTTTTCATTCTTTTTAGATTTTCCTTCCACTGCTTTTGATTCTGGTGTTTCCTAATTTGCTCTTTTAAGTCTGAATTTAGTTTATCTTCTTATAGCGCTACAGTCCGGGGTGGACCTGTGTCTCAACCAACATGCCTCTCCATCCAGCACGATCTTTCGCCAGCTGCCGCCAGTTGCGCGATCCAAGTTGGTTGAGGTCTTTCTCCTCTTGTGAGCACCACCTTCTGCAGGACCCTCCTCTGCTGCGTTGTACCAAAGGCTCAGTTTCGAAGACTTTTCGCACCGGAGCAGTGGAGTCCATACGCTCTACATGGACTACCCATCTTAAGCGTTGTTTCCGGAGACACTTGACTAGGCGCATGTCGTTGTACAGCCCATAGAGTTCGTCGTTAATTATTCTCCTCCAGACGCCTTTGACGCAAACAGTGGTTTCGCTATCTTCGCAAAATCCTTAATAAAACGTCGGTAATATGATGCCTGTCCAAGAAATCCTTTAAGTTCTTTCCGATTATCCGTTAGGTTTTCTGTCAGTAACAAAAATTGTGTCTCCTGGTTCTTATTTTTTTGTTTTCATTCTTTTTAAATTTTCCTTCCACTGCTTTTGATTCTGGTGTTTCCTAATTTGCTCTTTTAAGTCTGAATTTAGTTTATTGCTGAAACTTATGAAATTTTTGTAGTTGAGGCGATTATATCTGCTGAAAATTATATCAATTGGTTTTCTTTTTATGGATTCGCTTCTTCTTCTTCTTATAGCGCTACAGTCCGGGTTGGACCTGTGTCTCAACCAACATGCCCCTCCATCCAGCACGATCTTTCGCCAGCTGCCGTTAGTTGCGCGATCCAAGTTGGTTGAGGTCCTTCTCCTCCTGTGAGCACCACCTTCTCCAGGACCCTCCTCTGCTGCGTTGTACCAAAGGCTCAGTTTCGAAGACTTTTCGGACCGGAGCAGTGGAGTCCATACGCTCCACATGGACTAGACGTCTTAAGCGTTGTATCCGGAGACGCTTGACTAGGCGCATGTTGTTGTACATCCTCTAAGTTCTTTCAGATTATCCGTTAGGTTTTCTGTCAGTAACAAAAATTGTGTCTCCTCGTTCTTATTTTTTTGTTTTCATTCTTTTTAGATTTTCCTTCCACTGCTTTTGATTCTGGTGTTTCCTAATTTGCTCTCTTAAGTCTGAATTTAGTTTATCTTCTTATAGCGCTACAGTCCGGGGTGGACCTGTGTCTCAACCAACATGCCTCTCCATCCAGCACGATCTTTCGCCAGCTGCCGCCAATTGCGCGATCCAAGTTGGTTGAGGTCCTTCTCCTCTTGTGAGCACCACCTTCTCCAGGACCCTCCTCTGCTGCGTTGTACCAAAGGCTCAGTTTCGAAGACTTTTCGGACCGGAGCAGTGGAGTCCATACGCTCTACATGGACTAGCCATCTTAAGCGTTGTTTCCGGAGACACTTGACTAGGCGCATGTCGTTGTACAGCCCATAGAGTTCGTCGTTAATTATTCTCCTCCAGATGCCTTCAACGCAAACAGTGTTTTCGCTATCTTCGCAAAATCCTTCATAAAACGTCGGTAATATGATGCTAATCCAAGAAATCCTCTAATTCCGTTCAGATTATCCGTTCCGTTTTCTGTCAGTAACATAAATTGTGTCTCCAGGTTCTTATATTTTTGTTTTCATTCTTATTAGATTTTCCTTCCACTGCTTTTGATTCTGGTGTTTCCTTATTTGCTCTTTTAAGTCTGAATTTAGTTTATTGCTGAAACTTATGAAATTTATGTAGTTGATGCGATTATATCTGCTGAAAATTATATCAATTGGTTTTCTTTTTATGGATTCGCTTCTTCTTCTTCTTCTTCTTATAGCGCTACAGTCCGGGGCGGATCTGTGTCTCAACCAACATGCCTCTCCATCCAGCACGCTCTTTCGCCAGCTGCCGCCAGTTGCGCGATCCAAGTTGGTTGAGGTCTTTCTCCTCATGTGAGCACCACCTTCTGCAGGACCGACTACGATCGACTACCCATCTTAAGCGATGTTTCCGGAGACACTTGACTAGGCGCATGTCGTTGTACAGCCAATAGAGTTCGTCGTTAATTCTTCTCCTCCAGATGCCTTCAACGCAAACAGTGTTTTCGCTATCTTCGCAAAATCCTTCATAAAACGTCGGTAATATGATGCTAATCCAAGAAATCCTCTAATTCCGTTCAGATTATCCGTTCCGTTTTCTGTCAGTAACATAAATTGTGTCTCCAGGTTCTTATATTTTTGTTTTCGTTCTTATTAGATTTTCCTTCCACTGCTTTTGATTCTGGTGTTTCCTAATTTGCTCTTTTAAGTCTGAATTTAGTTTATTGCTGAAACTTATGAAATTTTTGTAGTTGATGCGATTATATCTGCTGAAAATTATATCAATTGGTTTTCTTTTTATGGATTCGCTTCTTCTTCTTCTTATAGCGCTACAGTCGGGGTGGACCTGTGTCTCAACCAACATGCCTCTCCATCCAGCACGATCTTTCGCCAGCTGCCGTTAGTTGCGCGATCCAAGTTGGTTAAGGTCCTTCTCCTCTTGTGAGCACCACCTTCTCCAGGACCCTCCTCTGCTGCGTTGTACCAAAGGCTCAGTTTCGAAGACTTTTCGGACCGGAGCAGTGGAGTCCATACGCTCTACATGGACTAGACATCTTAAGCGTTGTTTCCGGAGACACTTGACTAGGCGCATGTCGTTGTACAGCCCATAGAGTTCGTCGTTAATTCTTCTCCTACAGAAGCCTTCAACGCAAATAGTGGTTTCGCTGTCTTCGCAAAATCCTTAATAAAACGTCGGTAATATGATGCCAGGCCAAGAAATCCTCTAAGTTCTTTCAGATTATCCGTTCCGTTATTTGTCAGTAACATAAATTGCGTCTCCTGGTTCATATTTTTTTGATTTCTTTGTTTTTAGATTTTCCTTCCACTGCTTTTGATTCTGGTGTTTCCTAATTTGCTGTTTTAAGTCTGAATTTAGTTTATTGCTGAAACTAATAAAATTTTTGTAGTTGATGCGATTATATCTGCCGAAAATTATATCAATTGGTTTTCTTTTTATGGTTTCGCTTCTTCTTCTTCTTCTTATAGTGCTGCAGTCCGGGGTGGACCTTGACTAGGCGCATGTTGTTGTAGAGCCAATAGAGTTCGTCGTTAATTATTCTCCTCCAGACGCCTTTGACGCAAACAGTGGTTTCGCTATCTTCGCAAAATCCTTAATAAAACGTCGGTAATATGATGCCAATCAAGAAATCCTCTAAGTTCTTTCAGATTATCCGTTCCGTTATTTGTCAGTAACATAAATTGCGTCTCCTGGTTCTTGTTTTTTTGTTTTCATTCTTTTTAGATTTTCCTTCCACTGCTTTTGACTCTGGTGATTCCTAATTTGCTCTTTTAAGTCTGAATTTAGTTTATTGCTGAAACTTATGAAATTTATGTAGTTGATGCGATTATATCTGCTGAAAATTATATCAATTGGTTTTCTTTTTATGGATTCGCTTCTTCTTCTTCTTATAGCGCTAGAGTCCGGGGTGGACCTGTGTCTCAACCAACATGCCTCTCCATCCAGCACGATCTTTCGCCAGCTGCCGCCAATTGCGCGATCCAAGTTGGTTGAGGTCCTTCTCCTCTTGTGAGCACCACCTTCTCCAGGACCCTCCTCTGCTGCGTTGTACCAAAGGCTCAGTTTCGAAGACTTTTCGGACCGGAGCAGTGGAGTCCATACGCTCTACATGGACTAGTCATCTTAAGCGTTGTTTCCGGAGACACTTGATATGGCGCATGTCGTTGTACAGCCAATAGAGTTCGTCGTTAATTCTTCTCCTCCAGATGCCTTCAACGCAAACAGTGTTTTCGCTATCTTCGCAAAATCCTTCATAAAACGTCGGTAATATGATGCTAATCCAAGAAATCCTCTAATTCCGTTCTGATTATCCGTTCCGTTTTCTGTCAGTAACATAAATTGTGTCTCCAGGTTCTTATATTTTTGTTTTCATTCTTATTAGATTTTCCTTCCACTGCTTTTGATTCTGGTGTCTCCTTATTTGCTCTTTTAAGTCTGAATTTAGTTTATTGCTGAAACTTATGAAATTTATGTAGTTGATGCGATTATATCTGCCGAGAATTATATCAATTGGTTTTCTTTTTATGGTTTCGCTTCTTCTTCTCCTTCTTATAGCGCTACAGTCCAGGGTGGACCTGTGTCTCAACCAACATGCCTCTCCATCCAGCACGATCTTTCGCCAGCTGCTTGACTATGCGCATGTCGTTGTACAGCCCATAGAGTTCGTCGTTAATTCTTCTCCTCCAGATGCCTTCAACGCAAACAGTGGTTTCGCTATCTTCGCAAAATCCTTAATAAAACGTCGGTAATATGATGCCTGTCCAAGAAATCCTTTAAGTTCTTTCCGATTATCCGTTAGGTTTTCTGTCAGTAACAAAAATTGTGTCTCCTGGTTCTTATTTTTTTGTTTTCATTCTTTTTAGATTTTCCTTCCACTGCTTTTGATTCTGGTGTTTCCTAATTTGCTCTTTTAAGTCTGAATTTAGTTTATTGCTGAAACTTATGAAATTTTTGTAGTTGAGGCGATTATATCTGCTGAAAATTATATCAATTGGTTTTCTTTTTATGGATTCGCTTCTTCTTCTTCTTATAGCGCTACAGTCCGGGTTGGACCTGTGTCTCAACCAACATGCCCCTCCATCCAGCACGATCTTTCGCCAGCTGCCGTTAGTTGCGCGATCCAAGTTGGTTGAGGTCCTTCTCCTCCTGTGAGCACCACCTTCTCCAGGACCCTCCTCTGCTGCGTTGTACCAAAGGCTCAGTTTCGAAGACTTTTCGGACCGGAGCAGTGGAGTCCATACGCTCCACATGGACTAGACGTCTTAAGCGTTGTATCCGGAGACGCTTGACTAGGCGCATGTTGTTGTACATCCTCTAAGTTCTTTCAGATTATCCGTTAGGTTTTCTGTCAGTAACAAAAATTGTGTCTCCTCGTTCTTATTTTTTTGTTTTCATTCTTTTTAGATTTTCCTTCCACTGCTTTTGATTCTGGTGTTTCCTAATTTGCTCTTTTAAGTCTGAATTTAGTTTATCTTCTTATAGCGCTACAGTCCGGGGTGGACCTGTGTCTCAACCAACATGCCTCTCCATCCAGCACGATCTTTCGCCAGCTGCCGCTAATTGCGCGATCCAAGTTGGTTGAGGTCCTTCTCCTCTTGTGAGCACCACCTTCTCCAGGACCCTCCTCTGCTGCGTTGTACCAAAGGCTCAGTTTCGAAGACTTTTCGGACCGGAGCAGTGGAGTCCATACGCTCTACATGGACTAGCCATCTTAAGCGTTGTTTCCGGAGACACTTGACTAGGCGCATGTCGTTGTACAGCCAATAGAGTTCGTCGTTAATTCTTCTCCTCCAGATGCCTTCAACGCAAACAGTGTTTTCGCTATCTTCGCAAAATCCTTCATAAAACGTCGGTAATATGATGCTAATCCAAGAAATCCTCTAATTCCGTTCAGATTATCCGTTCCGTTTTCTGTCAGTAACATAAATTGTGTCTCCAGGTTCTTATATTTTTGTTTTCATTCTTATTAGATTTTCCTTCCACTGCTTTTGATTCTGGTGTTTCCTTATTTGCTCTTTTAAGTCTGAATTTAGTTTATTGCTGAAACTTATGAAATTTATGTAGTTGATGCGATTATATCTGCTGCTCCTTCTCCTCTTGTGAGCACCACCTTCTCCAGGACCCTCCTCTGCTGCGTTGTACCAAAGGCTCAGTTTCGAAGACTTTTCGGACCGGAGCAGTGGAGTCCATACGCTCCACATGGACTAGACGTCTTAAGCGTTGTATCCGGAGACGCTTGACTAGGCGCATGTTGTTGTACATCCTCTAAGTTCTTTCAGATTATCCGTTCCGTTTTTTGTCAGTAACATAAATTGCGTTTCCTGGTTCATATTTTTTGATTTCTTTGTTTTTAGATCTTCCTTCAACTGCTTTTGATTCTGGTGTTCCCTAATTTGCTGTTTTAAGTCTGAATTTAGTTTATTGCTGAAACTTATGAAATTTTTGTAGTTGATGCGATTATATCTGTCGAAAATTATATTAATTGGTTTTCTTTTTATGGATTCGCTTCTTCTTCTTCTTACAGGGCTACAGTCCGGGGTGGACCTGTGTCTCAACCAACATGCCTCTCCATCCAGCACGATCTTTCGCCAGCTGCCGCCAATTGCGCGATCCAAGTTGGTTGAGCTCCTTCTCCTCTTGTGAGCACCACCTTCTCCAGGACCCTCCTCTGCTGCGTTGTACCAAAGGCTCAGTTTCGAAGACTTTTCGGACCGGAGCAGTGGAGTCCATACGCTCTACATGGACTAGTCATCTTAAGCGTTGTTTCCGGAGACACTTGATATGGCGCATGTCGTTGTACAGCCAATAGAGTTCGTCGTTAATTCTTCTCCTCCAGATGCCTTCAACGCAAACAGTGTTTTCGCTATCTTCGCAAAATCCTTCATAAAACGTCGGTAATATGATGCTAATCCAAGAAATCCTCTAATTCCGTTCTGATTATCCGTTCCGTTTTCTGTCAGTAACATAAATTGTGTCTCCAGGTTCTTATATTTTTGTTTTCATTCTTATTAGATTTTCCTTCCACTGCTTTTGATTCTGGTGTCTCCTTATTTGCTCTTTTAAGTCTGAATTTAGTTTATTGCTGAAACTTATGAAATTTATGTAGTTGATGCGATTATATCTGCCGAGAATTATATCAATTGGTTTTCTTTCTATGGTTTCGCTTCTTCTTCTCCTTCTTATAGCGCTACAGTCCAGGGTGGACCTGTGTCTCAACCAACATGCCTCTCCATCCAGCACGATCTTTCGCCAGCTGCTTGACTATGCGCATGTCGTTGTACAGCCCATAGAGTTCGTCGTTAATTCTTCTCCTCCAGATGCCTTCAACGCAAACAGTGGTTTCGCTATCTTCGCAAAATCCCTAATAAAACGTCGGTAATATGATGCCTGTCCAAGAAATCCTTTAAGTTCTTTCCGATTATCCGTTAGGTTTTCTGTCAGTAACAAAAATTGTGTCTCCTGGTTCTTATTTTTTTGTTTTCATTCTTTTTAGATTTTCCTTCCACTGCTTTTGATTCTGGTGTTTCCTAATTTGCTCTTTTAAGTCTGAATTTAGTTTATTGCTGAAACTTATGAAATTTTTGTAGTTGATGCAATTATATCTTCCGAAAATTATATCAATTGGTTTTCTTTTTATGGTTTCGCTTCTTCGTCTTCTTCTTATAGCGCTACAGTCCGGGGTGGACCTGTGTCTCAACCAACATGCCTCTCCATCCAGCACGATCTTTCGCCAGCTGCCGCCAGTTGCGCGATCCAAGTTGGTTGAGGTCCTTCTCCTCTTGTGAGCACCACCTTCTCCAGGACTCTCCTCTGCTGCGTTGTACCAAAGGCTCAGTTTGGAAGACTTTTCGGAACGGAGAAGTGGAGTCCATACGCTCTACATGGACTAGACCTCTTAAGCGTTGTATCCGGAGACCCTTGACTAGGCGCATGTTGTTGTACAGCCAATAGAGTTCGTTGTTAATTCTTCTCCTCCAGATGCCTTCAACGCAAACAGTGGTTTCGCTATCTTCGCAAAATCCTTAATAAAACGTCGGTAATATGATGCCTGTCCAAGAAATCCTTTAAGTTCTTTCCGATTATCCGTTAGGTTTTCTGTCAGTAACAAAAATTGTGTCTCCTGGTTCTTATTTTTTTGTTTTCATTCTTTTTAGATTTTCCTTCCACTGCTTTTGATTCTGGTGTTTCCTAATTTGCTCTTTTAAGTCTGAATTTAGTTTATTGCTGAAACTTATGAAATTTTTGTAGTTGAGGCGATTATATCCGCTGAAAATTATATCAATTGGTTTTCTTTTTATGGTTTCGCTTCTTCTTCTTCTTCTTCTTATAGCGCTACAGTCCGGGGTGGACCTGTGTCTCAACCAACATGCCTCTCCATCCAGGACGATCTTTCGCCAGCTGCCGCCAGTTGCGCGATCCAAGTTGGTTGAGGTCCTTCTCCTCTTGTGAGCACCACCTTCTCCAGGACTCTCCTCTGCTGCGTTGTACCAAAGGCTCAGTTTGGAAGACTTTTCGGAACGGAGAAGTGGAGTCCATACGCTCTACATGGACTAGACCTCTTAAGCGTTGTATCCGGAGACCCTTGACTAGGCGCATGTTGTTGTACAGCCAATAGAGTTCGTTGTTAATTCTTCTCCTCCAGATGCCTTCAACGCAAACAGTGGCTTCGCTATCTTCGCAAAATCCTTAATAAAACGTCGGTAATATGATGCCTGTCCAAGAAATCCTTTAAGTTCTTTCCGATTATCCGTTAGGTTTTCTGTCAGTAACAAAAATTGTGTCTCCTGGTTCTTATTTTTTTGTTTTCATTCTTTTTAGATTTTCCTTCCACTGCTTTTGATTCTGGTGTTTCCTAATTTGCTCTTTTAAGTCTGAATTTAGTTTATTGCTGAAACTTATGAAATTTTTGTAGTTGAGGCGATTATATCCGCTGAAAATTATATCAATTGGTTTTCTTTTTATGGTTTCGCTTCTTCTTCTTCTTCTTCTTATAGCGCTACAGTCCGGGTTGGACCTGTGTCTCAACCAACATGCCCCTCCATCCAGCACGATCTTTCGCCAGCTGCCGTTAGTTGCGCGATCCAAGTTGGTTGAGGTCCTTCTCCTCCTGTGAGCACCACCTTCTCCAGGACCCTCCTCTGCTGCGTTGTACCAAAGGCTCAGTTTCGAAGACTTTTCGGACCGGAGCAGTGGAGTCCATACGCTCCACATGGACTAGACGTCTTAAGCGTTGTATCCGGAGACGCTTGACTAGGCGCATGTTGTTGTACATCCTCTAAGTTCTTTCAGATTATCCGTTAGGTTTTCTGTCAGTAACAAAAATTGTGTCTCCTCGTTCTTATTTTTTTGTTTTCATTCTTTTTAGATTTTCCTTCCACTGCTTTTGATTCTGGTGTTTCCTAATTTGCTCTTTTAAGTCTGAATTTAGTTTATCTTCTTATAGCGCTACAGTCCGGGGTGGACCTGTGTCTCAACCAACATGCCTCTCCATCCAGCACGATCTTTCGCCAGCTGCCGCTAATTGCGCGATCCAAGTTGGTTGAGGTCCTTCTCCTCTTGTGAGCACCACCTTCTCCAGGACCCTCCTCTGCTGCGTTGTACCAAAGGCTCAGTTTCGAAGACTTTTCGGACCGGAGCAGTGGAGTCCATACGCTCTACATGGACTAGCCATCTTAAGCGTTGTTTCCGGAGACACTTGACTAGGCGCATGTCGTTGTACAGCCAATAGAGTTCGTCGTTAATTCTTCTCCTCCAGATGCCTTCAACGCAAACAGTGTTTTCGCTATCTTCGCAAAATCCTTCATAAAACGTCGGTAATATGATGCTAATCCAAGAAATCCTCTAATTCCGTTCAGATTATCCGTTCCGTTTTCTGTCAGTAACATAAATTGTGTCTCCAGGTTCTTATATTTTTGTTTTCATTCTTATTAGATTTTCCTTCCACTGCTTTTGATTCTGGTGTTTCCTTATTTGCTCTTTTAAGTCTGAATTTAGTTTATTGCTGAAACTTATGAAATTTATGTAGTTGATGCGATTATATCTGCTGAAAATTATTTCAATTGGTTTTCTTTTTATGGATTCGCTTCTTCTTCTTCTTCTTCTTATAGCGCTACAGTCCGGGGCGGATCTGTGTCTCAACCAGCATGCCTCTCCATCCAGCACGCTCTTTCGCCAGCTGCCGCCAGTTGCGCGATCCAAGTTGGTTGAGGTCTTTCTCCTCATGTGAGCACCACCTTCTGCAGGACCGACTACGATCGACTACCCATCTTAAGCGCTGTTTCCGGAGACACTTGACTAGGCGCATGTCGTTGTACAGCCAATAGAGTTCGTCGTTAATTCTTCTCCTCCAGATGCCTTCAACGCAAACAGTGTTTTCGCTATCTTCGCAAAATCCTTCATAAAACGTCGGTAATATGATGCTAATCCAAGAAATCCTCTAATTCCGTTCAGATTATCCGTTCCGTTTTCTGTCAGTAACATAAATTGTGTCTCCAGGTTCTTATATTTTTGTTTTCATTCTTATTAGATTTTCCTTCCACTGCTTTTGATTCTGGTGTTTCCTAATTTGCTCTTTTAAGTCTGAATTTAGTTTATTGCTGAAACTTATGAAATTTTTGTAGTTGATGCGATTATATCTGCTGAAAATTATATCAATTGGTTTTCTTTTTATGGATTCGCTTCTTCTTCTTCTTATAGCGCTACAGTCGGGGTGGACCTGTGTCTCAACCAACATGCCTCTCCATCCAGCACGATCTTTCGCCAGCTGCCGTTAGTTGCGCGATCCAAGTTGGTTAAGGTCCTTCTCCTCTTGTGAGCACCACCTTCTCCAGGACCCTCCTCTGCTGCGTTGTACCAAAGGCTCAGTTTCGAAGACTTTTCGGACCGGAGCAGTGGAGTCCATACGCTCTACATGGACTAGCCATCTTAAGCGTTGTTTCCGGAGACACTTGACTAGGCGCATGTCGTTGTACAGCCCATAGACTTCGTCGTTAATTCTTCTCCTACAGAAGCCTTCAACGCAAACAGTGGTTTCGCTGTCTTCGCAAAATCCTTAATAAAACGTCGGTAATATGATGCCAGGCCAAGAAATCCTCTAAGTTCTTTCAGATTATCCGTTCCGTTATTTGTCAGTAACATAAATTGCGTCTCCTGGTTCATATTTTTTTGATTTCTTTGTTTTTAGATTTTCCTTCCACTGCTTTTGATTCTGGTGTTTCCTAATTTGCTGTTTTAAGTCTGAATTTAGTTTATTGCTGAAACTAATAAAATTTTTGTAGTTGATGCGATTATATCTGCCGAAAATTATATCAATTGGTTTTCTTTTTATGGTTTCGCTTCTTCTTCTTCTTCTTATAGTGCTGCAGTCCGGGGTGGACCTTGACTAGGCGCATGTTGTTGTAGAGCCAATAGAGTTCGTCGTTAATTATTCTCCTCCAGACGCCTTTGACGCAAACAGTGGTTTCGCTATCTTCGCAAAATCCTTAATAAAACGTCGGTAATATGATGCCAATCAAGAAATCCTCTAAGTTCTTTCAGATTATCCGTTCCGTTATTTGTCAGTAAGATAAATTGCGTCTCCTGGTTCTTGTTTTTTTGTTTTCATTCTTTTTAGATTTTCCTTCCACTGCTTTTGACTCTGGTGATTCCTAATTTGCTCTTTTAAGTCTGAATTTAGTTTATTGCTGAAACTTATGAAATTTATGTAGTTGATGCGATTATATCTGCTGAAAATTATATCAATTGGTTTTCTTTTTATGGATTCGCTTCTTCTTCTTCTTATAGCGCTACAGTCCGGGGTGGACCTGTGTCTCAACCAACATGCCTCTCCATCCAGCACGATCTTTCGCCAGCTGCCGTTAGTTGCGCGATCCAAGTTGGTTGAGGTCCTTCTCCTCTTGTGAGCACCACCTTCTCCAGGACCCTCCTCTGCTGCGTTGTACCAAAGGCTCAGTTTCGAAGACTTTTCGGACCGGAGCAGTGGAGTCCATACGCTCCACATGGACTAGACGTCTTAAGCGTTGTATCCGGAGACGCTTGACTAGGCGCTTGTTGTTGTACATCCTCTAAGTTCTTTCAGATTATCCGTTCCGTTTTTTGTCAGTAACATAAATTGCGTTTCCTGGTTCATATTTTTTGATTTCTTTGTTTTTAGATCTTCCTTCAACTGCTTTTGATTCTGGTGTCTCCTTATTTGCTCTTTTAAGTCTGAATTTAGTTTATTGCTGAAACTTATGAAATTTATGTAGTTGATGCGATTATATCTGCCGAGAATTATATCAATTGGTTTTCTTTTTATGGTTTCGCTTCTTCTTCTCCTTCTTATAGCGCTACAGTCCAGGGTGGAACTGTGTCTCAACCAACATGCCTCTCCAACCAGCACGATCTTTCGCCAGCTGCCGTTAGTTGCGCGATCCAACTTGGTTGAGGTCCTTCTCCTCTTGTGAGCACCACCTTCTCCAGGACCCTCCTCTGATGCGTTGTACCAAAGGCTCAGTTTCGAAGACTTTTCGGACCGGAGCAGTGGAGTCCATACGCTCCACATGGACTAGACGTCTTAAGCGTATTTTCCGGAGACACTTGACTAGGCGCATGTCGTTGTACAGCCCATAGAGTTCGTCGTTAATTCTTCTCCTCCAGATGCCTTCAACGCAAACAGTGGTTTCGCTATCTTCGCAAAATCCTTAATAAAACGTCGGTAATATGATGGCAATCCAAGAAATCCTCTAATTACTTTCAGATTATCCGTTCCGTTTTCTGTCAGTAACATAAATTGTGTCTCCAGGTTCTTATATTTTTGTTTTCATTCTTATTATGCTTTTGACTCTGGTCTTTCCTAATTTGCTCTTGTAAGTCTGAATTTAGTTTATTGCTGAAACTTATGAAATTTATGTAGTTGATGCGATTATATCCGCCGAAAATTATATCAATTGGTTTTCTTTTTATGGATTCGCTTCTTCTTCTTCTTATAGCGCTACAGTCCGGGGTGGAACTGTGTCTCAACCAACATGCCTCTCCAACCAGCACGATCTTTCGCCAGCTGCCGTTAGTTGCGCGATCCAACTTGGTTGAGGTCCTTCTCCTCTTGTGAGCACCACCTTCTCCAGGACCCTCCTCTGATGCGTTGTACCAAAGGCTCAGTTTCGAAGACTTTTCGGACCGGAGCAGTGGAGTCCATACGCTCCACATGGACTAGACGTCTTAAGCGTTGTATCCGGAGACGCTTGACTAGGCGCAAGTTGTTGTACATCATCTAAGTTCTTTCAGATTATCCGTTCCGTTATCTGTCAGTAACATAAATTGCGTCTCCTGGTTCATATTTTTTGATTTCTTTGTTTTTAGATTTTCCTTCCACTGCCTTTGATTCTGGTGTTTCCTAATTTGCTGTTTTAAGTCTGAATTTAGTTTATTGCTGAAACTAATGAAATTTTTGTAGTTGATGCGATTATATCTGCCGAAAATTATATCAATTGGTTTTCTTTTTATGGTTTCGCTTCTTCTTCTTCTTATAGTGCTGCAGTCCGGGGTGGACCTTGACTAGGCGCATGTTGTTGTACAGCCAATAGAGTTCGTCGTTGATTATTCTCCTCCAGACGCCTTTGACGCAAACAGTGGTTTCGCTATCTTCGAAAAATCCTTAATAAAACGTCGGTAATATGATGCCAGTCCAAGAAATCCTCTAAGTTCTTTCAGATTATCCGTTCCGTTATTTGTCAGTAACATAAATTGCGTCTCCTGGTTCTTGTTTTTTTGTTTTCATTCTTTTTAGATTTTCCTTCCACTGCTTTTGACTCTGGTGATTCCTAATTTGCTCTTTTAAGTCTGAATTTAGTTTATTGCTGAAACTAATGAAATTTTTGTAGTTGATGCGATTATATCTGCCGAAAATTATATCAATTGGTTTTCTTTTTATGGTTTCGCTTCTTCTTCTTCTTATAGTGCTGCAGTCCGGGGTGGACCTTGACTAGGCGCATGTTGTTGTACAGCCAATAGAGTTCGTCGTTAATTATTCTCCTCCAGACGCCTTTGACGCAAACAGTGGTTTCGCTATCTTCGAAAAATCCTTAATAAAACGTCGGTAATATGATGCCTGTCCAAGAAATCCTTTAAGTTCTTTCCGATTATCCGTTAGGTTTTCTGTCAATAACAAAAATTGTGTCTCCTGGTTCTTATTTTTTTGTTTTCATTCTTTTTAGATTTTCCTTCCACTGCTTTTGATTCTGGAGTTTCCTAATTTGCTCTTTTAAGTCTGAATTTAGTTTATTGCTGAAACTTATGAAATTTTTGTAGTTGATGCGATTATATCTGCTGAAAATTATATCAATTGGTTTTCTTTTTATGGATTCGCTTCTTCTTCTTCTTAGAGCGCTACAGTCTGGGGTGGAACTGTGTCTCAACCAACATGCCTCTCCATCCAGCACGATCTTTCGCCAGCTGCCGTTAGTTGCGCGATCCAAGTTGGTTGAGGTCCTTCTCCTCTTGTGAGCACCACCTTCTCCAGGACCCTCCTCTGCTGCGTTGTACCAAAGGCTCAGTTTCGAAGACTTTTCGGACCGGAGCAGTGGAGTCTATACGCTCTACATGGACTAGCCATCTTAAGCGTTGTTTCCGGAGACACTTGACTAGGCGCATGTCGTTGTACAGCCCATAGAGTTCGTCGTTAATTCTTCTCCTCCAGATGCCTTCAACGCAAACAGTGGTTTCGCCATCTTCGCAAAATCCTTAATAAAACGTCGGTAATATGATGCCAATCCAAGAAATCCTCTAATTCCTTTCAGATTATCCGTTCCGTTAACTGTCAGTAACATAAATTGCGTCTCCTGGTTCATATTTTTTTGATTTCTTTGTTTTTAGATTTTCCTTCCACTGCTTTTGATTCTGGTGTTTCCTAATTTGCTGTTTTAAGTCTGAATTTAGTTTATTGCTGAAACTAATGAAATTTTTGTAGTTGATGCGATTATATCTGCCGAAAATTATATCAATTGGTTTTCTTTTTATGGTTTCGCTTCTTCTTCTTCTTCTTATAGTGCTGCAGTCCGGGGTGGACCTTGACTAGGCGCATGTTGTTGTACAGCCAATAGAGTTCGTCGTTAATTATTCTCCTCCAGACGCCTTTGACGCAAACAGTGGTTTCGCTATCTTCGCAAAATCCTTAATAAAACGTCGGTAATATGATGCCAGTCCAAGAAATCCTCTAAGTTCTTTCGGATTATCCGTTCCGTTATTTGTCAGTAACATAAATTGCGTCTCCTGGTTCTTGTTTTTTTGTTTTCATTCTTTTTAGATTTTCCTTCCACTGCTTTTGACTCTGGTGATTCCTAATTTGCTCTTTTAAGTCTGAATTTAGTTTATTGCTGAAACTTATGAAATTTATGTAGTTGATGCGATTATATCTGCTGAAAATTATATCAATTGGTTTTCTTTTTATGGATTCGCTTCTTCTTCTTCTTCTTCTTATAGCGCTACAGTCCGGGGCGGACCTGTGTCTCAACCAACATGCCTCTCCATCCAGCACGCTATTTCGCCAGCTGCCGCCAGTTGCGCGATCCAAGTTGGTTGAGGTCTTTCTCCTCATGTGAGCACCACCTTCTGCAGGACCCTCCTCTGCTGCGTTGTACCAAAGGCTCAGTTTCGAAGACTTTTCGCACCGGAGTAGTGGAGTCCATACGCTCTACATGGACTAGCCATCTTAAGCGTTGTTTCCGGAGACACTTGACTATGCGCATGTCGTTGTACAGCCCATAGAGTTCGTCGTTAATTCTTCTCCTCCAGATGCCTTCAACGCAAACAGTGGTTTCGCTATCTTCGCAAAATCCTTAATAAAACGTCGGTAATATGATGCCAGTCCAAGAAATCCTCTAAGTTCTTTCGGATTATCCGTTCCGTTATTTGTCAGTAACATAAATTGCGTCTCCTGGTTCTTGTTTTTTTGTTTTCATTCTTTTTAGATTTTCCTTCCACTGCTTTTGATTCTGGTGTTTCCTAATTTGCTCTTTTAAGTCTGAATTTAGTTTATTGCTGAAACTTATGAAATTTTTGTAGTTGATGCGATTATATCTGCTGAAAATTATATCAATTGGTTTTCTTTTTATGGATTCGCTTCTTCTTCTTCTTATAGCGCTACAGTCGGGGTGGACCTGTGTCTCAACCAACATGCCTCTCCATCCAGCACGATCTTTCGCCAGCTGCCGTTAGTTGCGCGATCCAAGTTGGTTAAGGTCCTTCTCCTCTTGTGAGCACCACCTTCTCCAGGACCCTCCTCTGCTGCGTTGTACCAAAGGCTCAGTTTCGAAGACTTTTCGGACCGGAGCAGTGGAGTCCATACGCTCTACATGGACTAGCCATCTTAAGCGTTGTTTCCGGAGACACTTGACTAGGCGCATGTCCTTGTACAGCCCATAGAGTTCGTCGTTAATTCTTCTCCTACAGAAGCCTTCAACGCAAACAGTGGTTTCGCTATCTTCGCAAAATCCTTAATAAAACGTCGGTAATATGATGCCAGGCCAAGAAATCCTCTAAGTTCTTTCAGATTATCCGTTCCGTTATTTGTCAGTAACATAAATTGCGTCTCCTGGTTCATATTTTTTTGATTTCTTTGCTTTTAGATTTTCCTTCCTCTGCTTTGATTCTGGTGTTTCCTAATTTGCTGTTTTAAGTCTGAATTTAGTTTATTGCTGAAACTAATAAAATTTTTGTAGTTGATGCGATTATATCTGCCGAAAATTATATCAATTGGTTTTCTTTTTATGGTTTCGCTTCTTCTTCTTCTTCTTATAGTGCTGCAGTCCGGGGTGGACCTTGACTAGGCGCATGTTGTTGTAGAGCCAATAGAGTTCGTCGTTAATTATTCTCCTCCAGACGCCTTTGACGCAAACAGTGGTTTCGCTATCTTCGCAGAATCCTTAATAAAACGTCGGTAATATGATGCCAATCAAGAAATCCTCTAAGTTCTTTCAGATTATCCGTTCCGTTATTTGTCAGTAACATAAATTGCGTCGCCTGGTTCTTGTTTTTTTGTTTTCATTCTTTTTAGATTTTCCTTCCACTGCTTTTGGACTCTGGTGATTCCTAATTGCTCTTTTAAGTCTGAATTTAGTTTATTGCTGAAACTTATGAAATTTATGTAGTTGATGCGATTATATCTGCTGAAAATTATATCAATTGGTTTTCTTTTTATGGATTCGCTTCTTCTTCTTCTTATAGCGCTACAGTCCGGGGTGGACCTGTGTCTCAACCAACATGCCTCTCCATCCAGCACGATCTTTCGCCAGCTGCCGTTAGTTGCGCGATCCAAGTTGGTTGAGGTCCTTCTCCTCTTGTGAGCAACCACCTTCTCCAGGACCCTCCTCTGCTGCGTTGTACCAAAGGCTCAGTTTCGAAGACTTTTCGGACCGGAGCAGTGGAGTCCATACGCTCCACATGGACTAGACGTCTTAAGCGTTGTATCCAGAGACGCTTGACTAGGCGCATGTTGTTGTACATCCTCTAAGTTCTTTCAGATTATCCGTTCCGTTTTTTGTCAGTAACATAAATTGCGTTTCCTGGTTCATATTTTTTGATTTCTTTGTTTTTAGATTTTCCTTCAACTGCTTTTGATTCTGGTGTTCTCTAATTTGCTGTTTTAAGTCTGAATTTAGTTTATTGCTGAAACTTATGAAATTTTTGTAGTTGATGCGATTATATCTGTCGAAAATTATATTAATTGATTTTCTTTTTATGGATTCGCTTCTTCTTCTTCTTACAGGGCTACAGTCCGGGGTGGACCTGTGTCTCAACCAACATGCCTCTCCATCCAGCACGATCTTTCGCCAGCTGCCGCCAATTGCGCGATCCAAGTTGGTTGAGCTCCTTCTCCTCTTGTGAGCACCACCTTCTCCAGGACCCTCCTCTGCTGCGTTGTACCAAAGGCTCAGTTTCGAAGACTTTTCGGACCGGAGCAGTGGAGTCCATACGCTCTACATGGACTAGCCATCTTAAGCGTTGTTTCCGGAGACACTTGATATGGCGCATGTCGTTGTACAAGCCAATAGAGTTCGTCGTTAATTCTTCTCCTCCAGATGCCTTCAACGCAAACAGTGTTTTCGCTATCTTCGCAAAATCCTTCATAAAACGTCGGTAATATGATGCTAATCCAAGAAATCCTCTAATTCCGTTCAGATTATCCGTTCCGTTTTCTGTCAGTAACACAAATTGTGTCTCCAGGTTCTTATATTTTTGTTTTCATTCTTATTAGATTTTCCTTCCACTGCTTTTGATTCTGGTGTCTCCTTATTTGCTCTTTTAAGTCTGAATTTAGTTTATTGCTGAAACTTATGAAATTTATGTAGTTGATGCGATTATATCTGCCGAGAATTATATCAATTGGTTTTCTTTTTATGGTTTCGCTTCTTCTTCTCCTTCTTATAGCGCTACAGTCCAGGGTGGACCTGTGTCTCAACCAACATGCCTCTCCATCCAGCACGATCTTTCGCCAGCTGCTGCCAGTTGCGCGATCCAAGTTGGTTGAGGTCCTTCTCCTCTTGTGAGCACCAACTTCTCCAGGACCCTCCTCTGAAGCGTTGTACCAAAGGCTCAGTTTCGAAGACTTTTCAGACCGGAGCAGTGGAGTCCATACGATCTACATGGACTAGCCATCTTAAGCTTTGTTTCCGGAGACACTTGACTAGGCGCATGTCGTTGTACAGCCCATAGAGTTCGTCGTTAATTCTTCTCCTCCAGATGCCTTCAACGCAAACAGTGGTTTCGCTATCTTCGCAAAATCCTTAATAAAACGTCGGTAATATGATGGCAATCCAAGAAATCCTCTAATTACTTTCAGATTATCCGTTCCGTTTTCTGTCAGTAACATAAATTGTGTCTCCAGGTTCTTATATATTTGTTTTCATTCTTATTAGATTTTCCTTCCACTGCTTTTGACTCTGGTCTTTCCTAATTTGCTCTTGTAAGTCTGAATTTAGTTTATTGCTGAAACTTATGAAATTTATGTAGTTGATGCGATTATATCCGCCGAAAATTATATCAATTGGTTTTCTTTTTATGGATTCGCTTCTTCTTCTTCTTATAGCGCTACAGTCCGGGGTGGACCTGTGTCTCAACCAACATGCCTCTCCAACCAGCACGATCTTTCGCCAGCTGCCGTTAGTTGCGCGATCCAACTTGGTTGAGGTCCTTCTCCTCTTGTGAGCACCACCTTCTCCAGGACCCTCCTCTGATGCGTTGTACCAAAGGCTCAGTTTCGAAGACTTTTCGGACCGGAGCAGTGGAGTCCATACGCTCCACATGGACTAGACGTCTTAAGCGTTGTATCCGGAGACGCTTGACTAGGCGCAAGTTGCTGTACATCATCTAAGTTCTTTCAGATTATCCGTTCCGTTATCTGTCAGTAACATAAATTGCGTCTCCTGGTTCATATTTTTGATTTCTTTGTTTTTAGATTTTCCTTCCACTGCCTTTGATTCTGGTGTTTCCTAATTTGCTGTTTTAAGTCTGAATTTAGTTTATTGCTGAAACTAATGAAATTTTTGTAGTTGATGCGATTATATCTGCCGAAAATTATATCAATTGGTTTTCTTTTTATGGTTTCGCTTCTTCTTCTTCTTATAGTGCTGCAGTCCGGGGTGGACCTTGACTAGGCGCATGTTGTTGTACAGCCAATAGAGTTCGTCGTTAATTATTCTCCTCCAGACGCCTTTGACGCAAACAGTGGTTTCGCTATCTTCGAAAAATCCTTAATAAAACGTCGGTAATATGATGCCAGTCCAAGAAATCCTCTAAGTTCTTTCAGATTATCCTTTCCGTTATTTGTCAGTAACATAAATTGCGTCTCCTGGTTCTTGTTTTTTTGTTTTCATTCTTTTTAGATTTTCCTTCCACTGCTTTTGACTCTGGTGATTCCTAATTTGCTCTTTTAAGTCTGAATTTAGTTTATTGCTGAAACTTATGAAATTTATGTAGTTGATGCGATTATATCTGCTGAAAATTATATCAATTGGTTTTCTTTTTATGGATTCGCTTCTTCTTCTTCTTCTTCTTCCTCTTCTTATAGCGCTACAGTCCGGGGTGGACCTGTGTCTCAACCAACATGCCTCTCCATCCAGTACGCTCTTTCGCCAGCTGCCGCCAGTTGCGCGGTCCAAGTTGGGTTGAGGTCTTTCTCCTCTTGTGAGCACCACCTTCTCCAGAACACTCCTCTGATGCGTTGTACCAAAGCCTCAGTTTCGAAGACTTTTCGGACCGGAGCAGTGGAGTCCATACGCTCTACATGGACTAGCCATCTTAAGCGTTGTTTCCGGAGACACTTGACTATGCGCATGTCGTTGTACAGCCCATAGAGTTCGTCGTTAATTCTTCTCCTCCAGATGCCTTCAACGCAAACAGTGGTTTCGCTATCTTCGCAAAATCCTTAATAAAACGTCGGTAATATGATGCCTGTCCAAGAAATCCTTTAAGTTCTTTCCGATTATCCGTTAGGTTTTCTGTCAATAACAAAAATTGTGTCTCTGGTTCTTATTTTTTTGTTTTCATTCTTTTTAGATTTTCCTTCCACTGCTTTTGATTCTGGTGTTTCCTAATTTGCTCTTTTAAGTCTGAATTTAGTTTATTGCTGAAACTTATGAAATTTTTGTAGTTGATGCGATTATATCTGCTGAAAATTATATCAATTGGTTTTCTTTTTATGGATTCGCTTCTTCTTCTTCTTATAGCGCTACAGTCTGGGGTGGACCTGTGTCTCAACCAACATGCCTCTCCATCCAGCACGATCTTTCGCCAGCTGCCGTTAGTTGCGCGATCCAAGTTGGTTGAGGTCCTTCTCCTCTTGTGAGCACCACCTTCTCCAGGACCCTCCTCTGCTGCGTTGTACCAAACGCTCAGTTTCGAAGACTTTTCGGACCGGAGCAGTGGAGTCCATACGCTCTACATGGACTAGCCATCTTAAGCGTTGTTTCCGGAGACACTTGACCTAGGCGCATGTCGTTGTACAGCCCATAGAGTTCGTCGTTAATTCTTCTCCTCCAAATGCCTTCAACGCAAACAGTGGTTTCGCCATCTTCGCAAAATCCTTAATAAAACGTCGGTAATATGATGCCAATCCAAGAAATCCTCTAATTCTTTCAGATTATCCGTTCCGTTAACTGTCAGTAACATAAATTGCGTCTCCTGGTTCATATTTTTTTGATTTCTTTGTTTTTAGATTTTCCTTCCACTGCTTTTGATTCTGGTGTTTCCTAATTTGCTGTTTTAAGTCTGAATTTAGTTTATTGCTGAAACTAATGAAATTTTTGTAGTTGATGCGATTATATCTGCCGAAAATTATATCAATTGGTTTTCTTTTTATGGTTTCGCTTCTTCTTCTTCTTCTTATAGTGCTGCAGTCCGGGGTGGACCTTGACTAGGCGCATGTTGTTGTACAGCCAATAGAGTTCGTCGTTAATTATTCTCCTCCAGACGCCTTTGACGCAAACAGTGGTTTCGCTATCTTCGCAAAATCCTTAATAAAACGTCGGTAATATGATGCCAGTCCAAGAAATCCTCTAAGTTCTTTCAGATTATCCGTTCCGTTATTTGTCAGTAACATAAATTGCGTCTCCTGGTTCTTGTTTTTTTGTTTTCATTCTTTTTAGATTTTCCTTCCACTGCTTTTGACTCTGGTGGTTCCTAATTTGCTCTTTTAAGTCTGAATTTAGTTTATTGCTGAAACTTATGAAATTTATGTAGTTGATGCGATTATATCTGCTGAAAATTATATCAATTGGTTTTCTTTTTATGGATTCGCTTCTTCTTCTTCTTCTTCTTCCTCTTCTTATAGCGCTACAGTCCGGGGTGGACCTGTGTCTCAACCAACATGCCTCTCCATCCAGTACGCTCTTTCGCCAGCTGCCGCCAGTTGCGCGATCCAAGTTGGTTGAGGTCTTTCTCCTCTTGTGAGCACCACCTTCTCCAGAACCCTCCTCTGATGCGTTGTACCAAAGGCTCAGTTTCGAAGACTTTTCAGACCGGAGCAGTGGAGTCCATACGTTCTACATGGACTAGACGTCTTAAGCGTTGTATTCGGAGACGCGTGACTAGGCGCATGTTGTTGTACAGCCAATAGAGTTCGTCGTTAATTCTTCTCCTCCAGATGCCTTCAACGCAAACAGTGGTTTTACAATCTTCGCAAAATCCTTCATAAAACGGTCGGTAATAAGATGCCAGTCAAAGAAATCCTCTAAGTTCTTTCAGATTATCCGTTCCGTTTTTTGTCAGTAACAAAAATTGTGTCTCCTGGTTCATGTTGTTTTGATATCATTCTTTTTTATATTTTCCTTCAACTGCTGTTGTTGTCATTTATTCTATAGGGCGTTTCTGTGTGCTCTATTGACGATCCGTCAGAATTTTTATTTTCCTTGCTCCGTACAAATAGTAGCGAAGATTATCCAACGCCCAACCTATGGCCAACATCTATCTTTCGTTGGTGGCATAGTTTTCCTCTGTCTTGTTTAAGAACCGGGATATATTCGTATACATGATTGGGTTATCTTTTCTAATTTCTCCTTGACTCAAGACTGCTCCAATGGTGATTCGATGCATCTGTAGTCAATATGAATGGATAGTCGATTTGAGATTTTGATATGCTTCTTTCTCTTTTTCGTTGAGCTGAATTCTTATATTCTTAGTCCGATTCGCATTTGTTTATGAATTCGCACCACTCGTAATGTTGGCTAGTGGTTTCCCTCCTCCTTCTTCTTCTTCTTCTTCTTCTTCTAATGGTGGACCTGTGCCTCCACCAGCCAGCACTGTCTTTCGTCTTTCGCTCCAAGTTGGTTAATGGCCTTCTCCACTTGTGAGCGCCGCCTTATCCTGGGCCGCCCTCTGTTGTGTTGTTCCAATGGGCTCAGTTTCGAAGACTTTTCGGACCGGAGCAGTGGAGTCCATACGCTCTACATGGACTAGCCATCTTAAGCGTTGTTTCCGGAGACACTTGACTATGCGCATGTCGTTGTACAGCCCATAGAGTTCGTCGTTAATTCTTCTCCTCCAGATGCCTTCAACGCAAACAGTGGTTTCGCTATCTTCGCAAAATCCTTAATAAAACGTCGGTAATATGATGGCAGTCCAAGAAATCCTCTAAGTTCTTTCAGATTATCCGTTCCGTTATTTGTCAGTAACATAAATTGCGTCTCCTGGTTCTTGTTTTTTTGTTTTCATTCTTTTTAGATTTTCCTTCCACTGCTTTTGACTCTGGTGGTTCCTAATTTGCTCTTTTAAGTCTGAATTTAGTTTATTGCTGAAACTTATGAAATTTATGTAGTTGATGCGATTATATCTGCTGAAAATTATATCAATTGGTTTTCTTTTTTATGGATTCGCTTCTTCTTCTTCTTCTTCTTCCTCTTCTTATAGCGCTACAGTCCGGGGTGGACCTGTGTCTCAACCAACATGCCTCTCCATCCAGTACGCTCTTTCGCCAGCTGCCGCCAGTTGCGCGATCCAAGTTGGTTGAGGTCTTTCTCCTCTTGTGAGCACCACCTTCTCCAGAACCCTCCTCTGATGCGTTGTACCAAAGGCTCAGTTTCGAAGACTTTTCAGACCGGAGCAGTGGAGTCCATACGTTCTACATGGACTAGACGTCTTAAGCGTTGTATTCGGAGACGCGTGACTAGGCGCATGTTGTTGTACAGCCAATAGAGTTCGTCGTTAATTCTTCTCCTCCAGATGCCTTCAACGCAAACAGTGGTTTTACAATCTTCGCAAAATCCTTCATAAAACGTCGGTAATAAGATGCCAGTCAAAGAAATCCTCTAAGTTCTTTCAGATTATCCGTTCCGTTTTTTGTCAGTAACAAAAATTGTGTCTCCTGGTTCATGTTGTTTTGATATCATTCTTTTTATATTTTCCTTCAACTGCTGTTGTTGTCATTTATTCTATAGGGCGTTTCTGTGTGCTCTATTGACGATCCGTCAGAATTTTTATTTTCCTTGCTCCGTACAAATAGTAGCGAAGATTATCCAACGCCCAACCTATGGCCAACATCTATCTTTCGTTGTTGGCATAGTTTTCCTCTGTCTTGTTTAAGAACCGGGATATATTCGTATACATGATTGGGTTATCTTTTCTAATTTCTCCTTGACTCAAGACTGCTCCAATGGTGATTCGATGCATCTGTAGTCAATATGAATGGATAGTCGATTTGAGATTTTTGATATGCTTCTTTCTCTTTTTCGTTGAGCTGAATTCTTATATTCTTAGTCCGATTCGCGTTTGTTTATGAATTCGCACCACTCGTAATGTTGGCTAGTGGTTTCCCTCCTCCTTCTTCTTCTTCTTCTAATGGTGGACCTGTGCCTCCACCAGCCAGCACTGTCTTTCGTCTTTCGCTCCAAGTTCAAGTTAATGGCCTTCTCCACTTTTGAGCGCCACCTTATCCTGGGCCGCCCTCTGTTGTGTTGTTCCAATGGCTCAGTTTCGAAGACTTTTCGGACCGGAGCAGTGGAGTCCATACGCTTTACATGGACTAGCCATCTTAAGCGTTGTTTCCGGAGACACTTGACTAGGCGCATGTCGTTGTACAGCCCATAGAGTTCGTCGTTAATTCTTCTCCTACAGAAGCCTTCAACGCAAACAGTGGTTTCGCTGTCTTCGCAAAATCCTTAATAAAACGTCGGTAATATGATGCCAGGCCAAGAAATCCTCTAAGTTCTTTCAGATTATCCGTTCCGTTATTTGTCAGTAACATAAATTGCGTCTCCTGGTTCATATTTTTTTGATTTCTTTGTTTTTAGATTTTCCTTCCACTGCTTTTGATTCTGGAGTTTCCTAATTTGCTCTTTTAAGTCTGAATTTAGTTTATTGCTGAAACTTATGAAATTTTTGTAGTTGATGCGATTATATCTGCTGAAAATTATATCAATTGGTTTGCTTTTTATGGATTCGCTTCTTCTTCTTCTTATAGCGCTACAGTCTGGGGTGGAACTGTGTCTCAACCAACATGCCTCTCCATCCAGCACGATCTTTCGCCAGCTGCCGTTAGTTGCGCGATCCAAGTTGGTTGAGGTCCTTCTCCTCTTGTGAGCACCACCTTCTCCAGGACCCTCCTCTGCTGCGTTGTACCAAAGTCTCAGTTTCGAAGACTTTTCGGACCGGAGCAGTGGAGTCCATACGCTCTACATGGACTAGCCATCTTAAGCGTTGTTTCCGGAGACACTTGACTAGGCGCATGTCGTTGTACAGCCCATAGAGTTCGTCGTTAATTCTTCTCCTCCAGATGCCTTCAACGCAAACAGTGGTTTCGCCATCTTCGCAAAATCCTTAATAAAACGTCGGTAATATGATGCCAATCCAAGAAATCCTCTAATTCCTTTCAGATTATCCGTTCCGTTAACTGTCCAGTAACATAAATTGCGTCTCCTGGTTCATATTTTTTTGATTTCTTTGTTTTTAGATTTTCCGTCCACTGCTTTTGATTCTGGTGTTTCCTAATTTGCTGTTTTAAGTCTGAATTTAGTTTATTGCTGAAACTAATGAAATTTTTGTAGTTGATGCGATTATATCTGCCGAAAATTATATCAATGGTTTTCTTTTTATGGTTTCGCTTCTTCTTCTTCTTCTTATAGTGCTGCAGTCCGGGGTGGACCTTGACTAGGCGCATGTTGTTGTAGAGCCAATAGAGTTCGTCGTTAATTATTCTCCTCCAGACGCCTTTGACGCAAACAGTGGTTTCGCTATCTTCGCAAAATCCTTAATAAAACGTCGGTAATATGATGCCAGTCCAAGAAATCCTCTAAGTTCTTTCGGATTATCCGTTCCGTAATATGTCAGTAACATAAATTGCGTCTCCTGGTTCTTGTTTTTTTGTTTTCATTCTTTTTAGATTTTCCTTCCACTGCTTTTGATTCTGGTGTTTCCTAATTTGCTGTTTTAAGTCTGAATTTAGTTTATTGGTGAAACTTATGAAATTTTTGTAGTTGATGCGATTATATCAGCCGAAAATTATATTAATTGGTTTTCTTTTTATGGTTTCGCTTCTTCTTCTTCTTCTTATAGCGCTACAGTCCGGGGTGGACCTGTGTCTCAACCAACATGCCTCTCCATCCAGCACGATCTTTCGCCAGCTGCCGCCAGTTGCGCGATCCAAGTTGGTTGAGGTCCTTCTCCTCTCGTGAGCACCACCTTCTCCAGGACCCTCCTCTGCTGCGTTGTACCAAAGGCTCAGTTTCGAAGACTTTTCGGACCGGAGCAGTGGAGTCCATACGCTCTACGTGGACTAGCCATCTTAAGCGTTGTTTCCGGAGACACTTGACTAGGCGCATGTCGTTGTACAGCCCATAGAGTTCGTCGCTAATTCTTCTCCTCCAGACGCCTTCAACGCAAACAGTGGTTTCGCTATCTTCGCAAAATCCTTAATAAAACGTCGGTAATATGATGCCAGTCTAAGAAATCCTCTATGTTCTTTCAGATTATCCATTCCGTTTTTTGTCAGTAACATAAATTGCGTCTCCTGGTTCATATTTTTTTGATTTCTTTGTTTTTAGATTTTCCTTTTGACTCTGGTGTTTCCTAATTTGACTTTTTAAGTCTGAATTTAGTTTATTGCTGAAACTTATGAAATTTATGTAGTTGATGCGATTATATCTGCCGAAAATTATATCAATTGGTTTTCTTTTTATGGTTTCGCTTCTTCTTCTTCTTATAGCGCTACAGTCCGGGGTGGACCTGTGTCTCAACCAACATGCCTCTCCATCCAGCACGATCTTTCGCCAGCTGCCGCCAGTTGCGCGATCCAAGTTGGTAGAGGTCTTTCTCCTCTTGTGAGCACCACCTTCTCCAGGACCCTCCTCTGATGCGTTGTACCAAAGGCTCAGTTTCGAGGACTTTTCGGACCGGAGCAGTGGAGTCCATAAGCTCTACATGGACTAGCCATCTTAAGCGTTGTTTCCGGAGACACTTGACTATTCGCATGTCGTTATACAGCCCATAGAGTTCGTCGTTAATTCTTCTCCTCCAGATGCCTTCAACGAAAAACAGTGGTTTCGCTATCTTCGCAAAATCCTTAATAAAACGTCGGTAATATGATGCCCTTCGCAAAATCCTTAATAAAACGTCGGTAATATGATGCCAATCCAAGAAATCCTCTAATTCCTTTCAGATTATCCGTTCCGTTTTCTGTCAGTAACATAAATTGTGTCTCCTGGTTCTTATATTTTTGTTTTCATTCTTTTTAGATTTTCCTTCCACTGCTTTTGATTCTGGTGTTTCCTAATTTGCTCTTTTAAGTCTGAATTTAGTTTATTGCTGAAACTTATGAAATTTTTGTAGTTGATGCGATTATATATGCTGAAAATTATATCAATTGGTTTTCTTTTTATGGATTCGCTTCTTCTTCTTCTTATAGCGCTACAGTCCGGGGTGGACCTGTGTCTCAACCAACATGCCTCTCCATCCAGCACGATCTTTCGCCAGCTGCCGTTAGTTGCGCGATCCAAGTTGGTTGAGGTCCTTCTCCTCTTGTGAGCACCACCTTCTCCAGGACCCTCCTCTGCTGCGTTGTACCAAAGGCTCAGTTTCGAAGACTTTTCGGACCGGAGCAAAAACAAATAGTAGCGAAGATTATCCAACGCCCAACCTTTGGCCAACAACTATCTTTCGTTGGTGGCATAGCTTTCCTCTGTCTTGTTTAAGAACCGGGATATACTCGTATACATGCTTTATCTTTTCCAATTTTTCCTTGACTCAAAACTGCTCCAATGGTGATTCGATGCATCTGTAGTCAATATGAATGGATAGTCGATATCAGGAAATGTAAGTATTTCCGATGATGTTAGTAACGTTTTGAGATTGTGATATGCTTCTTTCTCTTTTTCGTTGAGCTGAATTCTTATATTCTTAAACCGATTCGCGTTTGTTTATGAATTCGCACAACTCGTAAGGTTGGCTAGTTGTTTCCCTCCTTCTTCTTCTTCTTCTTCTTCTAATGGCGCTACAGTCCTGGGTGGACCTGTGCCTCCACCAGCCAGCACTGTCTTTCGCCTTTCGCTCCGAGTTGGTTAATGGCCTTCTCCACTTGTGAGCGCCACCTTATCCTGGGCCGTCCTCTGTTGCGTTGTACCAAAGGATCAGTTTCGAAGACTTTTCGGACCAGAGCAGTGGAGTCCATACGCTCTACATGGACTAGCCATCTTAAGCTTTGTTTCCGGAGACACTTGACTAGGCGCATGTCGTTGTACAGCCCATAGAGTTCGCAGTGGAGTCCATACGCTCTACATGGACTAGCCATCTTAAGCGTTGTTTCCGGAGACACTTGACTAGGCGCATGTCGTACAGCCCATAGAGTTCGTCGTTAATTCTTCTCCTCCAGATGCCTTCAACGCAAACAGTGCTTTCGCCATCTTCGCAAAATCCTTAATAAAACGTCGGTAATATGATGCCTGTCCAAGAAATCCTTAAAGTTCTTTCCGATTATCCGTTAGGTTTTCCGTCAGTAACAAAAATTGTGTCTCCTGGTTCTTATTTTTTTGTTTTCATTCTTTTAGATTTTCCTTCCACTGCTTTTGATTCTGGTGTTTCCTAATTTGCTCTTTTAAGTCTGAATTTAGTTTATTGCTGAAACTTATGAAATTTTTGTAGTTGATGCGATTATATCTGCTGAAAATTATATCAATTGGTTTTCTTTTTATGGTTTCGCTGCTTCTTCTTCTTCTTCTCATAGCGCTACAGTCCGGGGTGGACCTGTGTCTCAACCAATATGCCTCTCCATCCAGCACGATCTTTCGCCAGCTGCCGCCAGTTGCGCGATCCAAGTTGGTTGAGGCCCTTCTCCTGTTGTGAGCACCACCTTCTCCAGGACCCTCCTCTGCTGCGTTGTACCAAAGGATTAGTTTCGAAGACTTTTCGGACCGGAGCAGTGGAGTCCATACGCTCTACATGGACTAGCCATCTTAAGCGTTGTTTCCGGAGACACTTGACTAGGCGCATGTCGTTGTACAGCCCATATTCGTTCCGTTTTCCGTCAGTAACAAAAATTGTGTCTCCTGGTTCTTATTTTTTTGTTTTCATTCTTTTAGATTTTCCTTCCACTGCTTTTGATTCTGGTGTTTCCTAATTTGCTCTTTTAAGTCTGAATTTAGTTTATTGCTGAAACTTATGAAATTTTTGTATTTGATGCGATTATATCTGCCGAAAATTATATCAATTGGTTTTCTTTTTATGGTTTCGCTTCTTCTTCTTCTTATAGCGCTACAGTCCGGGGTGGACCTGTGTCTCAACCAACATGCCACTCCATCCAGCACGATCTTTCGCCAGCTGCCGCCAGTTGCGCGATCCAAGTTGGTTGAGGTCTTTCTCCTCTTGTGAGCACCACCTCCTCCAGGACCCTCCTCTGATGCGTTGTACCAAAGGCTCAGTTTCGAGGACTTTTCGGACCGGAGCAGTGGAGTCCATACGCTCTACATGTACTAGCCATCTTAAGCGTTGTTTCCGGAGACACTTGACTATTCGCATGTCGTTGTACAGCCCATAGAGTTCGTCGTTAATTCTTCTCCTCCAGATGCCTTCAACGAAAAACAGTGGTTTCGCTATCTTCGCAAAATCCTTCATAAAACGTCGGTAATATGATGCCAATCCAAGAAATCCTCTAATTCCTTTCAGATTATCCGTTCCGTTTTCTGTCAGTAACATAAATTGTGTCTCCTGGTTCTTATATTTTTGTTTTCATTCTTTTTAGATTTTCCTTCCACTGCTTTTGACTCTGGTGTTTCCTAATTTGCTCTTTTAAGTCTGAATTTAGTTTATTGCGGAAACTTATGAAATTTATGTAGTTGATGCGATTATATCTGCCGAAAATTATATCAATTGGATTTCTTATTATGGTTTCGCTTCTTCTTCTTCTTCTTCTTATAGCGCTACAGTCCGGGGTGAACGTGTTTCTCAACAAACATACCTCTCCATCCAGCACGATCTTTCGCCAGCTGCCGCCAGTTGAGCGATCCAAGTTGGTTGAGGTCCTTCTCCTCTCGTGAGCACCACCTTCTCCAGGACCCTCCTCTGCTGCGTTGTACCAAAGGCTCAGTTTCGAAGACTTTTCGGACCGGAGCAAAAACAAAAATTGTGTCTCCTGGCTCATGTTTTTTTGATTTCTTCCTTTTTATATATTCCTTCACCTGCTGTTGTTGTTCTTATTCTATAAGGCGTGTCTGTGTGCTCTACTGACGATCCGTCAGAATTTTTATTTTCCTTGCTCCGTACAAATAGTAGCGAAGATTATCCAACGCCCAACCTATGGCCAACATCTATCTTTCGTTGTTGGCATAGCTTTCCTCTGTCTTGTTTAAGAACCGGGATATGCTCGTATTCATGCTTTATCTTTTCCAATTTCTCCTTGACTCAAAACTGCTCCAATGGTGATTCGATGCATCTTTAGTCAATATGAATGGATAGTCGATATCAGGAAATGTAAGCATTTCCGATGATGGTAGTAACGTTTTGAGATTGTTATATGCTTCTTTCTCTTTTTCGTTGAGCTGAATTCTTATATTCTTAAACCGATTCGCGTTTGTTTATGAATTCGCACAACTCGTAAGGTTGGCTAGTTTTTTCCCTCCTTCTTCTTCTTCTTCTTCTTCTAATGGCGCTACAGTCCTGGGTGGACCTGTGCCTCCACCAGCCTGCACTTTCCTTCGTTTTTCGCTCCAAGTTGGTTAATGGCCTTCTCCACTTGTGAGCGCCACATTATCCTGGGCCGTCCTCTCTTGCGTTGTTCCAATGGCTCAGATTCGAAAACTTTTCGTGCCGGGGCAGTGGAGTCCATACGCTCTACATGGACTAGCCATCTTAAGCGTTGTTTCCGGAGACACTTGACTAGGCGCATGTCGTACAGCCCATAGAGTTCGTCGTTAATTCTTCTCCTCCAGATGCCTTCAACGCAAACAGTGCTTTCGCCATCTTCGCAAAATCCTTAACAAAACGTCGGTAATATGATGCCTGTCCAAGAAATCCTTAAAGTTCTTTCCGATTATCCGTTAGGTTTTCTGTCAGTAACAAAAATTGTGTCTCCTGGTTCTTATTTTTTTGTTTTCATTCTTTTTAGATTTTCCTTCCACTGCTTTTGATTCTGGTGTTTCCTAATTTGCTCTTTTAAGTCTGAATTTAGTTTATTGCTGAAACTTATGAAATTTTTGTATTTGATGCGATTATATCTGCCGAAAATTATATCAATTGGTTTTCTTTTTATGGTTTCGCTTCTTCTTCTTCTTATAGCGCTACAGTCCGGGGTGGACCTGTGTCTCAACCAACATGCCTCTCCATCCAGCACGATCTTTCGCCAGCTGCCGCCAGTTGCGCGATCCAAGTTGGTAGAGGTCTTTCTCCTCTTGTGAGCACCACCTTCTCCAGGACCCTCCTCTGATGCGTTGTACCAAAGGCTCAGTTTCGAGGACTTTTCGGACCGGAGCAGTGGAGTCCATAAGCTCTACATGGACAAGCCATCTTAAGCGTTGTTTCCGGAGACACTTGACTAGGCGCATGTCGTTGTACAGCCCATAGAGTTCGTCGTTAATTCTTCTCCTCCAGATGCCTTCAACGCAAACAGTGGTTTCGCTATCTTCGCAAAATCCTTCATAAAACGTCGGTAATATGATGCCAATCCAAGAAATCCGCTAATTCCTTCCAGATTATCCGTTCCGTTTTCGGTCAGTAACATAAATTGTGTCTCCTGGTTCTTATATTTTTGTTTTCATTCTTTTTAGATTTTCCTTCCACTGCTTTTGACTCTGGTGTTTCCTAATTTGCTCTTTTAAGTCTGAATTTAGTTTATTGCGCAAGCTTATGAAATTTATGTAGTTGATGCGATTATATCTGCCGAAAATTATATCAATTCGATTTCTTTTTATGGTTTCGCTTCTTCTTCTTCTTCTTCTTATAGCGCTACAGTCCGGGGTGGACGTGTGTCTCAAACAACATGCCTCTCCATCCAGCACGATCTTTCGCCAGCTGCCGCCAGTTACGCGATCCAAGTTGGTTGAGGTCCTTCTCCTCTCGTGAGCACCACCTTCTCCAGGACCCTCCTCTGCTGCGTTGTACCAAAGGCTCAGTTTCGAAGACTTTTCAGACCGGAGCAAAAACAAAAATTGTGTCTCCTGGCTCATGTTTTTTTGATTTCTTCCTTTTTATATTTTCCTTCACCTGCTGTTGTTGTTCTTATTCTATAAGGCGTGTCTGTGTGCTCTACTGACGATCCGTCAGAATTTTTATTTTCCTTGCTCCGTACAAATAGTAGCGAAGATTATCCAACGCACAACCTATGGCCAACATCTATCTTTCGTTGTTGGCATAGCTTTCCTCTGTCTTGTTTAAGAACCGGGATATACTCGTATACATGCTTTATCTTTTCCAATTTCTCCTTGACTCAAAACTGATCCAATGGTGATTCGATGCATCTGTAGTCAATATGAATGGATAGTCGATATCAGGAAATGTAAGCATTTCCGATGATCGTTTTGAGATTGTGATATGCTTCTTTCTCTTTTTCGTTGAGCTGAATTCTTATATTCTTAAACCGATTCGCGTTTGTTTATGAATTCGCACAACTCGTAAGGTTGGCTAGTTGTTTCCCTCCTTCTTCTTCTTCTTCTTCTTCTAATGGCGCTACAGTCCTGGGTGGACCTGTGCCTCCACCAGCCAGCACTGTCTTTCGCCTTTCGCTCCAAGTTGGTTAATGGCCTTCTCCACTTGTGAGCGCCACCTTATCCTGGGCCGTCCTCTGTTGCGTTGTACCAAAGGATCAGTTTCGAAGACTTTTCGGACCAGAGCAGTGGAGTCCATACGCTCTACATGGACTAGCCATCTTAAGCTTTGTTTCCGGAGACACTTGACTAGGCGCATGTCGTTGTACAGCCCATAGAGTTCGCAGTGGAGTCCATACGCTCTACATGGACTAGCCATCTTAAGCGTTGTTTCCGGAGACACTTGACTAGGCGCATGTCGTACAGCCCATAGAGTTCGTCGTTAATTCTTCTCCTCCAGATGCCTTCAACGCAAACAGTGCTTTCGCCATCTTCGCAAAATCCTTAATAAAACGTCGGCAATATGATGCCTGTCCAAGAAATCCTTAAAGTTCTTTCCGATTATCCGTTAGGTTTTGTCAGTAACAAAAAATTGTGTCTCCTGGTTCTTATTTTTTGTTTTCATTCTTTTTAGATTTTCCTTCCACTGCTTTTGATTCTGGTGTTTCCTAATTTGCTCTTTTAAGTCTGAATTTAGTTTATTGCTGAAACTTATGAAATTTTTGTAGTTGATGCGATTATATCTGCTGAAAATTATATCAATTGGTTTTCTTTTTATGGATTCGCTTCTTCTTCTTCTTATAGCGCTACAGTCCGGGTGGACCTGTGTCTCAACCAACATGCCTCTCCATCCAGCACGATCTTTCGCCAGCTGCCGTTAGTTGCGCGATCCAAGTTGGTTGAGGTCCTTCTCCTCTTGTGAGCACCACCTTCTCCAGGAACCCTCCTCTGCTGCGTTGTACCAAAGGCTCAGTTCGAAGACTTTCGGACCGGAGCAAAAACAAATAGTAGCGAAGATTATCCAACGCCCAACCTTTGGCCAACAACTATCTTTCGTTGGTGGCATAGCTTTCCTCTGTCTTGTTTAAGAACCGGGATATACTCGTATACATGCTTTATCTTTTCCAATTTTTCCTTGACTCAAAACTGCTCCAATGGTGATTCGATGCATCTGTAGTCAATATGAATGGATAGTCGATATCAGGAAATGTAAGTATTTCCGATGATGTTAGTAACGTTTTGAGATTGTGATATGCTTCTTTCTCTTTTTCGTTGAGCTGAATTCTTATATTCTTAAAACCGATTCGCGTTTGTTTATGAATTCGCACAACTCGTAAGGTTGGCTAGTTGTTTCCCTCCTTCTTCTTCTTCTTCTTCTTCTAATGGCGCTACAGTCCTGGTGGACCTGTGCCTCCACCAGCCAAGCACTGTCTTTCGCCTTTCGCTCCAAGTTGGTTAATGGCCTTCTCCACTTGTGGAGCGCCACCTTATCCTGGGCCGTCCTCTGTTGCGTTGTACCAAAAGGATCAGTTTCGAAGAACTTTTCGGACCAGAGCAGTGGAGTCCATACGCTCTACATGGGACTAGCCATCTTAAGCTTTGTTTCCGGAGACACTTGACTAGGCGGCATGTCGTTGTACAGCCCATAGAGTTCGCAAGTGGAGTCCATACGCTCTACATGGACTAGCCATCTTAAGCTTTGTTTCCGGAGACACTTGACTAGGCGCATGTCGTTGTACAGCCCATAGAGTTCGTCGTTAATTCTTCTCCTCCAGATGCCTTCAACGCAAAACAGTGCTTCGCTATCTTCGCAAAATCCTTAACAAAACGTCGGTAATATGATGCCAGTCCAAGAAATCCTCTAAGTTCTTTCAGATTATTCGTTCCGTTTTCTGTCAGTAACATAAATTGTGTCTCCTGGTTCTTATATTTTTGTTTTCATTCTTTTTAGATTTTCCTTCCACTGTTTTTGATTCTGGTGTTTCCTAATTTGCTCTTTTAAGTCTGAATTTAGTTTATTGCTGAAACTTATGAAATTTTTGTATTTGATGCGATTATATCTGCCGATAATTATATCAATTGGTTTTCTTTTTATGGTTTCGCTTCTTCTTCTTCTTATAGCGCTACAGTCCGGGTGGACCTGTGTCTCAACCAACATGCCTCTCCATCCAGCACGATCTTTCGCCAGCTGCGCCAGTTGCGCGATCCAAGTGGTAGAGGTCTTTCTCTCTTGTGAGCACCACCTTCTCCAGGACCCTCCTCGCTGCGTTGTACCAAAGGCTCAGTTTCGAAGACTTTTCAGACCGGAGCAAAAACAAAAATTGTGTCTCCTGGCTCATGTTTTTTGATTTCTTCCTTTTTATATTTTCCTTCACCTGCTGTTGTTGTTCTTTATTCTATAAGGCGTGTCTGTGTGCTCTACTGACGATCCGTCAGAATTTTTATTTTCCTTGCTCCGTACAAATAGTAGCGAAGATTATCCAACGCACAACTATGGCCAACATCTATCTTTCGTTGTTGGCATAGCTTTCCTCTGTCTTGTTTAAGAACCGGGATATACTCTATACATGCTTTATCTTTTCCAATTTCTCCTTGACTCAAAACTGATCCAATGGTGATTCGATGCATCTGTAGTCAATATGAATGGATAGTCGATATCAGGAAATGTAAGTATTTCCGATGATGTTAGTAACGTTTTGAGATTGTGATATGCTTCTTTCTCTTTTTCGTTGAGCTGAATTCCTTATATTCTTAAACCGATTCGCGTTTGTTTATGAATTCGCACAACTCGTAAGGTTGGCTAGTTGTTTCCCTCCTTCCTTCTTCTTCTTCTTCTTCTAATGGCGCTACAGTCCTGGGTGGACCTGTGCCTCCACCAGCCAGCACTGTCTTTCGCCTTTCGCTCCAAGTTGGTTAATGGCCTTCTCCACTTGTGAGCCCCACCTTATCCTGGGCCGTCCTCTGTTGCGTTGTACCAAAGGATCAGTTTCGAAGACTTTTCGGACCAGAGCAGTGGAGTCCATACGCTCTACATGGACTAGCCATCTTAAGCTTTGTTTCCGGAGACACTTGACTAGGCGCATGTCGTTGTACAGCCCATAGAGTTCGCAGTGGAGTCCATACGCTCTACATGGACTAGCTATCTTAAGCTTTGTTTCCGGAGACACTTGACTAGGCGCATGTCGTTGTACAGCCCATAGAGTTCGTCGTTAATTCTTCTCCTCCAGATGCCTTCAACGCAAACAGTGGCTTCGCTATCTTCGCAAAATCCTTAACAAAACGTCGGTAATATGATGCCAGTCCAAGAAATCCTCTAAGTTCTTTCAGATTATTCGTTCCGTTTTCTGTCAGTAACATAAATTGTGTCTCCTGGTTCTTATATTTTTGTTTTCATTCTTTTTAGATTTTCCTTCCACTGTTTTTGATTCTGGTGTTTCCTAATTTGCTCTTTTAAGTCTGAATTTAGTTTATTGCTGAAACTTATGAAATTTTTGTATTTGATGCGATTATATCTGCCGAAAATTATATCAATTGGTTTTCTTTTTATGGTTTCGCTTCTTCTTCTTCTTATAGCGCTACAGTCCGGGGTGGACCTGTGTCTCAACCAACATGCCTCTCCATCCAGCACGATCTTTCGCCAGCTGCCGCCAGTTGCGCGATCCAAGTTGGTAGAGGTCTTTCTCCTCTTGTGAGCACCACCTTCTCCAGGACCCTCCTCTGCTGCGTTGTACCAAAGGCTCAGTTTCGAAGACTTTTCAGACCGGAGCAAAAACAAAAATTGTGTCTCCTGGCTCATGTTTTTTTGATTTCTTCCTTTTTATATTTTCCTTCACCTGCTGTTGTTGTTCTTATTCTATAAGGCGTGTCTGTGTGCTCTACTGACGATCCGTCAGAATTTTTATTTTCCTTGCTCCGTACAAATAGTAGCGAAGATTATCCAACGCACAACCTATGGCCAACATCTATCTTTCGTTGTTGGCATAGCTTTCCTCTGTCTTGTTTAAGAACCGGGATATACTCGTATACATGCTTTATCTTTTCCAATTTCTCCTTGACTCAAAACTGATCCAATGGTGATTCGATGCATCTGTAGTCAATATGAATGGATAGTCGATATCAGGAAATGTAAGCATTTCCGATGATCGTTTTGAGATTGTGATATGCTTCTTTCTCGTTTTCGTTGAGCTGAATTCTTATATTCTTAAACCGATTCGCGTTTGTTTATGAATTCGCACAACTCGTAAGGTTGGCTAGTTGTTTCCCTCCTTCTTCTTCTTCTTCTTCTTCTTCTTCTAATGGCGCTACAGTCCTGGGTGGACCTGTGCCTCCACCAGCCAGCACTGTCTTTCGCCTTTCGCTCCAAGTTGGTTAATGGCCTTCTCCACTTGTGAGCGCCACCTTATCCTGGGCCGTCCTCTGTTGCGTTGTACCAAAGGATCAGTTTCGAAGACTTTTCGGACCAGAGCAGTGGAGTCCATACGCTCTACATGGACTAGCCATCTTAAGCTTTGTTTCCGGAGACACTTGACTAGGCGCATGTCGTTGTACAGCCCATAGAGTTCGCAGTGGAGTCCATACGCTCTACATGGACTAGCCATCTTAAGCTTTGTTTCCGGAGACACTTGACTAGGCGCATGTCGTTGTACAGCCCATAGAGTTCGTCGTTAATTCTTCTCCTCCAGATGCCTTCAACGCAAACAGTGGCTTCGCTATCTTCGCAAAATCCTTAACAAAACGTCGGTAATATGATGCCAGTCCAAGAAATCCTCTAAGTTCCTTCAGATTATTCGTTCCGTTTTCTGTCAGTAACATAAATTGTGTCTCGTGGTTCTTATATTTTTGTTTTCATTCTTTTTAGATTTTCCTTCCACTGTTTTTGATTCTGGTGTTTCCTAATTTGCTCTTTTAAGTCTGAATTTAGTTTATTGCTGAAACTTATGAAATTTTTGTATTTGATGCGATTATATCTGCCGAAAATTATATCAATTGGACCGGAGCAGTGGAGTCCATACGCTCTACATGGACTAGCCATTTTAAGCGTTGTTTCCGGACACACTTGACTAGGCGCATGTCGTTGTACAGCCCATAGAGTTCGTCGTTAATTCTTCTCCTCCAGATGCCTTCATCGCAAACAGTGGTGTCGCTATCTTCGCAAAATCCTTAATAAAACGTCGGTAATATGATGCCAATCTAAGAAATCCTCTAATTCCTTTCAGATTATCCGTTTCGTTTTCTGTCAGTAACAAAAATTGTGTCTCCTGGTTCTTATTTTTTTGCTTTCATTCTTTTTAGATTTTCCTTCCGTTTTTTGTCAGTAACATAAATTGTGTCTCCTGGTTCTTATATTTTTGTTTTCATTCTTTTTAGATTTTCCTTCCACTGCTTTTGATTCTGGTGTTTCCTAATTTGCTCTTTTAAGTCTGAATTTAGTTTATTGCTTAAACTTATGAAATTTTTGTAGTTGATGCGATTATATCTGCCGAAAATTATATCAATTGGTTTTCTTTTTATGGTTTCGCTTCTTCTTCTTCTTATAGCGCTACAGTCCGGGGTGGACCTGTGTCTCAACCAACATGCCTCTCCATCCAGCACGATCTTTCGCCAGCTGCCGCCAGTTGCGCGATCCAAGTTGGTTGAGGTCTTTCTCCTCTTGTGAGCACCACCTTCTCCAGGACCCTCCTCTGATGCGTTGTACCAAAGGCTCAGTTTCGAGGACTTTTCGGACCGGAGCAGTGGAGTCCATACGCTCTACATGGACTAGACGTCTTAAACGTTGTATCCGGAGACGCTTGACTAGGCGCATTTTGTTGTACAGCCAATAGAGTTCGTCGTTAATTCTTCTCCTCCAGATGCCTTCATCGCAAACAGTGGTGTCGCTATCTTCGCAAAATGATTAATAAAACGTCGGTAATATGATGCCAATCCAAGAAATCCTCTAATTCCTTTCAGATTATCCGTTTCGTTTTCTGTCAGTAACAAAAATTATGTCTCCTGGTTCTTATTTTTTTGTTTTCATTCTTTTTACATTTTCCTTCCACTGCTTTTGACTCTGGCGTTTCCTAATTTGCTCTTTTAAGTCTGAATTTAGTTTATTGCTGAAACTTATGAAATTTTTGTAGTTGATGCGATTATATCTGCCGAAAATTATATCAATTGGTTTTCTTTTTATGGTTTCGCTTCTTCTTCTTCTTCTTATAGCGCTACAGTCCGGGGTGGACCTGTGTCTCAACCAACATGCCTCTCCATCCAGCACGATCTTTCGCCAGCTGCCGCCAGTTGCGCGATCCAAGTTGGTTGAGGTCTTTCTCCTCTTGTGAGCACCACCTTCTCCAGGACCCTCCTCTGCTGCGTTGTACCAAAGGATCAGTTTCGAAGACTTTTCGGACCGGAGCAGTGGAGTCCATACGCTCTACATGGACTAGCCATTTTAAGCGTTGTTTCCGGAGACACTTGACTAGGCGCATGTCGTTGTACAGCCCATAGAGTTCGTCGTTAATTATTCTCCTCCAGATGCCTTCAACGCAAACAGTGGTTTCGCTATCTTCGCAAAATCCTTAATAAAACGTCGGTAATATGATGCCAATCCAAGAAATCCTCTATTTCCTTTCAGATTATCCGTTCCGTTTTTTGTCAGTAACATAAATTGCGTCTCCGGGTTCATATTTCTTCTTCTTCTTCTTCTAATGGCGCTACAGTCCTGGGTGGACCTGTGCCTCCACCAGCCAGCACTGTCTTTCGCCTTTCGCTCCAAGTTGGTTAATGGCCTTCTCCACTTGTGAGCGCCACCTTATCCTGGGCCGTCCTCTGTTGCGTTGTACCAAAGTATCAGTTTCGAAGACTTTTCGGACCAGAGCAGTGGAGTCCATACGCTCTACATGGACTAGCCATCTTAAGCTTTGTTTCCGGAGACACTTGACTAGGCGCATGTCGTTGTACAGCCCATAGAGTTCGTCGTTAATTCTTCTCCTCCAGATGCCTTCAATGCAAACAGTGGCTTCGCTATCTTCGCAAAATCCTTAACAAAACGTCGGTAATATGATGCCAGTCCAAGAAATCCTCTAAGTTCTTTCAGATTATTCGTTCCGTTTTCTGTCAGTAACATAAATTGTGTCTCCTGGTTCTTATATTTTTGTTTTCATTCTTTTTAGATTTTCCTTCCACTGTTTTTGATTCTGGTGTTTCCTAATTTGCTCTTTTAAGTCTGAATTTAGTTTATTGCTGAAACTTATGAAATTTTTGTATTTGATGCGATTATATCTGCCGAAAATTATATCAATTGGTTTTCTTTTTATGGTTTCGCTTCTTCTT
Organism: Eristalinus sepulchralis; assembly: GCA_944738645.1. Lineage (NCBI taxonomy): Eukaryota > Metazoa > Arthropoda > Insecta > Diptera > Syrphidae > Eristalinus > Eristalinus sepulchralis. The sequence goes on from OX122884.1 coordinate 11,620,544, forward strand.
CTTCTTATAGCGCTACAGTCCGGGGTGGACCTGTGTCTCAACCAACATGCCTCTCCATCCAGCACGATCTTTCGCCAGCTGCCGCCAGTTGCGCGATCCAAGTTGGTAGAGGTCTTTCTCCTCTTGTGAGCACCACCTTCTCCAGGACCCTCCTCTGATGCGTTGTACCAAAGGCTCAGTTTCGAGGACTTTTCGGACCGGAGCAGTGGAGTCCATAAGCTCTACATGGACTAGCCATCTTAAGCGTTGTTTCCGGAGACACTTGATTAGGCGCATGTCGTTGTACAGCCCATAGAGTTCGTCGTTAATTCTTCTCCTCCAGATGCCTTCAACGCAAACAGTGGTTTCGCTATCTTCGCAAAATCCTTCATAAAACGTCGGTAATATGATGCCAATCCAAGAAATCCTCTATTTCCTTTCAGATTATCCGTTCCGTTTTTTGTCAGTAACATAAATTGCGTCTCCGGGTTCATATTTCTTCTTCTTCTTCTTCTAATGGCGCTACAGTCCTGGGTGGACCTGTGCCTCCACCAGCCAGCACTGTCTTTCGCCTTTCGCTCCAAGTTGGTTAATGGCCTTCTCCACTTGTGAGCGCCACCTTATCCTGGGCCGTCCTCTGTTGCGTTGTACCAAAGGATCAGTTTCGAAGACTTTTCGGACCAGAGCAGTGGAGTCCATACGCTCTACATGGACTAGCCATCTTAAGCTTTGTTTCCGGAGACACTTGACTAGGCGCATGTCGTTGTACAGCCCATAGAGTTCGCAGTGGAGTCCATACGCTCTACATGGACTAGCCATCTTAAGCTTTGTTTCCGGAGACACTTGACTAGGCGCATGTCGTTGTACAGCCCATAGAGTTCGTCGTTAATTCTTCTCCTCCAGATGCCTTCAACGCAAACAGTGGCTTCGCTATCTTCGCAAAATCCTTAACAAAACGTCGGTAATATGATGCCAGTCCAAGAAATCCTCTAAGTTCTTTCAGATTATTCGTTCCGTTTTCTGTCAGTAACATAAATTGTGTCTCCTGGTTCTTATATTTTTGTTTTCATTCTTTTTAGATTTTCCTTCCAATGTTTTTGATTCTGGTGTTTCCTAATTTGCTCTTTTAAGTCTGAATTTAGTTTATTGCTGAAACTTATGAAATTTTTGTATTTGATGCGATTATATCTGCCGAAAATTATATCAATTGGTTTTCTTTTTATGGTTTCGCTTCTTCTTCTTCTTATAGCGCTACAGTCCGGGGTGGACCTGTGTCTCAACCAACATGCCTCTCCATCCAGCACGATCTTTCGCCAGCTGCCGCCAGTTGCGCGATCCAAGTTGGTTGAGGTCTTTCTCCTCTTGTGAGCACCACCTTCTCCAGGACCCTCCTCTGATGCGTTGTACCAAAGGCTCAGTTTCGAGGACTTTTCGGACCGGAGCAGTGGAGTCCATACGCTCTACATGGACTAGACGTCTTAAACGTTGTATCCGGAGACGCTTGACTAGGCGCATTTTGTTGTACAGCCAATAGAGTTCGTCGTTAATTCTTCTCCTCCAGATGCCTTCATCGCAAACAGTGGTGTCGCTATCTTCGCAAAATGATTAATAAAACGTCGGTAATATGATGCCAATCCAAGAAATCCTATAATTCCTTTCAGATTATCCGTTTCGTTTTCTGTCAGTAACAAAAATTATGTCTCCTGGTTCTTATTTTTTTGTTTTCATTCTTTTTACATTTTCCTTCCACTGCTTTTGACTCTGGCGTTTCCTAATTTGCTCTTTTAAGTCTGAATTTAGTTTATTGCTGAAACTTATGAAATGTTTGTAGTTGATGCGAGAGTAGTTGATGGAGAGGCATGTTGGTTGACCTGTGTCTCAACCAACATGCCTCTCCATCCAGCACGATCTTTCGCCAGCTGCAGCCAGTTGCGCGATCCAAGTTGGTTGAGGTCTTTCTCCTCTTGTGAGCACCACCTTCTCCAGGACCCTCCTCTGATGCGTTGTACCAAAGGCTCAGTTTCGAGGACTTTTCGGACCGGAGCAGTGGAGTCCATACGCTCTACATGGACTAGCCATCTCAAGCGTTGTTTCCGGAGACACTTGACTAGGCGCATGTCGTTGTACAGCCCATAGAGTTCGTCGTTAATTATTCTCCTCCAGATGCCTTCAACGCAAACAGTGGTTTCGCTATCTTCGCAAAATCCTTCATAAAACGTATGTAATATGATGCCAATCCAAGAAATCCTCTAATTCCTTTCAGATTATCCGTTCCGTTTTCTGTCAGTAACATAAATTGTGTCTCCTGGTTCTTATATTTTCGTTTTCATTCTTTTTAGATTTTCCTTCCACTGCTTTTGACTCTGGTATTTCCTAATTTGCTCTTTTAAGTCTGAATTTAGTTTATTGCTGAAACTTATGAAATGTTTGTAGTCGATGCGATTATATCTGCCGAAAATTATATCAATTGGTTTTCTTTTTATGGTTTCGCTTCTTCTTCTTCTTATAGCGCTACAGTCCGGGGTGGACCTGTGTCTCAACCAACATGCCTCTCCATCCAGCACGATCTTTCGCCAGCTGCAGCCAGTTGCGCGATCCAAGTTGGTTGAGGTCTTTCTCCTCTTGTGAGCACCACCTTCTCCAGGACCCTCCTCTGATGCGTTGTACCAAAGGCTCAGTTTCGAGGACTTTTCGGACCGGAGCAGTGGAGTCCATACGCTCTACATGGACTAGCCATCTTAAGCGTTGTTTCCGGAGACACTTGACTAGGCGCATGTCGTTGTACAGCCCATAGAGTTCGTCTTTAATTATTCTCCTCCAGATGCCTTCAACGCAAACAGTGGTTTCGCTATCTTCGCAAAATCCTTCATAAAACGTCGGTAATATGATGCCAATCCAAGAAATCCTCTAATTCCTTTCAGATTATCCGTTCCGTTTTCTGTCAGTAACATAAATTGTGTCTCCTGGTTCTTATATTTTTGTTTTCATTCTTTTTAGATTTTCCTTCCACTGCTTTTGATTCTGGTGTTTCCTAATTTGCTCTTTTAAGTCTGAATTTAGTTTATTGCTTAAACTTATGAAATTTTTGTAGTTGATGCGATTATATCTGCCGAAAATTATATCAATTGGTTTTCTTTTTATGGTTTCGCTTCTTCTTCTTCTTATAGCGCTACAGTCCGGGGTGGACCTGTGTCTCAACCAACATGCCTCTCCATCCAGCACGATCTTTCGCCAGCTGCCGCCAGTTGCGCGATCCAAGTTGGTTGAGGTCTTTCTCCTCTTGTGAGCACCACCTTCTCCATGACCATCCTCTGATGCGTTGTACCAAAGGCTCAGTTTCGAGGACTTTTCGGACCGGAGCAGTGGAGTCCATACGCTCTACATGGACTAGACGTCTTAAACGTTGTATCCGGAGACGCTTGACTAGGCGCATTTTGTTGTACAGCCAATAGAGTTCGTCGTTAATTCTTCTCCTCCAGATGCCTTCATCGCAAACAGTGGTGTCGCTATCTTCCCAAAATCCTTAATAAAACGTCGGTAATATGATGCCAATCCAAGAAATCCTCTAATTCCTTTCAGATTATCCGTTCCGTTTTCTGTCAGTAACATAAATTGTGTCTCCTGGTTCTTATATTTTTGTTTTCATTCTTTTTAGATTTTCCTTCCACTGCTTTTGATTCTGGTGTTTCCTAATTTGCTCTTTTAAGTCTGAATTTAGTTTATTGCTTAAACTTATGAAATTTTTGTAGTTGATGCGATTATATCTGCCGAAAATTATATCAATTGGTTTTCTTTTTATGGTTTCGCTTCTTCTTCTTCTTATAGCGCTACAGTCCGGGGTGGACCTGTGTCTCAACCAACATGCCTCTCCATCCAGCACGATCTTTCGCCAGCTGCCGCCAGTTGCGCGATCCAAGTTGGTTGAGGTCTTTCTCCTCTTGTGAGCACCACCTTCTCCAGGACCCTCCTCTGATGCGTTGTACCAAAGGCTCAGTTTCGAGGACTTTTCGGACCGGAGCAGTGGAGTCCATACGCTATACATGGACTAGACGTCTTAAACGTTGTATCCGGAGACGCTTGACTAGGCGCATTTTGTTGTACAGCCAATAGAGTTCGTCGTTAATTCTTCTCCTCCAGATGCCTTCATCGCAAACAGTGGTGTCGCTATCTTCCCAAAATCCTTAATAAAACGTCGGTAATATGATGCCAATCCAAGAAATCCTCTAATTCCTTTCAGATTATCCGTTTCGTTTTCTGTCAGTAACAAAAATTATGTCTCCTGGTTCTTATTTTTTTGTTTTCATTCTTTTTACATTTTCCTTCGACTGCTTTTGACTCTGGCGTTTCCTAATTTGCTCTTTTAAGTCTGAATTTAGTTTATTGCTGAAACTTATGAAATGTTTGTAGTTGATGCGATTATATCTGCCGAAAATTATATCAATTGGTTTCCTTTTTATGGTTTCGCTTCTTCTTCTTCTTATAGCGCTACAGTCCGGGGTGGACCTGTGTCTCAACCAACATGCCTCTCCATCCAGCACGATCTTTCGCCAGCTGCAGCCAGTTGCGCGATCCAAGTTGGTTGAGGTCTTTCTCCTCTTGTGAGCACCACCTTCTCCAGGACCCTCCTCTGATGCGTTGTACCAAAGGCTCAGTTTCGAGGACTTTTCGGACCGGAGCAGTGGAGTCCATACGCTCTACATGGACTAGCCATCTTAAGCGTTGTTTCCGGAGACACTTGACTAGGCGCATGTCGTTGTACAGCCCATAGAGTTCGTCGTTAATTATTCTCCTCCAGATGCCTTCAACGCAAACAGTGGTTTCGCTATCTTCGCAAAATCCTTAATAAAACGTCGGTAATATGACGCCAGTCCAAGAAATCCTCTAAGTTCTTTCAGATTATCCGTTCCGTTTTTTGTCAGTAACATAAATTGCGTCTCCTGGTTCATATTTTTTTGATTTCTTTGTTTTTAGATTTTCCTTCCACTGCTTTTGACACTGGTGTTTCCTAATTTGCCTTTTTAAGTCTGAATTTAGTTTATTGCTGAAACTTATGAAATTTATGTAGTTGATGCGATTATATCTGCCGAAAATTATATCAATTGGTTTTCTTTTTATGGTTTCGCTTCTTCTTCTTCTTATAGCGCTACAGTCCGGGGTGGACCTGTGTCTCAACCAACATGCCTCTCCATCCAGCACGATCTTTCGCCAGCTGCAGCCAGTTGCGCGATCCAAGTTGGTTGAGGTCTTTCTCCTCTTGTGAGCACCACCTTCTCCAGGACCCTCCTCTGATGCGTTGTACCAAAGGCTCAGTTTCGAGGACTTTTCGGACCGGAGCAGTGGAGTCCATACGCTCTACATGGACTAGCCATCTTAAGCGTTGTTTCCGGAGAAACTTGACTAGGCGCATGTCGTTGTACAGCCCATAGAGTTCGTCGTTAATTATTCTCCTCCAGATGCCTTCAACGCAAACAGTGGTTTCGCTATCTTCGCAAAATCCTTCATAAAACGTATGTAATATGATGCCAATCCAAGAAATCCTCTAATTCCTTTCAGATTATCCGTTCCGTTTTCTGTCAGTAACATAAATTGTGTCTCCTGGTTCTTATATTTTCGTTTTCATTCTTTTTAGATTTTCCTTCCACTGCTTTTGACTCTGGTATTTCCTAATTTGCTCTTTTAAGTCTGAATTTAGTTTATTGCTGAAACTTATGAAATGTTTGTAGTCGATGCGATTATATCTGCCGAAAATTATATCAATTGGTTTTCTTTTTATGGTTTCGCTTCTTCTTCTTCTTATAGCGCTACAGTCCGGGGTGGACCTGTGTCTCAACCAACATGCCTCTCCATCCAGCACGATCTTTCGCCAGCTGCAGCCAGTTGCGCGATCCAAGTTGGTTGAGGTCTTTCTCCTCTTGTGAGCACCACCTTCTCCAGGACCCTCCTCTGATGCGTTGTACCAAAGGCTCAGTTTCGAGGACTTTTCGGACCGGAGTAGTGGAGTCCATACGCTCTACATGGACTAGCCATCTTAAGCGTTGTTTCCGGAGACACTTGACTAGGCGCATGTCGTTGTACAGCCCATAGAGTTCGTCTTTAATTATTCTCCTCCAGATGCCTTCAACGCAAACAGTGGTTTCGCTATCTTCGCAAAATCCTTCATAAAACGTCGGTAATATGATGCCAATCCAAGAAATCCTCTAATTCCTTTCAGATTATCCGTTCCGTTTTCTGTCAGTAACATAAATTGTGTCTCCTGGTTCTTATATTTTTTTTTTCATTCTTTTTAGATTTTCCTTCCACTGCTATTGATTCTGGTGTTTCCTAATTTGCTCTTTTAAGTCTGAATTTAGTTTATTGCTGAAACTTATGAAATTTTTGTGGTTGATGCGATTATATCTGCCGAAAATTATATCAATTGGTTTTCTTTTTATGGCTTCGCTTCTTCTTCTTCTTATAGCGCTACAGTGCGGGGTGGACCTGTGTCTCAACCAACATGCCTCTCCATCCAGCACGATCTTTCGCCAGCTGCAGCCAGTTGCGCGATCCAAGTTGGTTGAGGTCTTTCTCCTCTTGTGAGCACCACCTTCTCCAGGACCCTCCTCTGATGCGTTGTACCAAAGGCTCAGTTTCGAGGACTTTTCGGACCGGAGCAGTGGAGTCCATACGCTCTACATGGACTAGCCATCTTAAGCGTTGTTTCCGGAGACACTTGACTAGGCGCATGTCGTTGTACAGCCCATAGAGTTCGTCTTTAATTATTCTCCTCCAGATGCCTTCAACGCAAACAGTGGTTTCGCTATCTTCGCAAAATCCTTAATAAAACGTCGGTAATATGATGCCAATCCAAGAAATCCTCTAATTCCTTTCAGATTATCCGTTCCGTTTTCTGTCAGTAACATAAATTGTGTCTCCTGGTTCTTATATTTTTGTTTTCATTCTTTTTAGATTTTCCTTCCACTGCTTTTGATTCTGGTGTTTCCTAATTTGCTCTTTTAAGTCTGAATTTAGTTTATTGCTTAAACTTATGAAATTTTTGTAGTTGATGCGATTATATCTGCCGAAAATTATATCAATTGGTTTTCTTTTTATGGTTTCGCTTCTTCTTCTTCTTATAGCGCTACAGTCCGGGGTGGACCTGTGTCTCAACCAACATGCCTCTCCATCCAGCACGATCTTTCGCCAGCTGCCGCCAGTTGCGCGATCCAAGTTGGTTGAGGTCTTTCTCCTCTTGTGAGCACTACCTTCTCCAGGACCCTCCTCTGATGCGTTGTACCAAAGGCTCAGTTTCGAGGACTTTTCGGACCGGAGCAGTGGAGTCCATACGCTCTACAAGGACTAGACGTCTTAAACGTTGTATCCGGAGACGCTTGACTAGGCGCATTTTGTTGTACAGCCAATAGAGTTCGTCGTTAATTCTTCTCCTCCAGATGCCTTCATCGCAAACAGTGGTGTCGCTATCTTCCCAAAATCCTTAATAAAACGTCGGTAATATGATGCCAATCCAAGAAATCCTCTAATTCCTTTCAGATTATCCGTTCCGTTTTCTGTCAGTAACATAAATTGTGTCTCCTGGTTCTTATTTTTTTGTTTTCATTCTTTTTACATTTTCCTTCCACTGCTTTTGACTCTGGCGTTTCCTAATTTGCTCTTTTAAGTCTGAATTTAGTTTATTGCTGAAACTTATGAAATGTTTGTAGTTGATGCGATTATATCTGCCGAAAATTATATCAATTGGTTTTCTTTTTATGGTTTCGCTTCTTCTTCTTCTTATAGCGCTACAGTGCGGGGTGGACCTGTGTCTCAACCAACATGCCTCTCCATCCAGCACGATCTTTCGCCAGCTGCAGCCAGTTGCGCGATCCAAGTTGGTTGAGGTCTTTCTCCTCTTGTGAGCACCACCTTCTCCAGGACCCTCCTCTGATGCGTTGTACCAAAGGCTCAGTTTCGAGGACTTTTCGGACCGGAGCAGTGGAGTCCATACGCTCTACATGGACTAGCCATCTTAAGCGTTGTTTCCGGAGACACTTGACTAGGCGCATGTCGTTGTACAGCCCATAGAGTTCGTCTTTAATTATTCTCCTCCAGATGCCTTCAACGCAAACAGTGGTTTCGCTATCTTCGCAAAATCCTTCATAAAACGTCGGTAATATGATGCCAATCCAAGAAATCCTCTAATTCCTTTCAGATTATCCGTTCCGTTTTCTGTCAGTAACATAAATTGTGTCTCCTGGTTCTTATATTTTTTTTTTCATTCTTTTTAGATTTTCCTTCCACTGCTATTGATTCTGGTGTTTCCTAATTTGCTCTTTTAAGTCTGAATTTAGTTTATTGCTGAAACTTATGAAATTTTTGTGGTTGATGCGATTATATCTGCCGAAAATTATATCAATTGGTTTTCTTTTTATGGTTTCGCTTCTTTTTCTTCTTATAGCGCTACAGTGCGGGGTGGACCTGTGTCTCAACCAACATGCCTCTCCATCCAGCACGATCTTTCGCCAGCTGCAGCCAGTTGCGCGATCCAAGTTGGTTGAGGTCTTTCTCCTCTTGTGAGCACCACCTTCTCCAGGACCCTCCTCTGATGCGTTGTACCAAAGGCTCAGTTTCGAGGACTTTTCGGACCGGAGCAGTGGAGTCCATACGCTCTACATGGACTAGCCATCTTAAGCGTTGTTTCCGGAGACACTTGACTAGGCGCATGTCGTTGTACAGCCCATAGAGTTCGTCTTTAATTATTCTCCTCCAGATGCCTTCAACGCAAACAGTGGTTTCGCTATCTTCGCAAAATCCTTCATAAAACGTCGGTAATATAATGCCAATCCAAGAAATCCTCTAATTCCTTTCAGATTATCCGTTCCGTTTTCTGTCAGTAACATAAATTGTGTCTCCTGGTTCTTATATTTTTGTTTTCATTCTTTTTAGATTTTCCTTCCACTGCTTTTGACTCTGGCGTTTCCTAATTTGCTCTTTTAAGTCTGAATTTAGTTTATTGCTGAAACTTATGAAATGTTTGTAGTTGATGCGATTATATCTGCCGAAAATTATATCAATTGGTTTTCTTTTTATGGTTTCGCTTCTTCTTCTTCTTATAGCGCTACAGTGCGGGGTGGACCTGTGTCTCAACCAACATGCCTCTCCATCCAGCACGATCTTTCGCCATCTGCCGCCAGTTGCGCGATCCAAGTTGGTTGAGGTCTTTCTCCTCTTGTGAGCACTACCTTCTCCAGGACCCTCCTCTGATGCGTTGTACCAAAGGCTCAGTTTCGAGGACTTTTCGGACCGGAGCAGTGGAGTCCATACGCTCTACAAGGACTAGACGTCTTAAACGTTGTATCCGGAGACGCTTGACTAGGCGCATTTTGTTGTACAGCCAATAGAGTTCGTCGTTAATTCTTCTCCTCCAGATGCCTTCATCGCAAACAGTGGTGTCGCTATCTTCCCAAAATCCTTAATGAAACGTCGGCAATATGATGCCAATCCAAGAAATCCTCTAATTCCTTTCAGATTATCCGTTTCGTTTTCTGTCAGTAACAAAAATTATGTCTCCTGGTTCTTATTTTTTTGTTTTCATTCTTTTTACATTTTCCTTCCACTGCTTTTGACTCTGGCGTTTCCTAATTTGCTCTTTTAAGTCTGAATTTAGTTTATTGCTGAAACTTATGAAATGTTTGTAGTTGATGCGATTATATCTGCCGAAAATTATATCAATTGGTTTCCTTTTTATGGTTTCGCTTCTTCTTCTTCTTATAGCGCTACAGTCCGGGGTGGACCTGTGTCTCAACCAACATGCCTCTCCATCCAGCACGATCTTTCGCCAGCTGCAGCCAGTTGCGCGATCCAAGTTGGTTGAGGTCTTTTTCCTCTTGTGAGCACCACCTTCTCCAGGACCCTCCTCTGATGCGTTGTACCAAAGGCTCAGTTTCGAGGACTTTTCGGACCGGAGCAGTGGAGTCCATACGCTCTACATGGACTAGGCATCTTAAGCGTTGTTTCCGGAGACACTTGACTAGGCGCATGTCGTTGTACAGCCCATAGAGTTCGTCGTTAATTATTCTCCTCCAGATGCCTTCAACGCAAACAGTGGTTTCGCTATCTTCGCAAAATCCTTAATAAAACGTCGGTAATATGACGCCAGTCCAAGAAATCCTCTAAGTTCTTTCAGATTATCCGTTCCGTTTTTTGTCAGTAACATAAATTGCGTCTCCTGGTTCATATTTTTTTGATTTCTTTGTTTTTAGATTTTCCTTCCACTGCTTTTGACACTGGTGTTTCCTAATTTGCCTTTTTAAGTCTGAATTTAGTTTATTGCTGAAACTTATGAAATTTATGTAGTTGATGCGATTATATCTGCCGAAAATTATATCAATTGGTTTTCTTTTTATGGTTTCGCTTCTTCTTCTTCTTATAGCGCTACAGTCCGGGGTGGACCTGTGTCTCAACCAACATGCCTCTCCATCCAGCACGATCTTTCGCCAGCTGCAGCCAGTTGCGCGATCCAAGTTGGTTGAGGTCTTTCTCCTCTTGTGAGCACTACCTTCTCCAGGACCCTCCTCTGATGCGTTGTACCAAAGGCTCAGTTTCGAGGACTTTTCGGACCGGAGCAGTGGAGTCCATACGCTCTACATGGACTAGCCATCTTAAGCGTTGTTGCCGGAGACACTTGACTAGGCGCATGTCGTTGTACAGCCCATAGAGTTCGTCTTTAATTATTCTCCTCCAGATGCCTTCAACGCAAACAGTGGTTTCGCTATCTTCGCAAAATCCTTCATAAAACGTAGGTAATATGATGCCAATCCAAGAAATCCTCTAATTCCTTTCAGATTATCCGTTCCGTTTTCTGTCAGTAACATAAATTGTGTCTCCTGGTTCTTATATTTTCGTTTTCATTCTTTTTAGATTTTCCTTCCACTGCTTTTGACTCTGGTATTTCCTAATTTGCTCTTTTAAGTCTGAATTTAGTTTATTGCTGAAACTTATGAAATGTTTGTAGTCGATGCGATTATATCTGCCGAAAATTATATCAATTGGTTTTCTTTTTATGGTTTCGCTTCTTCTTCTTCTTATAGCGCCACAGTCCGGGGTGGACCTGTGTCTCAACCAACATGCCTCTCCATCCAGCACAATCTTTCGCCAGCTGCAGCCAGTTGCGCGATCCAAGTTGGTTGAGGTCTTTCTCCTCTTGTGAGCACCACCTTCTCCAGGACCCTCCTCTGATGCGTTGTACCAAAGGCTCAGTTTCGAGGACTTTTCGGACCGGAGCAGTGGAGTCCATACGCTCTACATGGACTAGCCATCTTAAGCGTTGTTTCCGGAGACACTTGACTAGGCGCATGTCGTTGTACAGCCCATAGAGTTCGTCTTTAATTATTCTCCTCCAGATGCCTTCAACGCAAACAGTGGTTTCGCTATCTTCGCAAAATCCTTCATAAAACGTCGGTAATATGATGCCAATCCAAGAAATCCTCTAATTCCTTTCAGATTATCCGTTCCGTTATCTGTCAGTAACATAAATTGTGTCTCCTGGTTCTTATATTTTTTTTTTCATTCTTTTTAGATTTTCCTTCCACTGCTTTTGATTCTGGTGTTTCCTAATTTGCTCTTTTAAGTCTGAATTTAGTTTATTACTGAAACTTATGAAATTTTTGTGGTTGATGCGATTATATCTGCCGAAAATTATATCAATTGGTTTTCTTTTTATGGTTTCGCTTCTTCTTCTTCTTATAGCGCTACAGTGCGGGGTGGACCTGTGTCTCAACCAACATGCCTCTCCATCCAGCACGATCTTTCGCCAGCTGCAGCCAGTTGCGCGATCCAAGTTGGTTGAGGTCTTTCTCCTCTTGTGAGCACCACCTTCTCCAGGACCCTCCTCTGATGCGTTGTACCAAAGGCTCAGTTTCGAGGACTTTTCGGACCGGAGCAGTGGAGTCCATACGCTCTACATGGACTAGCCATCTTAAGCGTTGTTTCCGGAGACACTTGACTAGGCGCATGTCGTTGTACAGCCCATAGAGTTCGTCTTTAATTATTTTCCTCCAGATGCCTTCAACGCAAACAGTGGTTTCGCTATCTTCGCAAAATCCTTCATAAAACGTCGGTAATATGATGCCAATCCAAGAAATCCTCTAATTCCTTTCAGATTATCCGTTCCGTTTTCTGTCAGTAACATAAATTGTGTCTCCTGGTTCTTATATTTTTGTTTTCATTCTTTTTAGATTTTCCTTCCACTGCTTTTGATTCTGGTGTTTCCTAATTTGCTCTTTTAAGTCTGAATTTAGTTTATTGCTTAAACTTATGAAATTTTTGTAGTTGATGCGATTATATCTGCCGAAAATTATATCAATTGGTTTTCTTTTTATGGTTTCGCTTCTTCTTCTTCTTATAGCGCTACAGTCCGGGGTGGACCTGTGTCTCAACCAACATGCCTCTCCATCCAGCACGATCTTTCGCCAGCTGCCGCCAGTTGCGCGATCCAAGTTGGTTGAGGTCTTTCCCCTCTTGTGAGCACCACCTTCTCCAGGACCCTCCTCTGATGCGTTGTACCAAAGGCTCAGTTTCGAGGACTTTTCGGACCGGAGCAGTGGAGTCCATACGCTCTACATGGACTAGACGTCTTAAACGTTGTATCCGGAGACGCTTGACTATGCGCATTTTGTTGTACAGCCAATAGAGTTCGTCGTTAATTCTTCTCCTCCAGATGCCTTCATCGCAAACAGTGGTGTCGCTATCTTCCCAAAATCCTTAATAAAACGTCGGTAATATGATGCCAATCCAAGAAATCCTCTAATTCTTTTCAGATTATCCGTTTCGTTTTCTGTCAGTAACAAAAATTGTGTCTCCTGGTTCTTATTTTTTTGTTTTCATTCTTTTTACATTTTCCTTCCACTGCTTTTGACTCTGGCGTTTCCTAATTTGCTCTTTTAAGTCTGAATTTAGTTTATTGCTGAAACTTATGAAATGTTTGTAGTCGATGCGATTATATCTGCCGAAAATTATATCAATTGGTTTTCTTTTTATGGTTTCGCTTCTTCTTCTTCTTATAGCGCTACAGTCCGGGGTGGACCTGTGTCTCAACCAACATGCCTCTCCATCCAGCACGATCTTTCGCCAGCTGCAGCCAGTTGCGCGATCCAAGTTGGTTGAGGTCTTTCTCCTCTTGTGAGCACCACCTTCTCCAGGACCCTCCTCTGATGCGTTGTACCAAAGGCTCAGTTTCGAGGACTTTTCGGACCGGAGCAGTGGAGTCCATACGCTCTACATGGACTAGCCATCTTAAGCGTTGTTTCCGGAGACACTTGACTAGGCGCATGTCGTTGTACAGCCCATAGAGTTCGTCTTTAATTATTCTCCTCCAGATGCCTTCAACGCAAACAGTGGTTTCGCTATCTTCGCAAAATCCTTCATAAAACGTCGGTAATATAATGCCAATCCAAGAAATCCTCTAATTCCTTTCAGATTATCCGTTCCGTTTTCTGTCAGTAACATAAATTGTGTCTCCTGGTTCTTATATTTTTGTTTTCATTCTTTTTAGATTTTCCTTCCACTGCTTTTGATTCTGGTGTTTCCTAATTTGCTCTTTTAAGTCTGAATTTAGTTTATTGCTTAAACTTATGAAATTTTTGTAGTTGATGCGATTATATCTGCCGAAAATTATATCAATTGGTTTTCTTTTTATGGTTTCGCTTCTTCTTCTTCTTATAGCGCTACAGTCCGGGGTGGACCTGTGTCTCAACCAACATGCCTCTCCATCCAGCACGATCTTTCGCCAGCTGCCGCCAGTTGCGCGATCCAAGTTGGTTGAGGTCTTTCTCCTCTTGTGAGCACCACCTTCTCCAGGACCCTCCTCTGATGCGTTGTACCAAAGGCTCAGTTTCGAGGACTTTTCGGACCGGAGCAGTGGAGTCCATACGATCTACAAGGACTAGACGTCTTAAACGTTGTATCCGGAGACGCTTGACTAGGCGCATTTTGTTGTACAGCCAATAGAGTTCGTCGTTAATTCTTCTCCTCCAGATGCCTTCATCGCAAACAGTGGTGTCGCTATCTTCCCAAAATCCTTAATAAAACGTCGGTAATATGATGCCAATCCAAGAAATCCTCTAATTCCTTTCAGATTATCCGTTTCGTTTTCTGTCAGTAACAAAAATTATGTCTCCTGGTTCTTATTTTTTTGTTTTCATTCTTTTTACATTTTCCTTCCACTGCTTTTGACTCTGGCGTTTCCTAATTTGCTCTTTTAAGTCTGAATTTAGTTTATTGCTGAAACTTATGAAATGTTTGTAGTTGATGCGATTATATCTGCCGAAAATTATATCAATTGGTTTCCTTTTTATGGTTTCGCTTCTTCTTCTTCTTATAGCGCTACAGTCCGGGGTGGACCTGTGTCTCAACCAACATGCCTCTCCATCCAGCACGATCTTTCGCCAGCTGCAGCCAGTTGCGCGATCCAAGTTGGTTGAGGTCTTTCTCCTCTTGTGAGCACCACCTTCTCCAGGACCCTCCTCTGATGCGTTGTACCAAAGGCTCAGTTTCGAGGACTTTTCGGACCGGAGCAATGGAGTCCATACGCTCTACATGGACTAGTCATCTTAAGCTTTGTTTCCGGAGACACTTGACTAGGCGCATGTCGTTGTACAGCCCATAGAGTTCGTCGTTAATTATTCTCCTCCAGATGCCTTCAACGCAAACAGTGGTTTCGCTATCTTCGCAAAATCCTTAATAAAACGTCGGTAATATGACGCCAGTCCAAGAAATCCTCTAAGTTCTTTCAGATTATCCGTTCCGTTTTTTGTCAGTAACATAAATTGCGTCTCCTGGTTCATATTTTTTTGATTTCTTTGTTTTTAGATTTTCCTTCCACTGCTTTTGACACTGGTGTTTCCTAATTTGCCTTTTTAAGTCTGAATTTAGTTTATTGCTGAAACTTATGAAATTTATGTAGTTGATGCGATTATATCTGCCGAAAATTATATCAATTGGTTTTCTTTTTATGGTTTCGCTTCTTCTTCTTCTTATAGCGCTACAGTCCGGGGTGGACCTGTGTCTCAACCAACATGCCTCTCCATCCAGCACGATCTTTCGCCAGCTGCAGCCAGTTGCGCGATCCAAGTTGGTTGAGGTCTTTCTCCTCTTGTGAGCACCACCTTCTCCAGGACCCTCCTCTGATGCGTTGTACCAAAGGCTCAGTTTCGAGGACTTTTCGGACCGGAGCAGTGGAGTCCATACGCTCTACATGGACTAGCCATCTTAAGCGTCGTTTCCGGAGACACTTGACTAGGCGCATGTCGTTGTACAGCCCATAGAGTTCGTCTTTAATTATTCTCCTCCAGATGCCTTCAACGCAAACAGTGGTTTCGCTATCTTCGCAAAATCCTTCATAAAACGTCGGTAATATGATGCCAATCCAAGAAATCCTCTAATTCCTTTCAGATTATCCGTTCCGTTATCTGTCAGTAACATAAATTGTGTCTCCTGGTTCTTATATTTTTTTTTTCATTCTTTTTAGATTTTCCTTCCACTGCTTTTGATTCTGGTGTTTCCTAATTTGCTCTTTTAAGTCTGAAATTAGTTTATTAATGAAACTTATGAAATTTTTGTGGTTGATGCGATTATATCTGCCGAAAATTATATCAATTGGTTTTCTTTTTATGGTTTCGCTTCTTCTTCTTCTTATAGCGCTACAGTGCGGGGTGGACCTGTGTCTCAACCAACATGCCTCTCCATCCAGCACGATCTTTCGCCAGCTGCAGCCAGTTGCGCGATCCAAGTTGGTTGAGGTCTTTCTCCTCTTGTGAGCACCACCTTCTCCAGGACCCTCCTCTGATGCGTTGTACCAAAGGCTCAGTTTCGAGGACTTTTCGGACCGGAGCAGTGGAGTCCATACGCTCTACATGGACTAGCCATCTTAAGCGTTGTTTCCGGAGACACTTGACTAGGCGCATGTCGTTGTACAGCCCATAGAGTTCGTCTTTAATTATTCTCCTCCAGATGCCTTCAACGCAAACAGTGGTTTCGCTATCTTCGCAAAATCCTTCATAAAACGTCGGTAATATGATGCCAATCCAAGAAATCCTCTAATTCCTTTCAGATTATCCGTTCCGTTTTCTGTCAGTAACATAAATTGTGTCTCCTGGTTCTTATATTTTTGTTTTCATTCTTTTTAGGTTTTCCTTCCACTGCTTTTGATTCTGGTGTTTCCTAATTTGCTCTTTTAAGTCTGAATTTAGTTTATTGCTTAAACTTATGAAATTTTTGTAGTTGATGCGATTATATCTGCCGAAAATTATATCAATTGGTTTTCTTTTTATGGTTTCGCTTCTTCTTCTTCTTATAGCGCTACAGTCCGGGGTGGACCTGTGTCTCAACCAACATGCCTCTCCATCCAGCACGATCTTTCGCCAGCTGCCGCCAGTTGCGCGATCCAAGTTGGTTGAGGTCTTTCTCCTCTTGTGAGCACCACCTTCTCCAGGACCCTCCTCTGATGCGTTGTACCAAAGGCTCAGTTTAGAGGACTTTTCGGACCGGAGCAGTGGAGTCCATACGCTCTACATGGACTAGACGTCTTAAACGTTGTATCCGGAGACGCTTGACTATGCGCATTTTGTTGTACAGCCAATAGAGTTCGTCGTTAATTCTTCTCCTCCAGATGCCTTCATCGCAAACAGTGGTGTCGCTATCTTCCCAAAATCCTTAATAAAACGTCGGTAATATGATGCCAATCCAAGAAATCCTCTAATTCTTTTCAGATTATCCGTTTCGTTTTCTGTCAGTAACAAAAATTGTGTCTCCTGGTTCTTATTTTTTTGTTTTCATTCTTTTTACATTTTCCTTCCACTGCTTTTGACTCTGGCGTTTCCTAATTTGCTCTTTTAAGTCTGAATTTAGTTTATTGCTGAAACTTATGAAATTTATGTAGTTGATGTGATTATATCTGCCGAAAATTATATCAATTGGTTTTCTTTTTATGGTTTCGCTTCTTCTTCTTCTTCTTATAGCGCTACAGTCCGGGGTGGACCTGTGTCTCAACCAACATGCCTCTCCATCCAGCAAGATCTTTCGCCAGCTGCCGCCAGTTGCGCGATCCAAGTTGGTTGAGGCCCTTCTCCTGTTGTGAGCACCACCTTCTCCAGGACCCTCCTCTGCTGCGTTGTACCAAAGGATCAGTTTCGAAGACTTTTCGGACCGGAGCAGTGGAGTCCATACGCTCTACATGGACTAGCCATTTTAAGCGTTGTTTCCGGAGACACTTGACTAGGCGCATGTCGTTGTACAGCCCATAGAGTTCGTCTTTAATTCTTCTCCTCCAGATGCCTTCAACGCAAACAGTGGTTTCGCTACCTTCGCAAAATCCTTAATAAAACGTCGGTAATATGATGCCAGTCCAAGAAATCCTCTAAGTTCTTTCAGATTATCCGTTCCGTTTTTTTCAGTAACATAAATTGCGTCTCCTGGTTGACATTTTTTTTGATTTCTTTGTTTTTAGATATTCCTTCCACTGCTTTTGACTCTGGTGTTTCCTAATTTGCCTTTTTAAGTCTGAATTTAGTTTATTGCTGAAACTTATGAAATTTATGTAGTTGATGCGATTATATCTGCCGAAAATTATATCAATTGGTTTTCTTTTTATGGTTTCGCTGCTTCTTCTTCTTCTTCTCATAGCGCTACAGTCCGGGGTGGACCTGTGTCTCAACCAACATGCCTCTCCATCCAGCACGATCTTTCGCCAGCTGCCGCCAGTTGCGCGATCCAAGTTGGTTGAGGTCCTCCTCCTCTTGTGAGTACCACCTTCTCCAGGACCGTCCTCTGCTGCTTTGTACCAAAGGCTCAATTTTGAAGACTTTTCGAACCGGAGCAGTGGAGTCCATACGCTCTACAGGGACCAGCCATCTTAAGCGTTGTTTCCGGAGACACTTGACTAGGCGCATGTCGTTGTACAGCCCATAGAGTTCGTCGTTAATTCTTCTCCTCCAGATGCCTTCAACGCAAACAGTGGTTTCGCTACCTTCGCAAAATCCTTAATAAAACGTCGGTAATATGATGCCAGTCCAAGAAATCCTCTAAGTTCTTTCAGATTATCCGTTCCGTTTTTTTCAGTAACATAAATTGCGTCTCCTGGTTCACATTTTTTTTGATTTCTTTGTTTTTAGATATTCCTTCCACTGCTTTTGACTCTGGTGTTTCCTAATTTGCCTTTTTAAGTCTGAATTTAGTTTATTGCTGATACTTATGAAATTTATGTAGTTGATGCGATTATATCTGCCGAAAATTATATCAATTGGATTTCTTTTTATGGTTTCACTTCTTCTTCTTCTTCTTCTTATAGCGCTACAGTCCGGGGTGGACGTGTGTCTCAACCAACATGCCTCTCCATCCAGCACGATCTTTCGCCAGCTGCCGCCAGTTGCGCGATCCAAGTTGGTTGAGGTCCTTCTCCTCTCGTGAGCACCACCTTCTCCAGGACCCTCCTCTGCTGCGTTGTACCAAAGGCTCAGTTTCGAAGACTTTTCGGACCGGAGCAAAAACAAAAATTGTGTCTCCTGGCTCATGTTTTTTTGATTTCTTCCTTTTTATATTTTCCTTCACCTGCTGTTGTTGTTCTTATTCTATAAGGCGTGTCTGTGTGCTCTACTGACGATCCGTCAGAATTTTTATTTTCCTTGCTCCGTACAAATAGTAGCGAAGATTATCCAACGCCCAACCTATGGCCAACATCTATCTTTCGTTGTTGGCATAGCTTTCCTCTGTTTTGTTTAAGAACCGGGATATACTCGTATACATGCTTTATCTTTTCCAATTTCTCCTTGACTCAAAACTGCTCCAATGGTGATTCGAAGCATCTGTAGTCAATATGAATGGATAGTCGATATCAGGAAATGTAAGCATTTCCGATGATGGTAGTAACGTTTTGAGATTGTGATATGCTTCTTTCTCTTTTTCGTTGAGCTGAATTCTTATATTCTTAAACCGATTCGCGTTTGTTTATGAATTCGCACAACTCGTAAGGTTGGCTAGTTGTTTCCCTCCTTCTTCTTCTTCTTCTTCTTCTAATGGCGCTACATTCCTGGGTGGACCTGTGCCTCCACCAGCCTTCACTGTCCTTCGTTTTGCGCTCCAAGTTGGTTAATGGCCTTCTCCACTTGTGAGCGCCACCTTATCCTGGGCCGTCCTCTGTTGCGTTGTTCCAATGGCTCAGATTCGAAAACTTTTCGTGCCGGGGCAGTGGAGTCCATACGCTCTACATGGACTAGCCATCTTAAGCGTTGTTTCCGGAGACACTTGACTAGGCGCATGTCGTTGTACAGCCCATAGAGTTCGTCGTTAATTCTTCTCCTCCAGATGCCTTCAACGCAAACAGTGCTTTCGCCATCTTCGCAAAATCCTTAATAAAACGTCGTTAATATGATGCCAATCCAAGAAATCCTCCAATTCCTTTCAGATTATCCGTTCCGTTTTTTTTCAGTAACATAAATTGCGTCTCCGGGTTCATATTTTTTTGTTTTCATTCTTTTTAGATTTTCCTTCCACTGCTTTTGACTCTGGCGTTTCCTAATTTGCTCTTTTAAGTCTGAATTTAGTTTATTGCTGAAACTTATGAAATTTATGTAGTTGATGCGATTATATCTGCCGAAAATTATATCAATTGGTTTTCTTTTTATGGTTTCGCTTCTTCTTCTTCTTCTTCTTATAGCGCTACAGTCCGGGGTGGTCCTGTGTCTCAACCAACATGCCTCTCCATCCAGCAAGATCTTTCGCCAGCTGCCGCCAGTTGCGCGATCCAAGTTGGTTGAGGCCCTTCTCCTGTTGTGAGCACCACCTTCTCCAGGACCCTCCTCTGCTGCGTTGTACCAAAGGATCAGTTTCGAAGACTTTTCGGACCAGAGCAGTGGAGTCCATACGCTCTACTTGGACTAGCCATTTTAAGCGTTGTTTCCGGAGACACTTGACTAGGCGCATGTCGTTGTACAGCCCATAGAGTTCGTCGTTAATTCTTCTCCTCCAGATGCCTTCAACGCAAACAGTGGTTTCGCTATCTTCGCAAAATCCTTCATAAAACGTCGGTAATATGATGCCAATCCAAGAAATCCTCTAATTCCTTTCAGATTATCCGTTCCGTTTTTTTCAGTAACATAAAATGTGTCTCCTGGTTCATATTTTTTTGATTTCTTTCTTTTTAGATTTTCCTTCAACTGCTTTTGTTTCTGGTGTTTCCTAATTTGCTGTTTTAAATCTGAATTTAGTTTATTGCTGAAACTTATGAAATTTTTGTAGTTGATGCGATTATGTCTGCCGAAAATTATACCAATTGGTTTTCTTTTTATGGTTTCGCTTCTTCTTCTTCTTCTTATAGCGCTACAGTCCGGGGTGGACCTGTGTCTCAACCATCATGCCTCTCCATCCAGCACGATCTTTCGCCAGCTGCCGCCAGTTGCGCGATCCAAGTTGTTTGAGGTCCTCCTCCTCTTGTGAGCACCACCTTCTCCAGGACCGTCCTCTGCTGCGTTGTACCAAAGGCTCAGTTTTGAAGACTTTTCGGACCGGAGCAGTGGAGTTAATACGCTCTACAGGGACCAGCCATTTTAAGAGTTGTTTCCGGAGACACTTGACTAGGCGCATGTCGTTGTACAGCCAATAGAGTTCGTCGTTAATTCTTCTCCTCCAGATGCCTTCATCGCAAACAGTGGTGTCGCTATCTTCGCAAAATCCTTAATAAAACATCGGTAATATGATGCCATTCCAAGAAATCCTTCAATTCCTTTCAGATTATCCGTTTCGTTTTCTGTCAGTAACAAAAATTGTGTCTCCTGGTTCCTATTTTTTTGTTTTCTTTCTTTTCAGATTCTCCTTCCACTGCTTTTGAATCTGGTGTTTCCTAATTTGCTCTTTTAAGTCTGAATTTAGTTTATTGCTGAAACTTATGAAATTTATGCAGTTGATGCGATTATATCTGCCGAAAATTATATCAATTGGTTTTCTTATTATGGTTTCGCTTCCTCTTCTTCTTCTTCTTATAGCGCTACAGTCCGGGGTGGACCTGTGTCTCAACCAACATGCCTCTCCATCCAGCAAGATCTTTCGCCAGCTGCCGCCAGTTGCGCGATCCAAGTTGGTTGAGGCCCTTCTCCTGTTGTGAGCACCACCTTCTCCAGGACCGTCCTCTGCTGCGTTGTACCAAAGGCTCAGTTTTGAAGACTTTTCGGACCGGAGCAGTGGAGTCCATACGCTCTACAGGGACCAGCCATCTTAAGCGTTGTTTCCGGAGACACTTGACTAGGCGCATGTCGTTGTACAGCCCATAGAGTTCGTCGTTAATTCTTCTCCTCCAGATGCCTTCAACGCAAACAGTGGTTTCGCTATCTTCGCAAAATCCTTAATAAAACGTCGGTAATATGATGCCAGTCCAAGAAATCCTCGAAGTTCTTTCAGATTATCCGTTCCGTTTTTTGTCAGTAACATAAAATGTGTCTCCTGGTTCATATATTTTTGATTTCTTTCTTTTTAGATTTTCCTTCAACTGCTTTTGTTTCTGGTGTTTCCTAAATTGCTGTTTTAAGTCTGAATTTAGTTTATTGCTGAAACTTATGAAATTTTTGTAGTTGATGCGATTATGTCTGCCGAAAATTATACCAATTGGTTTTCTTTTTATGGTTTCGCTTCTTCTTCTTCTTCTTATAGCGCTACAGTCCGGGGTGGGCCTGTGTCTCAACCATCATGCCTCTCCATCCAGCACGATCTTTCGCCAGCTGCCGCCAGTTGCGCGATCCAAGTTGTTTGAGGTCCTCCTCCTCTTGTGAGCACCACCTTCTCCAGGACCGTCCTCTGCTGCGTTGTACCAAAGGCTCAGTTTTGAAGACTTTTCGGACCGGAGCAGTGGAGTCCATACGCTCTACAGGGACCTGCCATCTTAAGCGTTGTTTCCGGAGACACTTGACTAGACGCATGTCGTTGTACAGCCCATAGAGTTCGTCGTTAATTCTTCTCCTCCAGATGCCTTCATCGCAAACAGTGGTGTCGCTATCTTCGCAAAATCCTTAATAAAACATCGGTAATATGATGCCAATCCAAGAAATCCTTCAATTCCTTTCAGATTATCCGTTTCTTTTTCTGTCAGTAACAAAAATTGTGTCTCCTGGTTCCTAGTTTTTTGTTTTCATTCTTTTTAGATTCTCCTTCCACTGCTTTTGACTCTGGTGTTTCCTAATTTGCTCTTTTAAGTCTGAATTTAGTTAATTGCTGAAACTTATGAAATTTTTGTAGGTGATGCGATTATATCTGCCGAAAATTATATCAATTGGTTTTCTTTTTATGGTTTCGCTTCTTCTTCTTCTTATAGCGCTACAGTCCGGGGTGGACCTGTATCTCAACCAACATGCCTCTCCATCCAGCACGATCTTTCGCCAGCTGCCGCCAGTTGCGCGATCCAAGTTGGTTGAGGTCCTCCTCCTCTTGTGAGCACCACCTTCTCCAGGACCGTCCTCTGCTGCGTTGTACCAAAGGCTCAGTTTTGAAGACCTTTCGGACCGGAGCAGTGGAGTCCATATGCTCTACATGGACTAGCCATCTTAAGCGTTGTTTCCGGAGACACTTGACTAGGCGCATGTCGTTGTACAGCCCATAGAGTTCGTCATTAATTCTTCTCCTCCAGATGCCTTCATCGCAAACAGTGGTGTCGCTATCTTCGCAAAATCCTTAATAAAGCATCGGTAATATGATGCCAATCCAAGAAATCCTTTAATTCCTTTCAGATTATCCGTTTCGTTTTCTGTCAGTAACAAAAATTGTGTCTCCTGGTTCTTATTTTTTTGTTTTCATTCTTTTTACATTTTCCTTCCACTGCTTTTGACTCTGGTGTTTCCTAATTTGCTCTTTTAAGTCTGAATTTAGTTTATTGCTGAAACTTATGAAATTTATGTAGTTGATGCGATTATATCTGCCGAAAATTATATCAATTGGTTTTCTTTTTATGGTTTCGCTTCTTCTTCTTCTTCTTCTTCTTCTTATAGCGCTACAGTCCGGGGTGGACCTGTATCTCAACCAACATGCCTCTCCATCCAGCACGATCTTTCGCCAGCTGCCGCCAGTTGCGCGATCCAAGTTGGTTGAGGTCCTCCTCCTCTTGTGAGCACCACCTTCTCCAGGACCGTCCTCTGCTGCGTTGTACCAAAGGCTCAGTTTTGAAGACTTTTCGGACCGGAGCAGTGGAGTCCATACGCTCTACATGGACTAGCCATCTTAAGCGTTGTTTCCGGAGACACTTGACTAGGCGCATGTCGTTGTACAGCCCATAGAGTTCGTCGCTAATTCTTACCCTCCAGATGCCTTCAACGCAAGCAGTGGTTTCGCTATCTTCGCAAAATCCTTAACAAAACGTCGGTAATATGATGCCAGTCAAAGAAATCCTCTAAGTTCTTTCAGATTATCCGTTCCGTTTTTTGTCAGTAACATAAAATGTGTCTACTGGTTCATATTTTTTTGATTTCTTTCTTTTT
The DNA here is from genome assembly GCA_944738645.1 of Eristalinus sepulchralis. Classification (NCBI taxonomy): domain Eukaryota; kingdom Metazoa; phylum Arthropoda; class Insecta; order Diptera; family Syrphidae; genus Eristalinus; species Eristalinus sepulchralis. The sequence continues at coordinate 11,644,003 of OX122884.1, forward strand.
AGATTTTCCTTCAACTGCTTTTGTTTCTGGTGTTTCCTAATTTTCTGTTTTAAGTCTGAATTTAGTTTATTGCTGAAACTTATGAAATTTTTGTAGTTGATGCGATTATGTCTGCCGAAAATTATACCAATTGGTTTTCTTTTTATGGTTTCGCTTCTTCTTCTTCTTCTTATAGCGCTACAGTCCGGGGTGGACCTGTGTCTCAGATGCCTTCATCGCAAACAGTGGTGTCGCTATCTTCGCAAAATCCTTAATAAAACATCGGTAATATGATGCCAATCCAAGAAATCCTTCAATTCCTTTCAGATTATCCGTTTCGTTTTCTGTCAGTAACAAAAATTGTGTCTCCTGGTTCTTATTTTTTTGTTTTCATACTTTTTACATTTTCCTTCCACTGCTTTTGACTCTGGTGTTTCCTAATTTGCTCTTTTAAGTCTGAATTTAGTTTATTGCTGAAACTTATGAAATTTATGTAGTTGATGCGATTATATCTGCGAAAATTATATCAATTGGTTTTCTTTTTATGGTTTCGCTTCTTCTTCTTCTTCTTATAGCGCTACAGTCCGGGGTGGACCTGTATCTCAACCAACATGCCTCTCCATCCAGCACGATCTTTCGCCAGCTGCCGCCAGTTGCGCGATCCAAGTTGTTTGAGGTCCTCCTCCTCTTGTGAGCACCACCTTCTCCAGGACCCTCCTCTGCTGCGTTGTACCAAAGGCTCAGTTTCGAAGACTTTTCGGACCGGCGCAGTGGAGTCCATACGCTCTACATGGATTAGCCATCTTAAGAGTTGTTTCCGGAGACACTTGACTAGGCGCATGTCGTTGTACAGCCCATAGAGTTTGTCGTTAATTCTTCTCCTCCAGATGCCTTCAACGCAAACAGTGGTTTCGCTGCCTTCGCAAAATCCTTCATAAAACGTCGGTAATATGATGCCAATCCAAGAAATCCTCTAATTCCTTTCAGATTATCCGTTCCGTTTTCTGTCAGTAACAAAAATTGTGTCTCCTGGTTCTTATTTTTTTGTTTTCATTCTTTTTACTTTGTCCTTCCACTGCTTTTGTAGGTGATGCGATTATATCTGCCGAAAATTATATCAATTGGTTTTCTTTTTATGGTTTCGCTTCTTCTTCTTCTTCTTATAGCGCTACAGTCCAGGGTGGACCTGTGTCTCAACCAACATGCCTCTCCATCCAGCACGATCTTTCGCCAGCTGCCGCCAGTTGCGCGATCCAAGTTGGTTGAGGTCCTCCTCCTCTTGTGAGCACCACCTTCTCCAGGACCGTCCTCTGCTGCGTTGTACCAAAGGCTCAGTTTTGAAGACTTTTCGGACCGGAGCAGTGGAGTTCATACGCTCTACAGGGACCAGCCATCTTAAGCGTTGTTTCCGGAGACACTTGACTAGGCGCATGTCGTTGTACAGCCCATAGAGTTCGTCGTTAATTCTTCTCCTCCAGATGCCTTCAACGCAAACAGTGGTTTCGCTGCCTTCGCAAAATCCTTCATAAAACGTCGGTAATATGATGCCAATCCAAGAAATCCTCTAATTCCTTTCAGATTATCCGTTCCGTTTTCTGTCAGTAACAAAAATTGTGTCTCCTGGTTCTTATTTTTTTGTTTTCATTCTTTTTACATTTTCCTTCCACTGCTTTTGACTCTGGTGTTTCCTAATTTGCTCTTTTAAGTCTGAATTTAGTTTATTGCTGAAACTTATGAAATTTATGTAGTTGAAGCGATTATATCTGCCGAAAATTATATCAATTGGTTTTCTTTTTATGGATTCGCTTCTTCTTCTTCTTCTTATAGCGCTACAGTCCGGGGTGGACCTGTGTCTCAACCAACATGCCTCTCCATCCAGCACGATCTTTCGCCAGCTGCCGCCAGTTGCGCGATCCAAGTTGGTTGAGGTCCTTCTCCTCTCGTGAGCACCACCTTCTCCAGGACCCTCCTCTGCTGCATTGTACCAAAGGCTCAGTTTCGAAGACTTTTCGGACCGGAGCAGTGGAGTCCATACGCTCTACATGGACTAGCCATCTTAAGCGTTGTTTCCGGAGACACTTGACTAGGCGCATGTCGTTGTACAGCCCATAGAGTTCGTCATTAATTCTTCTCCTCCAGATGCCTTCATCGCAAACATTGGTGTCGCTATCTTCGCAAAATACTTAATAAATCATCGGTAATATGATGCCAATCCAAGAAATCCTTTAATTCCTTTCAGATTATCCGTTTCGTTTTCTGTCAGTAACAAAAATTGTGTCTCCTGGGTCTTATTTTTTTGTTTTCATTCTTTTTAGATTTTCCTTCCACTGCTTTTGATTCTGGTGTTTCCTAATTTGCTCTTTTAAGTCTGAATTTAGTTTATTGCTGAAACTTATGAAATTTATGTAGTTGCGATTATATCTGCCGAAAATTATACCAATTGCTTTTCTTTTTATGTTTTCGCTTCTTCTTCCTCTTCTTATAGCGCTACAGTCCGGGGTGGACCTGTGTCTCAACCATCATGCCTCTCCATCCAGCACGATCTTTCGCCAGCTGCCGCCAGTTGCGCGATCCAAGTTGTTTGAGGTCCTCCTCCTCTTGTGAGCACCACCTTCTCCAGGACCGTCATCTGCTGCGTTGTACCAAAGGCTCAGTTTTGAAGACTTTTCGGACCGGAGCAGTGGAGTCCATACGCTCTACAGGGACCAGCCATCTTAAGCGTTGTTTCCGGAGACACTTGACTAGGCGCATGTCGTTGTACAGCCCATAGAGTTCGTCATTAATTCTTCTCCTCCAGATGCCTTCATCGCAAACAGTGGTGTCGCTATCTTCGCAAAATACTTAATAAATCATCGGTAATATGATGCCAATCCAAGAAATCCTTTAATTCCTTTCAGATTATCCGTTTCGTTTTCTGTCAGTAACAAAAATTGTGTCTCCTGGTTCTTATTTTTTTGTTTTCATTCTTTTTAGATTTTCCTTCCACTGCTTTTGATTCTGGTGTTTCCTAATTTGCTCTTTTAAGTCTGAATTTAGTTTATTGCTGAAACTTATGAAATTTATGTAGTTGCGATTATATCTGCCGAAAATTATACCAATTGGTTTTCTTTTTATGTTTTCGCTTCTTCTTCCTCTTCTTATAGCGCTACAGTCCGGGGTGGACCTGTGTCTCAACCATCATGCCTCTCCATCCAGCACGATCTTTCGCCAGCTGCCGCCAGTTGCGCGATCCAAGTTGTTTGAGGTCCTCCTCCTCTTGTGAGCACCACTTTCTCCAGGACCGTCATCTGCTGCGTTGTACCAAAGGCTCAGTTTTGAAGACTTTTCGGACCGGAGCAGTGGAGTCCATACGCTCTACAGGGACCAGCCATCTTAAGCGTTGTTTCCGGAGACACTTGACTAGGCGCATGTCGTTGTACAGCCCATAGAGTTCGTCATTAATTCTTCTCCTCCAGATGCCTTCAACGCAAACAGTGGTTTCGCTGCCTTCGCAAAATCCTTCATAAAACGTCGGTAATGTGATGCCAATCCAAGAAATCCTCTAATTCCTTTCAGATTATCCGTTCCGTTTTCTGTCAGTAACAAAAATTGTGTCTCCTGGTTCTTATTTTTTTGTTTTCATTCTTTTTAGATTTTCCTTCCACTGCTTTTGACTCCGGTGTTTCCTAATTTGCTCTTTTAAGTCTGAATTTAGTTTATTGCTGAAACTTATGAAATGTTTGTAGTTGATGCGATTATATCTGCCGAAAATTATATCAATTGGTTTTCTTTTTATGGTTTCGCTTCTTCTTCTTCGTATTCTTATAGCGCTACAGTCCGGGGTGAACCTGTGTCTCAACCAACATGCCTCTCCATCCAGCACGATCTCTCGCCAGCTGCCGCCAGTTGCGCGATCCAAGTTGGTTGAGGTCCTTCTCCTCTCGTGAGCACCACCTTCTCCAGGACCCTCCTCTGCTGCGTTGTACCAAAGGCTCAGTTTCGAAGACTTTTCGGACCGGAGCAGTGGAGTCCATACGCTCTACATGGACTAGCCATCTTAAGCGTTGTTTCCAGAGGCACTTGACTAGGCGCATGTCGTTGTACAGCCCATAGAGTTCGTCGTTAATTCTTCTCCTCCAGATGCCTTCAACGCAAACAGTGGTTTCGCTATCTTCGCAAAATCCTTAATAAAACGTCGGTAATATGATGCTAGTCCAAGAAATCCTCTAAGTTCTTTCAGATTATCCGTTGCGCTTTTCGTCAGTAACATAAATTGTGTCTCCTGGTTCATATTTCTTTTATTTCTTTCTTTTTAGATTTTCCTTCAACTGCTTTTGATTCTGGTGTTTCCTAATTTGCTGTTTTAAGTCTGAATTTAGTTTATTGCTGAAACTTATGAAATTTTTGTAGTTGATGCGATTATATCTGCCGAAAATTATATCAATTGGTTTTCTTTTTATGGTTTCGCTTCTTCTTCTTCTTCTTAAAGCGGTACAGTCCGGGGTGGACCTGTGTCTCAACCAACATGCCTCTCCATCCAGCACGATCTTTCGCCAGCTGCCGCCAGTTGCGCGATCCAAGTTGGTTGAGGTTTTTTTCCCCTTGTGAGCACCACCTTCTCCAGGACCCTCCTATGATGCGTTGAACCAAAGGCTCAGATTCGAAGACTTTTCGGACCGGAGCAGTGGAGTCCATACGCTCTACATGGACTAGACTTCTTAAGCGTTGTATCCGGAGACGCTTGACTAGGCGCATGTTGTTGTACAGCCAATAGAGTTCGTCGTCAATTCTTCTCCTCCAGATGCCTTCAACGCAAACAGCGGCTGCGCTATCTTCGCAAAATCCTTCATAAAACGTCGGTAATATGATGACAACCCAAGAAATCCTCTGATTCCTTTTAGACTATCCGTTCCGTTTTCAGTCAGTAACATAAATTGTGTCTCCTGGTTCATATTTCTTTTATTTCTTTCTTTTTAGATTTTCCTTCAACTGCTTTTGATTCTGGTGTTTCCTAATTTGCTGTTTTAAGTCTGAATTTAGTTTATTGCTGAAACTTATGAAATTTTTGTAGTTGATGCGATTATATCTGCCGAAAATTATATCAATTGGTTTTCTTTTTATGGTTTCGCTTCTTCTTCTTCTTCTTAAAGCGCTACAGTCCGGGGTGGACCTGTGTCTCAACCAACATGCCTCTCCATCCAGCACGATCTTTCGCCAGCTGCCGCCAGTTGCGCGATCCAAGTTGGTTGAGGTTTTTTTCCCCTTGTGAGCACCACCTTCTCCAGGACCCTCCTATGATGCGTTGAACCAAAGGCTCAGATTCGAAGACTTTTCGGACCGGAGCAATGGAGTCCATACGCTCTACATGGACTAGACGTCTTAAGCGTTGTATCCGGAGACGCTTGACTAGGCGCATGTTGTTGTACAGCCAATAGAGTTCGTCGTTAATTCAACTCCTCCGGTTCCCTTAACGCAAACAGTGGTTTTGCTATCTTCGCAAAATCCTTCATAAAACGTCGGTAATATGATGACAACCCAAGAAATCCTCTGATTCCTTTTAGACTATCCGTTCCGTTTTCAGTCAGTAACAAAAATTGTGTCTCCTGGTTCTTATTTTTTTGTTTTCATTCTTTTTAGATTTTCCTTCAACTGCTTTTGACTCTGGTGTTTCCTAATTTGCTGTTTTGAGTCTGAATTTAGTTTATTGCTGAAACTTATGAAATTTTTGTAGGTGATGCGATTATATGTGCCGAAAATTATATCAATTGGTTTTCTTTTTATGGTTTCGCTTCTTCTTCTTCTTCTTTCTATAGCGCTACAGTCCGGGGTGGACCTGTGTCTCAACCAACATGCCTCTCCATCCAGCACGATCTTTCGCCAGCTGCCGCCAGTTGCGCGATCCAAGTTGGTTGAGGTCCTCCTCCTCTTGTGAGCACCACCTTCTCCAGGACCGTCCTGTGCAGCGTTGTACCAAAGGCTCAGTTTTGAAGACTTTTCGGACCGGAGCATTGGAGTCCATACGCTCTACAGGGACCAGCCATCTTAAGCGTTGTTTCCGGAGACACTTGACTAGGCGCATGTCGTTGTACAGCCAACAGAGTTCGTTATTAATTCTTCTCCTCCAGATGCCTTCAACGCAAACAGTGGTTGCGCTATCTTCGCAAAATCCTTCATAAAACGTCGGTAATATGATGCCAACCCAAGAAATCCTCTAATTCCTTTCAGATTATCCGTTCCGTTTTCTGCCAGTAACAAAAATTGTGTCTCCTGGTTCTTATTTTTTTGTTTTCATTCTTTTTAGATTTTCCTTCCACTGCTTTTGATTCTGGTGTTTCCTAATTTGCTCTTTTAAGTCTGAATTTAGTTTATTGCTGAAACATATGAAATTTATGTAGTTGCGATTATATCTGCCGAAAATTATATCAATTGGTTTTCTTTTTATGGTTTCGCTTCTTCTTCTTCTTCTTATAGCGCTACAGTCCGGGGTGGACTTGTGTCTCAACCAACATGCCTCTCCATCCAGCACGATCTTTCGCCAGCTGCCGCCAGTTGCGCGATCCAAGTTGGTTGAGGTCCTTCTCCTCTCGTGAGCACCACCTTCTCCAGGACCCTCCTCTGCTGCATTGTACCAAAGGCTCAGTTTCGAAGACTTTTCGGACCGGAGCAGTGGAGTCCATACGCTCTACATGGACTAGACATCTTAAGCGTTGTTTCCGGAGACACTTGACTAGGCGCATGTCGTTGTACAGCCCATAGAGTTCGTCATTAATTCTTCTCCTCCAGATGCCTTCATCGCAAACAGTGGTGTCGCTATCTTCGCAAAATACTTAATAAATCATCGGTAATATGATGCCAATCCAAGAAATCCTTTAATTCCTTTCAGATTATCCGTTTCGTTTTCTGTCAGTAACAAAAATTGTGTCTCCTGGTTCTTATTTTTTTGTTTTCATTCTTTTTAGATTTTCCTTCCACTGCTTTTGATTCTGGTGTTTCCTAATTTGCTCTTTTAAGTCTGAATTTAGTTTATTGCTGAAACTTATGAAATTTATGTAGTTGCGATTATATCTGCCGAAAATTATACCAATTGGTTTTCTTTTTATGTTTTCGCTTCTTCTTCCTCTTCTTATAGCGCTACAGTCCGGGGTGGACCTGTGTCTCAACCATCATGCCTCTCCATCCAGCACGATCTTTCGCCAGCTGCCGCCAGTTGCGCGATCCAAGTTGTTTGAGGTCCTCCTCCTCTTGTGAGCACCACCTTCTCCAGGACCGTCATCTGCTGCGTTGTACCAAAGGCTCAGTTTTGAAGACTTTTCGGACCGGAGCAGTGGAGTCCATACGCTCTACAGGGACCAGCCATCTTAAGCGTTGTTTCCGGAGACACTTGACTAGGCGCATGTCGTTGTACAGCCCATAGAGTTCGTCATTAATTCTTCTCCTCCAGATGCCTTCAACGCAAACAGTGGTTTCGCTGCCTTCGCAAAATCCTTCATAAAACGTCGGTAATGTGATGCCAATCCAAGAAATCCTCTAATTCCTTTCAGATTATCCGTTCCGTTTTCTGTCAGTAACAAAAATTGTGTCTCCTGGTTCTTATTTTTTTGTTTTCATTCTTTTTAGATTTTCCTTCCACTGCTTTTGACTCCGGTGTTTCCTAATTTGCTCTTTTAAGTCTGAATTTAGTTTATTGCTGAAACTTATGAAATTTATGTAGTTGATGCGATTATATCTGCCGAAAATTATATCAATTTGTTTTCTTTTTATGGTTTCGCTTCTTCTTCTTCGTATTCTTATAGCGCTACAGTCTGGGGTGAACCTGTGTCTCAACCAACATGCCTCTCCATCCAGCACGATCTCTCGCCAGCTGCCGCCAGTTGCGCGATCCAAGTTGGTTGAGGTCCTTCTCCTCTCGTGAGCACCACCTTCTCCAGGACCCTCCTCTGCTGCGTTGTACCAAAGGCTCAGTTTCGAAGACTTTTCGGACCGGAGCAGTGGAGTCCATACGCTCTACATGGACTAGCCATCTTAAGCGTTGTTTCCGGAGGCACTTGACTAGGCGCATGTCGTTGTACAGCCCATAGAGTTCGTCGTTAATTCTTCTCCTCCAGATGCCTTCAACGCAAACAGTGGTTTCGCTATCTTCGCAAAATCCTTAATAAAACGTCGGTAATATGATGCTAGTCCAAGAAATCCTCTAAGTTCTTTCAGATTATCCGTTGCGCTTTTCGTCAGTAACATAAATTGTGTCTCCTGGTTCATATTTTTTTTATTTCTTTCTTTTTAGATTTTCCATCAACTGCTTTTGATTCTGGTGTTTCCTAATTTGCTGTTTTAAGTCTGAATTTAGTTTATTGCTGAAACTTATGAAATTTTTGTAGTTGATGCGATTATATCTGCCGAAAATTATATCAATTGGTTTTCTTTTTATGGTTTCGCTTCTTCTTCTTCTTCTTAAAGCGCTACAGTCCGGGGTGGACCTGTGTCTCAACCAACATGCCTCTCCATCCAGCACGATCTTTCGCCAGCTGCCGCCATTTGCGCGATCCAAGTTGGTTGAGGTTTTTTTCCTCTTGTGAGCACCACCTTCTCCAGGACCCTCCTATGATGCGTTGAACCAAAGGCTCAGATTCGAAGACTTTTCGGACCGGAGCAGTGGAGTCCATACGCTCTACATGGACTAGACTTCTTAAGCGTTGTATCCGGAGACGCTTGACTAGGCGCATGTTGTTGTACAGCCAATAGAGTTCGTCGTCAATTCTTCTCCTCCAGATGCCTTCAACGCAAACAGTGGCTGCGCTATCTTCGCAAAATCCTTCATAAAACGTCGGTAATATGATGCCAACCCAAGAAATCCTCTGATTCCTTTTAGACTATCCGTTCCGTTTTCAGTCAGTAACAAAAATTGTGTCTCCTGGTTCTTATATTTTTGTTTTCATTCTTTTTAGATTTTCCTTCAACTGCTTTTGACTCTGGTGTTTCCTAATTTGCTGTTTTGAGTCTGAATTTAGTTTATTGCTGAAACTTATGAAATTTTTGTAGGTGATGCGATTATATGTGCCGAAAATTATATCAATTGGTTTTCTTTTTATGGTTTCGCTTCTTCTTCTTCTTCTTTCTATAGCGCTACAGTCCGGGGTGGACCTGTGTCTCAACCAACATGCCTCTCCATCCAGCACGATCTTTCGCCAGCTGCCGCCAGTTGCGCGATCCAAGTTGGTTGAGGTCCTCCTCCTCTTGTGAGCACCACCTTCTCCAGGACCGTCCTGTGCTGCGTTGTACCAAAGGCTCAGTTTTGAAGACTTTTCGGACCGGAGCATTGGAGTCCATACGCTCTACAGGGACCAGCCATCTTAAGCGTTGTTTCCGGAGACACTTTACTAGGCGCATGTCGTTGTACAGCCAACAGAGTTCGTTATTAATTCTTCTCCTCCAGATGCCTTCAACGCAAACAGTGGTTGCGCTATCTTCGCAAAATCCTTCATAAAACGTCGGTAATATGATGCCAACCCAAGAAATCCTCTAATTCCTTTCAGATTATCCGTTCCGTTTTCTGTCAGTAACAAAAATTGTGTCTCCTGGTTCTTATTTGTTTGTTTTCATTCTTTTTAGATTTTCCTTCGGTAATATGATTACAGTCCAAGAAATCATCCTATTCCTTTCAGATTGTCCGTTCCATTTTCTGTCAGTAACAAAAATTGTGTCTCCTGGTTCTTATTTTTTTGTTTTCATTCATTTAGATTTTCCTTCCACTGCTTTTGGTGGCTTTGGCTTTTGGCTTTGGTGTTTCCTAATTTGCTGTTTTGAGTCTGAATTTTGTTTATTGCTGAAACTTATGAAATTTTTGTAGGTGATGCGATTATATCTGCCGAAAATTATATCAATTGGTTTTCTTTTTATGGTTTCGCTTCTTCTTCTTCTTCTTCTTATAGCGCTACAGTCCGGGGTGGACCTGTGTCTCAACCAACATGCCTCTCCATCCAGCACGATCTTTCGCCAGCTGCCGCCAGTTGCGCGATCCAAGTTGGTTGAGGTCCTCCTCCTCTTGTGAGCACCACCTTCTCCAGGACCGTCCTGTGCTGCGTTGTACCAAAGGCTCAGTTTTGAAGACTTTTCGGACCGGAGCAGTGGAGTCCATACGCTCTACAGGGACCAGCCATCTTAAGCGTTGTTTCCGGAGACACTTGACTAGGCGCATGTCGTTGTACAGCCCATAGAGTTCGTCATTAATTCTTCTCCTCCAGATGCCTTCAACGCAAACAGTGGTTTCGCTGCCTTCGCAAAATCCTTCATAAAACGTCGGTAATATGATGACAATCCAAGAAATCCTCTAATTCCTTTCAGATTATCCGTTCCGTTTTCTGTCAGTAACAAAAATTGTGTCTCCTGGTTCTTATATTTTTGTTTTCATTCTTTTTAGATTTTCCTTCCACTGCTTTTGATTCTGGTGTTTCCTAATTTGCTTTTTTAAGTCTGAATTTAGTTTATTGCTGAAACTTATGAAATTTATGCAGTTGATGCGATTATATCTGCTGAAAATTATATCAATTGGTTTTCTTTTTATGGTTTCGCTTCTTCTTCTTATAGGGCTACAGTCCGGGGTGGGCCTGTGTCTCAACCAACATGCCTCTCCATCCAGCACGATCTTTCGCCAGCTGCCGCCAGTTGCGCGATCCAAGTTGGTTGAGGTCCTCCTCCTCTTGTGAGTACCACCTTCTCCAGGACCCTCCTCTGATGCGTTGAACCAAAGGCTCAGTTTCGAAGACTTTTCGGACCGGAGCTGTGGTGTTCATACGCTCTACATGGACTAGACGTCTTAAGCGTTGTATCCGGAGACACTTGACTAGGCGCATGTTGTTGTACAGCCAATAGAGTTCGTCGTTAATTCTTCTCCTCCAGATGCCTTCAACGCAAACAGTGGTTACGCTGTCTTCGCGAAATCCTTCATAAAACGTCGGTAATATGATGCCAACCCAAGAAATCCTGCCGAAAAATTATATCAATTAGTTTTCTTTTTATGGTTTCGCTTCTTCGTCTTCTTCTTATAGCGCTACAGTCCGGGGTGGACCTGTGTCTCAACCAACATGCCTCTCCATCCAGCACGACCTTTCGCCAGCTGCCGCCAGTTGCGCGATCCAAGTTGGTTGAGGTCCTTCTCCTCTCGTGAGCACCACCTTCTCCAGGACCCTCCTCTGCTGCGTTGTACCAAAGGCTCAGTTTCGAAGACTTTTCGGACCGGAGCAGTGGAGTCCATACGCTCTACAGGGACCAGCCATCTTAAGCGTTGTTTCCGGAGACACTTGACTAGGCGCATGTCGTTGTACAGCCCATAGAGTTCGTCATTAATTCTTCTCCTCCAGATGCCTTCAACGCAAACAGTGGTTTCGCTATCTTCGCAAAATCCTTAATAAAACGTCGGTAATATGATTACAGTCCAAGAAATCGTCCAATTCCTTTCAGATTGTCCGTTCCATTTTCTGTCAGTAACAAAAATTGTGTCTCCTGGTTCTTATTTTTTTGTTTTCATTCTTTTTAGATTTTCCTTCGGTAATATGATTACAGTCCAAGAAATCATCCAATTTTTTTCAGATTGTCCGTTCCATTTTCTGTCAGTAACAAAAATTGTGTCTCCTGGTTCTTATTTTTTTGTTTTCATTCATTTAGATTTTCCTTCCACTGCTTTTGGTGGCTTTGGCTTTTGGCTTTGGTGTTTCCTAATTTGCTGTTTTGAGTCTGAATTTTGTTTATTGCTGAAACTTATGAAATTTTTGTAGGTGATACGATTATATCAGCCGAAAATTATATCAATTGGTTTTCTTTTTATGGTTTCGCTTCTTCTTCTTCTTCTTCTTATAGCGCTACAGTCCGGGGTGGACCTGTGTCTCAACCAACATGCCTCTCCATCCAGCACGATCTTTCGCCAGCTGCCGCCAGTTGCGCGATCCAAGTTGGTTGAGGTCCTCCTCCTCTTGTGAGCACCACCTTCTCCAGGACCGTCCTGTGCTGCGTTGTACCAAAGGCTCAGTTTTGAAGACTTTTCGGACCGGAGCAGTGGAGTCCATACGCTCTACAGGGACCAGCCATCTTAAGCGTTGTTTCCGGAGACACTTGACTAGGCGCATGTCGTTGTACAGCCCATAGAGTTCGTCATTAATTCTTCTCCTCCAGATGCCTTCAACGCAAACAGTGGTTTCGCTATCTTCGCAAAATCCTTAATAAAACGTCGGTAATATGATTACAGTCCAAGAAATCGTCCAATTCCTTTCAGATTGTCCGTTCCATTTTCTGTCAGTAACAAAAATTGTGTCTCCTGGTTCTTATTTTTTTGTTTTCATTCTTTTTAGATTTTCCTTCGGTAATATGATTACAGTCCAAGAAATCATCCAATTTTTTTCAGATTGTCCGTTCCATTTTCTGTCAGTAACAAAAATTGTGTCTCCTGGTTCTTATTTTTTTGTTTTCATTCATTTAGATTTTCCTTCCACTGCTTTTGGTGGCTTTGGCTTTTGGCTTTGGTGTTTCCTAATTTGCTGTTTTGAGTCTGAATTTTGTTTATTGCTGAAACTTATGAAATTTTTGTAGGTGATGCGATTATATCAGCCGAAAATTATATCAATTGGTTTTCTTTTTATCGTTTCGCTTCTTCTTCTTCTTCTTCTTATAGCGCTACAGTCCGGGGTGGACCTGTGTCTCAACCAACATGCCTCTCCATCCAGCACGATCTTTCGCCAGCTGCCGCCAGTTGCGCGATCCAAGTTGGTTGAGGTCCTCCTCCTCTTGTGAGCACCACCTTCTCCAGGACCGTCCTGTGCTGCTTTGTACCAAAGGCTCAGTTTTGAAGACTTTTCGGACCGGAGCAGTGGAGTCCATACGCTCTACAGGGACCAGCCATCTTAAGCGTTGTTTCCGGAGACACTTGACTAGGCGCATGTCGTTGTACAGCCCATAGAGTTCGTCATTAATTCTTCTCCTCCAGATGCCTTCAACGCAAACAGTGGTTTCGCTGCCTTCGCAAAATCCTTCATAAAACGTCGGTAATATGATGCCAATCCAAGAAATCCTCTAATTCCTTTCAGATTATCCGTTCCGTTTTCAGTCAGTAACAAAAATTGTGTCTCCTGGTTCTTATATTTTTGTTTTCATTCTTTTTAGATTTTCCTTCCACTGCTTTTGATTCTGGTTGATCCTAATTTGCTTTTTTAAGTCTGAATTTAGTTTATTGCTGAAACTTATGAAATTTATGTAGTTGATGCGATTATATCTGCTGAAAATTATATCAATTGGTTTTCTTTTTATGGTTTCGCTTCTTCTTCTTATAGCGCTACAGTCCGGGGTGGGCCTGTGTCTCAACCAACATGCCTCTCCATCCAGCACGATCTTTCGCCAGCTGCCGCCAGTTGCGCGATCCAAGTTGGTTGAGGTCCTCCTCCTCTTGTGAGCACCACCTTCTCCAGGACCGTCCTGTGCTGCGTTGTACCAAAGGCTCAGTTTCGAAGACTTTTCGGACCGGAGCTGAGGAGTTCATACGCTCTACATGGACTAGACGTCTTAAGCGTTGTATCCGGAGACACTTGACTAGGCGCATGTTGTTGTACAGCCAATAGAGTTCGTCGTTAATTCTTCTCCTCCAGATGCCCTCAACGCAAACAGTGGTTACGCTATCTTCGCGAAATCTTTCATAAAACGTCGGTAATATGATGCCAACCCAAGAAATCCTCTAATTCCTTTCAGATTATCCGTTCCGTTTTCTGTCAGTAACATAAATTGTGTCTCCTGGTTCTTATATTTTTGTTTTCATTCTTATTAGATTTTCCTTCCACTGCTTTGGATTCTGGTGTTTCCTAATTTGCTCTTTTAAGTCTGAATTTAGTTTATTGCTGAAACTTATGAAATTTATGTAGTTGATGCGATTATATCTGCCGAAAATTATATTAATTCGTTTTCTTTTTATGGTTTCGCTTCTTCTTCTTCTTCTTCTTATAGCGCTACAGTCCGGGGTGGACCTGTGTCTCAACCAACATGCCTCTCCATCCAGCACGATCTTTCGCCAGCTGCCGCCAGTTGCGCGATCCAAGTTGGTTGAGGTCCTCCTCCTCTTGTGAGCACCACCTTCTCCAGGACCGTCCTGTGCTGCGTTGTACCAAAGGCTCAGTTTTGAAGACTTTTCGGACCGGAGCAGTGGAGTCCATACGCTCTACAGGGACCAGCCATCTTAAGCGTTGTTTCCGGAGACGCTTGACTAGGCGCATGTCGTTGTACAGCCCATAGAGTTCGTCATTATTTCTTCTCCTCCAGATGCCTTCAACGCAAACAGTGGTTTCGCTGCCTTCGCAAAATCCTTCATAAAACGTCGGTAATATGATGCCAATCCAAGAAATCCTCTAATTTCTTTCAGATTATCCGTTCCGTTTTCTGTCAGTAACATAAATTGTGTCTCCTGGTTCTTATATTTTTGTTTTCATTCTTTTTAGATTTTCCTTCCACTGCTTTTGATTCTGGTGTTTCCTAATTTGCTCTTTTAAGTGTGAATTTAGTTTATGGCTGAAACTTATGAAATTCTTGTAGTTGATGATATAATATCTGCCGAAAATTATATCAATTAGTTTTCTTTTTATGGTTTCGCTTCTTCGTCTTCTTCTTATAGCGCTACAGTCCGGGGTGGACCTGTGTCTCAACCAACATGCCTCTTTATCCAGCACGATCTTTCGCCAGCTGCCGTCAGTTGCGCGATCCAAGTTGGTTGAGGTCCTCCTCCTCTTGTGAGCACCACCTTCTCCAGGACCGTCCTGTGCTGCGTTGTACCAAAGGCTCAGTTTTGAAGACTTTTCGGACCGGAGCAGTGGAGTCCATACGCTCTACATGGACTAGCCATCTTAAGCGTAGTTTCCGGAGACACTTGACTAGGCGCATGTCGTTGTACAGCCCATATAGTTCGTCATTAAGTCTTCTCCTCCAGATGCCTTCAACGCCAACAGTGGTTTCGCTGCCTTCGCAAAATCCTTCATAAAACGTCGGTAATATGATGCCAATCCAAGAAATCCTCTAATTCCTTTCAGATTATCCGTTCCGTTTTCTGTCAGTAAAAAAAATTGTGTCTCCTGGTTCTTATTTTTTTGTTTTCATTCTTTTTACATCTTCCTTCCACTGCTTTTGACTCTGGTGTTTCCTAATTTGCTTTTTTAAGTCTGAATTTAGTTTATTGCTGAAACTTATGAAATTTATGTAGTTGATGCGATTATATCTGCTGAAAATTATATCAATTGGTTTTCTTTTTATGGTTTCGCTTCTTCTTCTTATAGCGCTACAGTCCGGGGTGGGCCTGTGTCTCAACCAACATGCCTCTTTATCCAGCACGATCTTTCGCCAGCTGCCGTCAGTTGCGCGATCCAAGTTGGTTGAGGTCCTCCTCCTCTTGTGAGCACCACCTTCTCCAGGACCGTCCTCTGCTGCGTTGTACCAAAGGCTCAGTTTTGAAGACTTTTCGGACCGGAGCAGTGGAGTCCATACGCTCTACAGGGATCAGCCATCTTAAGCGTTGTTTCCGGAGACACTTGACTAGGCGCATGTCGTTGTACAGCCCATAGAGTTCGTCGTTAATTCTTCTCCTCCAGATGCCTTCAACGCAAACAGTGGTTTCGCTGCCTTAGCAAAATCCTTCATAAAACGTCGGTAATATGAAGCCAATCCAAGAAATCCTCTAATTCCTTTCAGATTATCCGTTCCGTTTTCTGTCAGTAACAAAAATTGTGTCTCCTGGTCCTTTTTTTTTTTTTCATTCTTTTTACATTTTCCTTCCACTGCTTTTGACTCTGGTTTTTCCTAATTTGCTTTTTTAAGTCCGAATTCAGTTTATTGCTGAAACTTATGAAATTTATGTAGTTGATGCGATTATATCTGCCGAAAATTATATCAATTGGTTTTCTTTTCATGGTTTCGCTTCTTCTTCTTCTTCTTCTTCTTATAGAGCTACAGTCCGGGGTGGGCCTGTGTCTCAACCAACATGCCTCTCCATCCAGCACGATCTTTCGCCAGCTGCCGCCAGTTGCGCGATCCAAGTTGGTTGAGGTCCTTCTCCTCTCGTGAGCACCACCTTCTCCAGGACCCTCCTCTGCTGCGTTGTACCAAAGGCTCAGTTTCGAAGACTTTTCGGACCGGAGCAGTGGAGTCCATACGCTCTACATGGACCAGCCATCGGAGACACTTGACTAGGCGCATGTCGTTGTACAGCCCATAGAGTTCGTCATTAGTTCTTCTCCTCCAGATGCCTTCAACGCAAACAGTGGTTTCGCTGCCTTCGCAAAATCCTTCATAAAACGTCGTTAATATGATGCCAATCCAAGAAATCCTCTAATTCCTTTCAGATTATCCGTTCCGTTTTCTGTCAGTAACAAAAATTGTGTCTCCTGGTTCTTATTTTTTTGTTTTCATTCTTTTTACATTTTCATTCCACTGCTTTTGACTCTGGTGTTTCCTAATTTGCTGTTTTGAGTCTGAATTTAGTTTATTGCTGAAACTTATGAAATTTTTGTAGGTGATGCGATTATATCTGCCGAAAATTATATCAATTGGTTTTCTTTTTATGGTTTCGCTTCTTCTTTTTCTTCTTCTTATAGCGCTACAGTCCGGGGTGGACCTGTGTCTCAACCAACATGCCTCTCCATCCAGCACGCTCTTTCGCCAGCTGCCGCCAGTTGCGCGATCCAAGTTGGTTGAGGTCCTCCTCCTCTTGTGAGCACCACCTTCTCCAGGACCCTCCTCTGCTGCGTTGTACCAAAGGCTCAGTTTTGAAGACTTTTCGGACCGGAGCAGTGGAGTCCATACGCTCTACAGGGACCAGCCATCTTAAGCGTTGTTTCCGGAGACACTTGACTAGGCGCATGTCGTTGTACAGCCCATAGAGATCGTCATTAATTCTTCTCCTCCAGATGCCTTCAACGCAAACAATTGTTTCGCTGCCTTCGCAAAATCCTTCATAAAACGGCGGTAATATGATGCCAATCCAAGAAATCCTCTAATTCCTTTCAGATTATCCGTTCCGTTTTCTGTCAGTAACAAAAATTGTGTCTCCTGGTTCTTATTTTTTTGTTTTCATTCTTTTTAGATTTTCCTTCCACTGCTTTTGACTCTGGTGTTTCCTAATTTGCTCTTTTAAGTCTGAATTTAGTTTATTGCTGAAACTTATGAAATTTATGTAGTTGATGCGATTATATCTGCCGAAAATTATATCAATTGGTTTTCTTTTTATTATTTCGCTTCTTCTTCTTCTTCTTATAGCGCTACAGTCCGGGGTGGACCTGTGTCTCAACCAACATGCCTCTCCATCCAGCACGATCTTTCGCCAGCTGCCGCCAGTTGCGCGATCCAAGTTGTTTGAGGTCCTCCTCCTCTTGTGAGCACCACCTTCTCCAGGACCGTCCTCTGCTGCGTTGTACCAAAGGCTCAGTTTTGAAGACTTTGCGGACCGGAGCAGTGGAGTCCATACGCTCTACATGGACTAGCCATCTTAAGCGTTGTTTCCGGAGACACTTGACTAGGCGCATGTCGTTGTACAGCCCATAGAGTTCGTCGTTAATTCTTCTCCTCCAGATGCCTTCAACGCAAACAGTGGTTTCGCTATCTTCGCAAAATCCTTAATAAAACGTCGGTAATATGATGCCAGTCCAAGAAATCCTCTAAGTTCTTTCAGATTATCCGTTCCGTTTTTCGTCAGTAACATAAATTGTGTCTCCTGGTTCATATTTTTTTGATTTCTTTCTTTTTAGATTTTCCTTCAACTGCTTTTGATTCTGGTGTTTCCTAATTTGCTGTTTTAAGTCTGAATTTAGTTTATTGCTGAAACTTATGAAATTTTTGTAGTTGATGCGATTATATCTGCCGAAAATTATATCAATTGGTTTTCTTTTTATGGTTTTGCTTCTCCTTCTTCTTCTTATAGCGCTACAGTCCGGGGTGGACCTGTGTCTCAACCAACATGCCTCTCCATCCAGCACGATCTTTCGCCAGCTGCCGCCAGTTGCGCGATCCAAGTTGGTTGAGGTCCTTCTCCTCTCGTGAGCACCACCTTCTCCAGGACCCTCCTCTGCTGCGTTGTACCAAAGGCTCAGTTTCGAAGACTTTTCGGACCGGAGCAGTGGAGTCCATACGCTCTACATGGACTAGCCATCTTAAGCGTTGTTTCCGGAGACACTTGACTAGGCGCATGTCGTTGTACAGACTATAGAGTTCGTCGTTAATTCTTCTCCTCCAGATGCCTTCAACGCAAACAGTGGTTTCGTTATCTTCGCAAAATCCTTAATAAAACGTCGGTGATATGATGCCAGTCAAAGAAATCCTCTAAGTTCTTTCAGATTATCCGTTCCGTTTTTTGTCAGTAACATAAAATGTGTCTCCTGGTTCATATTTTTTTGATTTCTTTCTTTTTAGATTTTCCTTCAACTGCTTTTGTTTCTGGTGTTTCCTAATTTGCTGTTTTAAGTCTGAATTTAGTTTATTGCTGAAACTTATGAAATTTTTGTAGTTGATGCGATTATGTCTGCCGAAAATTATACCAATTGGTTTTCTTTTTATGGTTTCGCTTCTTCTTCTTCTTCTTATAGCGCTACAGTCCGGGGTGGACCTGTGTCTCAACCATCATGCCTCTCCATCCAGCACGATCTTTCGCCAGCTGCCGCCAGTTGCGCGATCCAAGTTGGTTGAGGTCCTTCTCCTCTCGTGAGCACCACCTTCTCCAGGACCCTCCTCTGCTGCGTTGTACCAAAGGCTCAGTTTCGAAGACTTTTCGGACCGGAGCAGTGGAGTCCATACGCTCTACATGGACCAGCCATCGGAGACACTTGACTAGGCGCATGTCGTTGTACAGCCCATAGAGTTCGTCATTAATTCTTCTCCTCCAGATGCCTTCAACGCAAACAGTGGTTTCGCTGCCTTCGCAAAATCCTTCATAAAACGTCGGTAATGTGATGCCAATCCAAGAAATCCTCTAATTCCTTTCAGATTATCCGTTCCGTTTTCTGTCAGTAACAAAAATTGTGTCTCCTGGTTCTTATTTTTTTGTTTTCATTCTTTTTAGATTTTCCTTCCACTGCTTTTGACTCCGGTGTTTCCTAATTTGCTCTTTTAAGTCTGAATTTAGTTTATTGCTGAAACTTATGAAATTTATGTAGTTGATGCGATTATATCTGCCGAAAATTATATCAATTTGTTTTCTTTTTATGGTTTCGCTTCTTCTTCTTCGTATTCTTATAGCGCTACAGTCTGGGGTGAACCTGTGTCTCAACCAACATGCCTCTCCATCCAGCACGATCTCTCGCCAGCTGCCGCCAGTTGCGCGATCCAAGTTGGTTGAGGTCCTTCTCCTCTCGTGAGCACCACCTTCTCCAGGACCCTCCTCTGCTGCGTTGTACCAAAGGCTCAGTTTCGAAGACTTTTCGGACCGGAGCAGTGGAGTCCATACGCTCTACATGGACTAGCCATCTTAAGCGTTGTTTCCGGAGGCACTTGACTAGGCGCATGTCGTTGTACAGCCCATAGAGTTCGTCGTTAATTCTTCTCCTCCAGATGCCTTCAACGCAAACAGTGGTTTCGCTATCTTCGCAAAATCCTTAATAAAACGTCGGTAATATGATGCTAGTCCAAGAAATCCTCTAAGTTCTTTCAGATTATCCGTTGCGCTTTTCGTCAGTAACATAAATTGTGTCTCCTGGTTCATATTTTTTTTATTTCTTTCTTTTTAGATTTTCCTTCAACTGCTTTTGATTCTGGTGTTTCCTAATTTGCTGTTTTAAGTCTGAATTTAGTTTATTGCTGAAACTTATGAAATTTTTGTAGTTGATGCGATTATATCTGCCGAAAATTATATCAATTGGTTTTCTTTTTATGGTTTCGCTTCTTCTTCTTCTTCTTAAAGCGCTACAGTCCGGGGTGGACCTGTGTCTCAACCAACATGCCTCTCCATCCAGCACGATCTTTCGCCAGCTGCCGCCAGTTGCGCGATCCAAGTTGGTTGAGGTTTTTTTCCTCTTGTGAGCACCACCTTCTCCAGGACCCTCCTATGATGCGTTGAACCAAAGGCTCAGATTCGAAGACTTTTCGGACCGGAGCAGTGGAGTCCATACGCTCTACATGGACTAGACTTCTTAAGCGTTGTATCCGGAGACGCTTGACTAGGCGCATGTTGTTGTACAGCCAATAGAGTTCGTCGTCAATTCTTCTCCTCCAGATGCCTTCAACGCAAACAGTGGCTGCGCTATCTTCGCAAAATCCTTCATAAAACGTCGGTAATATGATGCCAACCCAAGAAATCCTCTGATTCCTTTTATACTATCCGTTCCGTTTTCAGTCAGTAACAAAAATTGTGTCTCCTGGTTCTTATTTTTTTGTTTTCATTCTTTTTAGATTTTCCTTCAACTGCTTTTGACTCTGGTGTTTCCTAATTTGCTGTTTTGAGTCTGAATTTAGTTTATTGCTGAAACTTATGAAATTTTTGTAGGTGATGCGATTATATGTGCCGAAAATTATATCAATTGGTTTTCTTTTTATGGTTTCGCTTCTTCTTCTTCTTCTTTCTATAGCGCTACAGTCCGGGGTGGACCTGTGTCTCAACCAACATGCCTCTCCATCCAGCACGATCTTTCGCCAGCTGCCGCCAGTTGCGCGATCCAAGTTGGTTGAGGTCCTCCTCCTCTTGTGAGCACCACCTTCTCCAGGACCGTCCTGTGCTGCGTTGTACCAAAGGCTCAGTTTTGAAGACTTTTCGGACCGGAGCATTGGAGTCCATACGCTCTACAGGGACCAGCCATCTTAAGCGTTGTTTCCGGAGACACTTTACTAGGCGCATGTCGTTGTACAGCCAACAGAGTTCGTTATTAATTCTTCTCCTCCAGATGCCTTCAACGCAAACAGTGGTTGCGCTATCTTCGCAAAATCCTTCATAAAACGTCGGTAATATGATGCCAACCCAAGAAATCCTCTAATTCCTTTCAGATTATCCGTTCCGTTTTCTGTCAGTAACAAAAATTGTGTCTCCTGGTTCTTATTTTTTTGTTTTCATTCTTTTTAGATTTTCCTTCAACTGCTTTTGACTCTGGTGTTTCCTAATTTGCTGTTTTGAGTCTGAATTTAGTTTATTGCTGAAACTTATGAAATTTTTGTAGGTGATGCGATTATATCTGCCGAAAATTATATCAATTGGTTTTCTTTTTATGGTTTCGCTTATTCTTCTTCTTCTTCTTATAGCGCTACAGTCCGGGGTGGACCTGTGTCTCAACCAACATGCCTCTCCATCCAGCACGATCTTTCGCCAGCTGCCGCCAGTTGCGCGATCCAAGTTGGTTGAGGTCCTCCTCCACTTGTGAGCACCACCTTCTCCAGGACCCTCCTCTGATGCGTTGAACCAAAGGCTCAGTTTCGAAGACTTTTCGGACCGGAGCAGTGGAGTCCATACGCTCTACATGGTTGTATCCGGAGACGCTTGACTAGGCGCATGTCGTTGTACAGCCCATAGAGTTCGTCATTAATTCTTCTCCTCCAGATGCCTTCAACGCAAACAGTGGTTTCGCTATCTTCGCAAAATCCTTAATAAAACGTCGGTAATATGATTACAGTCCAAGAAATCATCCAATTCCTTTCAGATTGTCCGTTCCATTTTCTGTCAGTAACAAAAATTGTGTCTCCTGGTTCTTATTTGTTTGTTTTCATTCTTTTTAGATTTTCCTTCGGTAATATGATTACAGTCCAAGAAATCATCCTATTCCTTTCAGATTGTCCGTTCCATTTTCTGTCAGTAACAAAAATTGTGTCTCCTGGTTCTTATTTTTTTGTTTTCATTCATTTAGATTTTCCTTCCACTGCTTTTGGTGGCTTTGGCTTTTGGCTTTGGTGTTTCCTAATTTGCTGTTTTGAGTCTGAATTTTGTTTATTGCTGAAACTTATGAAATTTTTGTAGGTGATGCGATTATATCTGCCGAAAATTATATCAATTGGTTTTCTTTTTATGGTTTCGCTTCTTCTTCTTCTTCTTCTTATAGCGCTACAGTCCGGGGTGGACCTGTGTCTCAACCAACATGCCTCTCCATCCAGCACGATCTTTCGCCAGCTGCCGCCAGTTGCGCGATCCAAGTTGGTTGAGGTCCTCCTCCTCTTGTGAGCACCACCTTCTCCAGGACCGTCCTGTGCTGCGTTGTACCAAAGGCTCAGTTTTGAAGACTTTTCGGACCGGAGCAGTGGAGTCCATACGCTCTACAGGGACCAGCCATCTTAAGCGTTGTTTCCGGAGACACTTGACTAGGCGCATGTCGTTGTACAGCCCATAGAGTTCGTCATTAATTCTTCTCCTCCAGATGCCTTCAACGCAAACAGTGGTTTCGCTGCCTTCGCAAAATCCTTCATAAAACGTCGGTAATATGATGACAATCCAAGAAATCCTCTAATTCCTTTCAGATTATCCGTTCCGTTTTCTGTCAGTAACAAAAATTGTGTCTCCTGGTTCTTATATTTTTGTTTTCATTCTTTTTAGATTTTCCTTCCACTGCTTTTGATTCTGGTGTTTCCTAATTTGCTTTTTTAAGTCTGAATTTAGTTTATTGCTGAAACTTATGAAATTTATGCAGTTGATGCGATTATATCTGCTGAAAATTATATCAATTGGTTTTCTTTTTATGGTTTCGCTTCTTCTTCTTATAGGGCTACAGTCCGGGGTGGGCCTGTGTCTCAACCAACATGCCTCTCCATCCAGCACGATCTTTCGCCAGCTGCCGCCAGTTGCGCGATCCAAGTTGGTTGAGGTCCTCCTCCTCTTGTGAGTACCACCTTCTCCAGGACCCTCCTCTGATGCGTTGAACCAAAGGCTCAGTTTCGAAGACTTTTCGGACCGGAGCTGTGGTGTTCATACGCTCTACATGGACTAGACGTCTTAAGCGTTGTATCCGGAGACACTTGACTAGGCGCATGTTGTTGTACAGCCAATAGAGTTCGTCGTTAATTCTTCTCCTCCAGATGCCTTCAACGCAAACAGTGGTTACGCTATCTTCGCGAAATCCTTCATAAAACGTCGGTAATATGATGCCAACCCAAGAAATCCTGCCGAAAAATTATATCAATTAGTTTTCTTTTTATGGTTTCGCTTCTTCGTCTTCTTCTTATAGCGCTACAGTCCGGGGTGGACCTGTGTCTCAACCAACATGCCTCTCCATCCAGCACGACCTTTCGCCAGCTGCCGCCAGTTGCGCGATCCAAGTTGGTTGAGGTCCTTCTCCTCTCGTGAGCACCACCTTCTCCAGGACCCTCCTCTGCTGCGTTGTACCAAAGGCTCAGTTTCGAAGACTTTTCGGACCGGAGCAGTGGAGTCCATACGCTCTACAGGGACCAGCCATCTTAAGCGTTGTTTCCGGAGACACTTGACTAGGCGCATGTCGTTGTACAGCCCATAGAGTTCGTCATTAATTCTTCTCCTCCAGATGCCTTCAACGCAAACAGTGGTTTCGCTATCTTCGCAAAATCCTTAATAAAACGTCGGTAATATGATTACAGTCCAAGAAATCGTCCAATTCCTTTCAGATTGTCCGTTCCATTTTCTGTCAGTAACAAAAATTGTGTCTCCTGGTTCTTATTTTTTTGTTTTCATTCATTTAGATTTTCCTTCGGTAATATGATTACAGTCCAAGAAATCGTCCAATTCCTTTCAGATTGTCCGTTCCATTTTCTGTCAGTAACAAAAATTGTGTCTCCTGGTTCTTATTTTTTTGTTTTCATTCATTTAGATTTTCCTTCCACTGCTTTTGGTGGCTTTGGCTTTTGGCTTTGGTGTTTCCTAATTTGCTGTTTTGAGTCTGAATTTTGTTTATTGCTGAAACTTATGAAATTTTTGTAGGTGATGCGATTATATCAGCCGAAAATTATATCAATTGGTTTTCTTTTTATCGTTTCGCTTCTTCTTCTTCTTCTTCTTATAGCGCTACAGTCCGGGGTGGACCTGTGTCTCAACCAACATGCCTCTCCATCCAGCACGATCTTTCGCCAGCTGCCGCCAGTTGCGCGATCCAAGTTGGTTGAGGTCCTCCTCCTCTTGTGAGCACCACCTTCTCCAGGACCGTCCTGTGCTGCTTTGTACCAAAGGCTCAGTTTTGAAGACTTTTCGGACCGGAGCAGTGGAGTCCATACGCTCTACAGGGACCAGCCATCTTAAGCGTTGTTTCCGGAGACACTTGACTAGGCGCATGTCGTTGTACAGCCCATAGAGTTCGTCATTAATTCTTCTCCTCCAGATGCCTTCAACGCAAACAGTGGTTTCGCTGCCTTCGCAAAATCCTTCATAAAACGTCGGTAATATGATGCCAATCCAAGAAATCCTCTAATTCCTTTCAGATTATCCGTTCCGTTTTCAGTCAGTAACAAAAATTGTGTCTCCTGGTTCTTATATTTTTGTTTTCATTCTTTTTAGATTTTCCTTCCACTGCTTTTGATTCTGGTTGATCCTAATTTGCTTTTTTAAGTCTGAATTTAGTTTATTGCTGAAACTTATGAAATTTATGTAGTTGATGCGATTATATCTGCTGAAAATTATATCAATTGGTTTTCTTTTTATGGTTTCGCTTCTTCTTCTTATAGCGCTACAGTCCGGGGTGGGCCTGTGTCTCAACCAACATGCCTCTCCATCCAGCACGATCTTTCGCCAGCTGCCGCCAGTTGCGCGATCCAAGTTGGTTGAGGTCCTCCTCCTCTTGTGAGCACCACCTTCTCCAGGACCGTCCTGTGCTGCGTTGTACCAAAGGCTCAGTTTCGAAGACTTTTCGGACCGGAGCTGAGGAGTTCATACGCTCTACATGGACTAGACGTCTTAAGCGTTGTATCCGGAGACACTTGACTAGGCGCATGTTGTTGTACAGCCAATAGAGTTCGTCGTTAATTCTTCTCCTCCAGATGCCCTCAACGCAAACAGTGGTTACGCTATCTTCGCGAAATCTTTCATAAAACGTCGGTAATATGATGCCAACCCAAGAAATCCTCTAATTCCTTTCAGATTATCCGTTCCGTTTTCTGTCAGTAACATAAATTGTGTCTCCTGGTTCTTATATTTTTGTTTTCATTCTTATTAGATTTTCCTTCCACTGCTTTGGATTCTGGTGTTTCCTAATTTGCTCTTTTAAGTCTGAATTTAGTTTATTGCTGAAACTTATGAAATTTATGAAATTTATGTAGTTGATGCGATTATATCTGCCGAAAATTATATTAATTCGTTTTCTTTTTATGGTTTCGCTTCTTCTTCTTCTTCTTCTTATAGCGCTACAGTCCGGGGTGGACCTGTGTCTCAACCAACATGCCTCTCCATCCAGCACGATCTTTCGCCAGCTGCCGCCAGTTGCGCGATCCAAGTTGGTTGAGGTCCTCCTCCTCTTGTGAGCACCACCTTCTCCAGGACCGTCCTGTGCTGCGTTGTACCAAAGGCTCAGTTTTGAAGACTTTTCGGACCGGAGCAGTGGAGTCCATACGCTCTACAGGGACCAGCCATCTTAAGCGTTGTTTCCGGAGACGCTTGACTAGGCGCATGTCGTTGTACAGCCCATAGAGTTCGTCATTATTTCTTCTCCTCCAGATGCCTTCAACGCAAACAGTGGTTTCGCTGCCTTCGCAAAATCCTTCATAAAACGTCGGTAATATGATGCCAATCCAAGAAATCCTCTAATTTCTTTCAGATTATCCGTTCCGTTTTCTGTCAGTAACATAAATTGTGTCTCCTGGTTCTTATATTTTTGTTTTCATTCTTTTTAGATTTTCCTTCCACTGCTTTTGATTCTGGTGTTTCCTAATTTGCTCTTTTAAGTGTGAATTTAGTTTATGGCTGAAACTTATGAAATTCTTGTAGTTGATGATATAATATCTGCCGAAAATTATATCAATTAGTTTTCTTTTTATGGTTTCGCTTCTTCGTCTTCTTCTTATAGCGCTACAGTCCGGGGTGGACCTGTGTCTCAACCAACATGCCTCTTTATCCAGCACGATCATTCGCCAGCTGCCGTCAGTTGCGCGATCCAAGTTGGTTGAGGTCCTCCTCCTCTTGTGAGCACCACCTTCTCCAGGACCGTCCTGTGCTGCGTTGTACCAAAGGCTCAGTTTTGAAGACTTTTCGGACCGGAGCAGTGGAGTCCATACGCTCTACATGGACTAGCCATCTTAAGCGTAGTTTCCGGAGACACTTGACTAGGCGCATGTCGTTGTACAGCCCATATAGTTCGTCATTAAGTCTTCTCCTCCAGATGCCTTCAACGCCAACAGTGGTTTCGCTGCCTTCGCAAAATCCTTCATAAAACGTCGGTAATATGATGCCAATCCAAGAAATCCTCTAATTCCTTTCAGATTATCCGTTCCGTTTTCTGTCAGTAAAAAAAATTGTGTCTCCTGGTTCTTATTTTTTTGTTTTCATTCTTTTTACATCTTCCTTCCACTGCTTTTGACTCTGGTGTTTCCTAATTTGCTTTTTTAAGTCTGAATTTAGTTTATTGCTGAAACTTATGAAATTTATGTAGTTGATGCGATTATATCTGCTGAAAATTATATCAATTGGTTTTCTTTTTATGGTTTCGCTTCTTCTTCTTATAGCGCTACAGTCCGGGGTGGGCCTGTGTCTCAACCAACATGCCTCTTTATCCAGCACGATCTTTCGCCAGCTGCCGTCAGTTGCGCGATCCAAGTTGGTTGAGGTCCTCCTCCTCTTGTGAGCACCACCTTCTCCAGGACCGTCCTCTGCTGCGTTGTACCAAAGGCTCAGTTTTGAAGACTTTTCGGACCGGAGCAGTGGAGTCCATACGCTCTACAGGGATCAGCCATCTTAAGCGTTGTTTCCGGAGACACTTGACTAGGCGCATGTCGTTGTACAGCCCATAGAGTTCGTCGTTAATTCTTCTCCTCCAGATGCCTTCAACGCAAACAGTGGTTTCGCTGCCTTAGCAAAATCCTTCATAAAACGTCGGTAATATGAAGCCAATCCAAGAAATCCTCTAATTCCTTTCAGATTATCCGTTCCGTTTTCTGTCAGTAACAAAAATTGTGTCTCCTGGTCCTTTTTTTTTTTTTCATTCTTTTTACATTTTCCTTCCACTGCTTTTGACTCTGGTTTTTCCTAATTTGCTTTTTTAAGTCCGAATTCAGTTTATTGCTGAAACTTATGAAATTTATGTAGTTGATGCGATTATATCTGCCGAAAATTATATCAATTGGTTTTCTTTTCATGGTTTCGCTTCTTCTTCTTCTTCTTCTTCTTATAGAGCTACAGTCCGGGGTGGGCCTGTGTCTCAACCAACATGCCTCTCCATCCAGCACGATCTTTCGCCAGCTGCCGCCAGTTGCGCGATCCAAGTTGGTTGAGGTCCTTCTCCTCTCGTGAGCACCACCTTCTCCAGGACCCTCCTCTGCTGCGTTGTACCAAAGGCTCAGTTTTAAAGACTTTTCGGACCGGAGCAGTGGAGTCCATACGCTCTACATGGACCAGCCATCGGAGACACTTGACTAGGCGCATGTCGTTGTACAGCCCATAGAGTTCGTCATTAGTTCTTCTCCTCCAGATGCCTTCAACGCAAACAGTGGTTTCGCTGCCTTCGCAAAATCCTTCATAAAACGTCGTTAATATGATGCCAATCCAAGAAATCCTCTAATTCCTTTCAGATTATCCGTTCCGTTTTCTGTCAGTAACAAAAATTGTGTCTCCTGGTTCTTATTTTTTTGTTTTCATTCTTTTTACATTTTCATTCCACTACTTTTGACTCTGGTGTTTCCTAATTTGCTGTTTTGAGTCTGAATTTAGTTTATTGCTGAAACTTATGAAATTTTTGTAGGTGATGCGATTATATCTGCCGAAAATTATATCAATTGGTTTTCTTTTTATGGTTTCGCTTCTTCTTTTTCTTCTTCTTATAGCGCTACAGTCCGGGGTGGACCTGTGTCTCAACCAACATGCCTCTCCATCCAGCACGCTCTTTCGCCAGCTGCCGCCAGTTGCGCGATCCAAGTTGGTTGAGGTCCTCCTCCTCTTGTGAGCACCACCTTCTCCAGGACCCTCCTCTGCTGCGTTGTACCAAAGGCTCAGTTTTGAAGACTTTTCGGACCGGAGCAGTGGAGTCCATACGCTCTACAGGGACCAGCCATCTTAAGCGTTGTTTCCGGAGACACTTGACTAGGCGCATGTCGTTGTACAGCCCATAGAGATCGTCATTAATTCTTCTCCTCCAGATGCCTTCAACGCAAACAATTGTTTCGCTGCCTTCGCAAAATCCTTCATAAAACGGCGGTAATATGATGCCAATCCAAGAAATCCTCTAATTCCTTTCAGATTATCCGTTCCGTTTTCTGTCAGTAACAAAAATTGTGTCTCCTGGTTCTTATTTTTTTGTTTTCATTCTTTTTAGATTTTCCTTCCACTGCTTTTGACTCTGGTGTTTCCTAATTTGCTCTTTTAAGTCTGAATTTAGTTTATTGCTGAAACTTATGAAATTTATGTAGTTGATGCGATTATATCTGCCGAAAATTATATCAATTGGTTTTCTTTTTATTATTTCGCTTCTTCTTCTTCTTCTTATAGCGCTACAGTCCGGGGTGGACCTGTGTCTCAACCAACATGCCTCTCCATCCAGCACGATCTTTCGCCAGCTGCCGCCAGTTGCGCGATCCAAGTTGTTTGAGGTCCTCCTCCTCTTGTGAGCACCACCTTCTCCAGGACCGTCCTCTGCTGCGTTGTACCAAAGGCTCAGTTTTGAAGACTTTGCGGACCGGAGCAGTGGAGTCCATACGCTCTACATGGACTAGCCATCTTAAGCGTTGTTTCCGGAGACACTTGACTAGGCGCATGTCGTTGTACAGCCCATAGAGTTCGTCGTTAATTCTTCTCCTCCAGATGCCTTCAACGCAAACAGTGGTTTCGCTATCTTCGCAAAATCCTTAATAAAACGTCGGTAATATGATGCCAGTCCAAGAAATCCTCTAAGTTCTTTCAGATTATCCGTTCCGTTTTTCGTCAGTAACATAAATTGTGTCTCCTGGTTCATATTTTTTTGATTTCTTTCTTTTTAGATTTTCCTTCAACTGCTTTTGATTCTGGTGTTTCCTAATTTGCTGTTTTAAGTCTGAATTTAGTTTATTGCTGAAACTTATGAAATTTTTGTAGTTGATGCGATTATATCTGCCGAAAATTATATCAATTGGTTTTCTTTTTATGGTTTTGCTTCTCCTTCTTCTTCTTATAGCGCTACAGTCCGGGGTGGACCTGTGTCTCAACCAACATGCCTCTCCATCCAGCACGATCTTTCGCCAGCTGCCGCCAGTTGCGCGATCCAAGTTGGTTGAGGTCCTTCTCCTCTCGTGAGCACCACCTTCTCCAGGACCCTCCTCTGCTGCGTTGTACCAAAGGCTCAGTTTCGAAGACTTTTCGGACCGGAGCAGTGGAGTCCATACGCTCTACATGGACTAGCCATCTTAAGCGTTGTTTCCGGAGACACTTGACTAGGCGCATGTCGTTGTACAGACTATAGAGTTCGTCGTTAATTCTTCTCCTCCAGATGCCTTCAACGCAAACAGTGGTTTCGTTATCTTCGCAAAATCCTTAATAAAACGTCGGTAATATGATGCCAGTCAAAGAAATCCTCTAAGTTCTTTCAGATTATCCGTTCCGTTTTTTGTCAGTAACATAAAATGTGTCTCCTGGTTCATATTTTTTTGATTTCTTTCTTTTTAGATTTTCCTTCAACTGCTTTTGTTTCTGGTGTTTCCTAATTTGCTGTTTTAAGTCTGAATTTAGTTTATTGCTGAAACTTATGAAATTTTTGTAGTTGATGCGATTATGTCTGCCGAAAATTATACCAATTGGTTTTCTTTTTATGGTTTCGCTTCTTCTTCTTCTTCTTATAGCGCTACAGTCCGGGGTGGACCTGTGTCTCAACCATCATGCCTCTCCATCCAGCACGATCTTTCGCCAGCTGCCGCCAGTTGCGCGATCCAAGTTGGTTGAGGTCCTTCTCCTCTCGTGAGCACCACCTTCTCCAGGACCCTCCTCTGCTGCGTTGTACCAAAGGCTCAGTTTCGAAGACTTTTCGGACCGGAGCAGTGGAGTCCATACGCTCTACATGGACCAGCCATCGGAGACACTTGACTAGGCGCATGTCGTTGTACAGCCCATAGAGTTCGTCATTAATTCTTCTCCTCCAGATGCCTTCAACGCAAACAGTTGTTTCGCTGCCTTCGCAAAATCCTTCATAAAACGTCGGTAATATGATGCCAATCCAAGAAATCCTCTAATTCCTTTCAGATTATCCGTTCCGTTTTCTGTCAGTAACAAAAATTGTGTCTCCTGGTTCTTATTTTTTTGTTTTCATTCTTTTTACATTTTCCTTCCACTGCTTTTGACTCTGGTGTTTCCTAATTTGCTTCTTTAAGTCTGAATTTAGTTTATTGCTGAAACTTATGAAATTTATGTAGTTGATGCGATTATATCTGCCGAAAATTATATCAATTGGTTTTCTTTTTATTATTTCGCTTCTTCTTCTTCTTCTTATAGCGCTACAGTCCGGGGTGGACCTGTGTCTCAACCATCATGCCTCTCCATCCAGCACGATCTTTCGCCAGCTGCCGCCAGTTGCGCGATCCAAGTTGGTTGAGGTCCTTCTCCTCTCGTGAGCACCACCTTCTCCAGGACCCTCCTCTGCTGCGTTGTACCAAAGGCTCAGTTTCGAAGACTTTTCGGACCGGAGCAGTGGAGTCCATACGCTCTACATGGACCAGCCATCGGAGACACTTGACTAGGCGCATGTCGTTGTACAGCCCATAGAGTTCGTCATTAATTCTTCTCCTCCAGATGCCTTCAACGCAAACAGTTGTTTCGCTGCCTTCGCAAAATCCTTCATAAAACGTCGGTAATATGATGCCAATCCAAGAAATCCTCTAATTCCTTTCAGATTATCCGTTCCGTTTTCTGTCAGTAACAAAAATTGTGTCTCCTGGTTCTTATTTTTTTGTTTTCATTCTTTTTACATTTTCCTTCCACTGCTTTTGACTCTGGTGTTTCCTAATTTGCTTCTTTAAGTCTGAATTTAGTTTATTGCTGAAACTTATGAAATTTATGTAGTTGATGCGATTATATCTGCCGAAAATTATATCAATTGGTTTTCTTTTTATTATTTCGCTTCTTCTTCTTCTTCTTAAAGCGCTACAGTCCGGGGTGGACCTGTGTCTCAACCAACATGCCTCTCCATCCAGCACGATCTTTCGCCAGCTGCCGCCAGTTGCGCGATCCAAGTTGGTTGAGGTTTTTTTCCTCTCGTGAGCACCACCTTCTCCAGGACCCTCCTCTGCTGCGTTGTACCAAAGGCTCAGTTTCGAAAACTTTTCGGACCGGAGCAGTGGAGTCCATACGCTCTACATGGACTAGCCATCTTAAGCGTAGTTTCCGGAGACACTTGACTAGGCGCATGTCGTTGTACAGCCCATAGAGTTCGTCGTTAATTCTTCTCCTCCAGATGCCTTCAACGCAAACAGTGGTTTCGCTATCTTCGCAAAATCCTTAATAAAACGTCGGTAATATGATGCCAGTCCAAGAAATCATCCAATTCCTTTCAAATTATCCGTTCCGTTTTCTGTCAGTAACAAAAATTGTGTCTCCTGGTTCTTATTTTTTTGTTTTCATTCTTTTTAGATTTTCCTTCCACTGCTTTTGACTCCGGTGTTTCCTAATTTGCTCTTTTAAGTCTGAATTTTGTTTATTGCTGAAACTTATGAAATTTATGTAGTTGATGCGATTATATATGCCGAAAATTATATCAATTGGTTTTCTTTTTATGGTTCGCTTCTTCTTCTTCTTCTTCTTATAGCGCTACAGTCCGGGCTGAACCTGTGTCTCAACCAACATGCCTCTCCATCCAGCACGATCTTTCGCCAGCTGCCGCCAGTTGCGCGATCCAAGTTGGTTGAGGTTTTTTTCCTCTTGTGAGCACCACCTTCTCCAGGACCCTCCTCTGATGCGTTGTACCAAAGGCTCAGTTTCGAAGACTTTTCGGACCGGAGCAGTGGAGTCCATACGCTCTACATAGACTAGACGTCTTAAGCGTTGCATCCGGAGACGCTTGACTAGGCGCATGTTGTTGTACAGCCAATAGAGTTCGTCGTTAATTCTTCTCCTCCAGATGCCTTCAACGCAAACAGTGGTTTCGCCCTCTTCACAAAATCCTTAATAAAACGTCGGTAATATGATGCCAATCCAAGAAATCCTCTAATTCCTTTCAGATTATCCGTTCCGTTTTCTGTCAGTAACAAAAATTTTGTCTCCTGGTTCTTATTTTTTTGTTTTCATTCTTTTTAGATTTTCCTTCCACTGCTTTTGACTCTGGTGTTTCCTATATTGCTCTTTTAAGTCTGAATTTAGTTTTTTGCTGAAACTTATGAAATTTATGTAGTTGATGCGATTATATCTGCCGAAAATTATATCAATTGGTTTTCTTTTTATGGTTTCGCTTCTTCTTCTTCTTCTTATAGCACTACAGTCCGGGGTGGACCTGAGTCTCAACCATCATGCCTCTCCATCCAGCACGATCTTTCGCCAGCTGCCGCCAGTTGCGCGATCCAAGTTGGTTGAGGTCCTCCTCCTCTTGTGAGCACCACCTTCTCCAGGACCGTCCTCTGCTGCGTTGTACCAAAGGCTCAGCTTTGAAGACTTTTCGGACAGGAGCAGTGGAGTCCATACGCTATACAGGGACCAGCCATCTTAAGCGTTGTTTCCGGAGACACTTGACTAGGCGCATGTCGTTGTACAGCCCATAGAGTTCGTCGTTAATTCTTCTCCTCCAGATGCCTTCAACGCAAACAGTGGTTTCGCTATCTTCGCAAAATCCTTAATAAAACGTCGGTAATATGATGCCAATCGAAGAAATACTCTAATTCCTTTCAGATTATCCGTTCCGTTTTCTGTCAGTAACAAAAATTGTGTCTCCTGGTTCTTATTTTTTTGTTTTCATTCTTTTTAGATTTTCCTTCCACTGCTTTTGACTCCGGTGTTTCCTAATTTGCTCTTTTAAGTCTGAATTTTGTTTATTGCTGAAACTTATGAAATTTATGTAGTTGATGCGATTATATATGCCGAAAATTATATCAATTGGTTTTCTTTTTATGGTTCGCTTCTTCTTCTTCTTCTTCTTATAGCGCTACAGTCCGGGCTGAGCCTGTGTCTCAACCAACATGCCTCTCCATCCAGCACGATCTTTCGCCAGCTGCCGCCAGTTGCGCGATCCAAGTTGGTTGAGGTTTTTTTCCTCTTGTGAGCACCACCTTCTCCAGGACCCTCCTCTGATGCGTTGTACCAAAGGCTCAGTTTCGAAGACTTTTCGGACCGGAGCAGTGGAGTCCATACGCTCTACATAGACTAGACGTCTTAAGCGTTGCATCCGGAGACGCTTGACTAGGCGCATGTTGTTGTACAGCCAATAGAGTTCGTCGTTAATTCTTCTCCTCCAGATGCCTTCAACGCAAACAGTGGTTTCGCCCTCTTCACAAAATCCTTAATAAATCGTCGGTAATATGATGCCAATCCAAGAAATCCTCTAATTCCTTTCAGATTATCCGTTCCGTTTTCTGTCAGTAACAAAAATTTTGTCTCCTGGTTCTTATTTTTTTGTTTTCATTCTTTTTAGATTTTCCTTCCACTGCTTTTGACTCTGGTGTTTCCTATATTGCTCTTTTAAGTCTGAATTTAGTTTTTTGCTGAAACTTATGAAATTTATGTAGTTGATGCGATTATATCTGCCGAAAATTATATCAATTGGTTTTCTTTTTATGGTTTCGCTTCTTCTTCTTCTTCTTATAGCGCTGCAGTCCGGGGTGGACCTGAGTCTCAACCATCATGCCTCTCCATCCAGCACGATCTTTCGCCAGCTGCCGCCAGTTGCGCGATCCAAGTTGGTTGAGGTCCTCTTCCTCTTGTGAGCACCACCTTCTCCAGGACCGTCCTCTGCTGCGTTGTACCAAAGGCTCAGCTTTGAAGACTTTTCGGACAGGAGCAGTGGAGTCCATACGCTATACAGGGACCAGCCATCTTAAGCGTTGTTTCCGGAGACACTTGACTAGGCGCATGTCGTTGTACAGCCCATAGAGTTCGTCAGTAATTCTTCTCCTCCAGATGCCTTCAACGCAAACAGTGGTTTCGCTATCTTCGCAAAATCCTTCATAAAACGTCGGTAATATGACGCCAATCCAAGAAATCCTCTAATTCCTTTCAGATTATCCGCTCCGTTTTCTGTCAGTAACAAAAATTGTGTCTCCTGGTTCTTATTTTTTTGTTTTCATTCTTTTTAGTTTTTCCTTCCACTTCTTTTGACTCTGGTGTTTCCTAATTTGCTCTTTTAAGTCTGAATTTAGTTTATTGCTGAAACTTATGCAATTTATGTAGTTGATGCGATTATATCTGCCGAAAATTATATCAATTGGTTTTCTTTTTATGGTTTCGCTTCTTCTTCTTATAGCGCTACAGTCCGGGGTGGACCTGTGTCTCAACCAACATTCCTCTCCATCCAGCACGATCTTTCGCCAGCTGCCGCCAGTTGCGCGATCCAAGTTGGTTAATTTTTTTTTCCTCTTGTGAGCACCACCTTCTCCAGGACCCTCCTCTGATGCGTTGTACCAAAGACTCAGTTTCGAAGACTTTTCGGACCGGTGCAGTGGAGTTCATACGCTCTACATGGACTAGACGTCTTAAGCGTTGCATCCGGAGACGCTTGACTAGGCGCATGTTGTTGTACAGCCAATGGAGTTCGTCGTTAATTCTTCTCCTCCAGATGCCTTCAACGCAAACAGTGGTTGCGCTATCTTCGCAAAATCCTTCATAAAACGTCGGTAATATGATGCCAATCCAAGAAATCCTCTAATTCCTTTCAGATTATCCGTTCCGTTATTTGTCAGTAACAATAATTGTGTCTCTTGGTTCTTATTTTTTTGTTTTCATTCTTTTTAGATTTTCCTTCCACTGCTTTTGATTCTGGTGTTTCCTAATTTGCTCTTTTAAGTCTGAATTTAGTTTATTGCTGAAACTTATGAAATTTTTGTAGTTGATGCGATTATATCTGCCGAAAATAATATCAATTGGCTTTCGTTTTATGGTTTCGCGTTTCCCCTTCTTCTTCTTATAGCGCTACAGTCCGGGGTGGACCTGTGTCTCAACCAACATTCCTCTCCATCCAGCACGATCTTTCGCCAGCTGCCGCCAGTTGCGCGATCCAAGTTGGTTAATTTTTTTTTCCTCTTGTGAGCACCACCTTCTCCAGGACCCTCCTCTGATGCGTTGTACCAAAGGCTCAGTTTCGAAGACTTTTCGGACCGGTGCAGTGGAGTTCATACGCTCTACATGGACTAGACGTCTTAAGCGTTGCATCCGGAGACGCTTGACTAGGCGCATGTTGTTGTACAGCCAATGGAGTTCGTCGTTAATTCTTCTCCTCCAGACGCCTTCAACGCAAACAGTGGTTGCGCTATCTTCGCAAAATCCTTCATTAAAAGGCCGGTAATATGATGCCAATCCAAGAAATCCTCTAATTCCTTTCAGATTATCCGTTCCGTTTTCTGTCAGTAACAAAAATTGTGTCTCCTGGTTCTTATTTTTTTGTTTTCATTCTTTTTAGATTTTCCTTCAACTGCTTTTGATTCTGGTGTTTCCTAATTTGCTCTTTTAAGTCTGAATTTAGTTTATTGCTGAAACTTATGAAATTTTTGTAGTTGATGCGATTATATCTGCCGAAAATTATATCAATTGGTTTTCTTTTTATGGTTTCGCTTCTTCTTCTTATAGCGCTACAGTCCGGGGTGGACCTGTGTCTCAACCAACATTCCTCTCCATCCAGCACGATCTTTCGCCAGCTGCCGCCAGTTGCGCGATCCAAGTTGGTTAATTTTTTTTCCTCTTGTGAGCACCACCTTCTCCAGGACCCTCCTCTGATGCGTTGTACCAAAGGCTCAGTTTCGAAGACTTTTCGGACCGAAGCAGTGGAGTCCATACGCTCTACATGGACTAGACGTCTTAAGCGTTGTATCCGGAGACGCTTGACTAGGCGCATGTTGTTGTACAGCCAATAGTGTTCGTCGTTAATTCTTCTCCTCCAGATGCCTTCAACGCAAACAGTGGTTGCGCTATCTTCGCAAAATCCTTCATAAAACGTCGGTAATATGATGCCGACCCAAGAAATCCTCTAATTCCTTTCAGATTATCCGTTCCGTTCTCTGTCAGTAACAAAAATTGTGTCTCCTGGTTCTTATTTTTTTGTTTTCATTCTTTTTAGATTTTCCTTCCACTGCCTTTGATTCTGGTGTTTCCTAATTTGCTCTTTTAAGTCTGAATTTAGTTTATTGCTGAAACTTATGAAATTTTTGTAGTTGATGCGATTATATCTGCCGAAAATAATATCAATTGGCTTTCGTTTTATGGTTTCGCGTCTTCTTCTTCTTCTTATAGCGCTACAGTCCGTGGTGGACCTGTGTCTCAAACAACATGCCTCTCCATCCAGCACGATCTTTCGCCAGCTGCCGACAGTTGCGCGATCCAAGTTGGTTGAGATCTTTCACCTCTTGTGAGCACCACCTTCTCCAGGACCCTCCTCTGATGCGTTGTACCAAAGGCTCAGTTTCGAGGACTTTTCGGACCGGAGCAGTGGAATCCATACGCTCTACATGGACTAGACGTCTTAAGCGTTGTATCCGGAGACGCTTGACTAGACGCATTTTTTGTACAGCCCATAGAGTTCGTCGTTAATTCTTGTCCTCCAGATGCCTTCAACGCAAACAGTGGTTGCGCTATCTTCGCAAAATCCTTCATAAAACGTCGGTAATATGATACCAACCCAAGAAATCCTCTAATTCCTTTCAGATTATCCGTTCCGTTTTCTGTCAGTAACAAAAATTGTGTCTCCTGGTTCTTATTTTTTTGTTTTCATTCTTTTTAGATGTTCCTTCCACTGCTTTTGATTCTGGTGTTTCCTAATTTGCTCTTTTAAGTCTGAATTTAGTTTATTGCTGAAACTTATGAAATTTTTGTAAGTTTTTTTGTAAATTTCCTTCATAAAACGTCGGTAATATAATGCCAATCCAAGAAATCCTCTTATACCTTTCAAATTATCCGTTCCGTTTTCTGTCAGTAACATAAATTGTGTCTCCTGGTTCTTATATTTTTGTTTTCATTCTTTTTAGATTTTCCTTCCACTGCTTTTCTGGTGTTTCCTAATTTGCTCTTTTAAGTCTCAATTTAGTTTATTGCTGAAACTTATGAAATTTTTGTAGTTGATGCGATTATATCTGCCGAAAATTATATTAATTGGACTTCTTTTTATGGTTTCGCTTCTTCTTCTTCTTCTTCTCATAGCGCTACAGTCCGGCGTGGACCTGTGTCTCAACCAACATGCCTCTCCATCCAGCACGATCTTTCGCCAGCTGCCGCCAGTTGCGCGATCCAAGTTGGTTGAGGTCCTTCTCCTGTTGTGAGCACCACCTTCTCCAGGACCCTCCTCTGCTGCGTTGTACCAAAGGCTCAGTTTCGAAGACTTTTCGGACCGGAGCAGTGGAGTCCATACGCTCTACATGGACTAACCATCCTAAGCGTTGTTTCCGGAGACACTTGACTAGGCGCATGTCGTTGTACAGCCCATAGAGTTCGTCGTTAATTCTTATCCTCCCGATGCCTTCAACGCAAACAGTGGTTTCGCTATCTTCGCAAAATCCTTAATAAAACGTCGGTAGTATGATGCCAGTCCAAGAAATCCTCTAAGTTCTTTCAGATTATCCGTTCCGTTTTTTGTCAGTAACATAAACTGTGTCTCCTGGTTCATATTTTTTTGATTTCTTTCTTTTTAGATTTTCCTTCAACTGCTTTTGATTCTGGTGTTTCCTAATTTGCTGTTTTAAGTCTGAATTTACTTTATTGCTGAAACTTATGAAATTTTTGTAGTTGATGCGATTATATATGCCGAAAATTATATCAATTGGTTTTCTTTTTATGGTTTCGCTTCTTCTTCTTCTTCTTATAGCGCTACAGTCCGGAGTGGACCTGTGTCTCAACCAACATGCCTCTCCATCCAGCACGATCTTTCGCCAGCTGCCGCCAGTTGCGCGATCCAAGTTGGTTGAGGTCCTTCTCCTCTCGTGAGCACCACCTTCTCCAGGACCCTCCTCTGCTGCGTTGTACCAAAGGCTCAGTTTCGAGGACTTTTCGGACCGGAGCAGTGGATTCCATACGCTCTACATGGACTAGCCATCTTAAGCGTTGTTTCCGGAGACACTTGACTAGGCGCATGTCGTTGTACAGCCCATAGAGTTCGTCGTTAATTCTTCTCCTCCAGATGCCTTCAACGCAAACAGTGGTTTCGCTATCTTCGCAAAATCCTTCATAAAACGTCGGTAATATGATGCCAATCCAAGAAATCCTCTAATACCTTTCAGATTATCCGTTTCTAATATGATGCCAGTCCAAGAAATCCTCTAAGTTCTTTCAGATTATCCGTTCCGTTTTTTGTCAGTAACATAAACTGTGTCTCCTGGTTCATATTTTTTTGATTTCTTTCTTTTTAGATTTTCCTTCAACTGCTTTTGATTCTGGTGTTTCCTAATTTGCTGTTTTAAGTCTGAATTTACTTTATTGCTGAAACTTATGAAATTTTAGTAGTTAATGCGATTATATCTGCCGAAAATTATATCAATTGGTTTTCTTTTTATTGTTTCGCTTCTTGTTCTTCTTCTTATAGCGCTACAGTCCGGGGTGGACCTGTGTCTCAA
Organism: Eristalinus sepulchralis; assembly: GCA_944738645.1. NCBI lineage: Eukaryota > Metazoa > Arthropoda > Insecta > Diptera > Syrphidae > Eristalinus > Eristalinus sepulchralis. Next base: position 11,682,727 of record OX122884.1, read on the forward strand.
CCAACATGCCTCTCCATCCAGCACGATCTTTCGCCAGCTGCCGCCAGTTGCGCAATCCAAGTTGGTTGAGGTTTTTCTCCTCTTGTGAGCACCACCTTCTCCAGGACCCTCCTCTGCTGCGTTGTACCAAAGGATCAGTTTCGAAGACTTTTCGGACCAGTCGAGTCCATACGCTCTACATGGACTAGACGTCTTAAGCGTTGTATCCGGAGACGCTTGACTAGTCGCATGTTGTTGTTACAGCCAATAGAGTTCGTCGTTAATTCTTCTCCTCCAGATGCCTTCAACGCAAACAGTGGTTTCGCTATCTTCGCAAAATCCTTCATAAAACGTCGGTAATATGATGCCAATCCAAGAAATCCTCTAATACCTTTAAGATTATCCGTTCCGTTTTCTGTCAGTAACATAAATTGTGTCTCCTGGTTCTTATATTTTTGTTTTCATTCTTTTTAGATTTTCCTTCAACTGCTTTTCTGGTGTTTCCTAATTTGCTCTTTTAAGTCTGAATTTAGTTTATTGCTGAAACTTATGAAATTTTTGTAGTTGATGCGATTATATCTGCCGAAAATTATATCAATTGGATTTCTTTTTATGGTTTCGCTTCTTCTTCTTCTTCTTCTCATAGCGCTACAGTCCGGGGTGGACCTGTGTCTCAACCAACATGCCTCTCCATCCAGCACGATCTTTCGCCAGCTGCCGCCAGTTGCGCGATCCAAGTTGGTTGAGCTCCTTCTCCTGTTGTGAGCACCACCTTCTCCAGGACCCTCCTCTGCTGCGTTGTACCAAAGGCTCAGTTTCGAAGACTTTTCGGACCGGAGCAGTGGAGTCCATACGCTCTACATGGACTAACCATCCTAAGCGTTGTTTCCGGAGACACTTGACTAGGCGCATGTCGTTGTACAGCCCATAGAGTTCGTCGTTAATTCTTATCCTCCCGATGCCTTCAACGCAAACAGTGGTTTCGCTATCTTCGCAAAATCCTTAATAAAACGTCGGTAATATGATGCCAGTCCAAGAAATCCTCCAAGTTCTTTCAGATTATCCCTTCCGTTTTTTTGTCAGTAACATAAACTATGTCTCCTGGTTCTTATTTTTTTGATTTCTTTCTTTTTAGATTTTCCTTCAACTGCTTTTGATTCTGGTGTTTCCTAATTTGCTGTTTTAAGTCTGAATTTACTTTATTGCTGAAACTTATGAAATTTTTGTAGTTGATGCGATTATATATGCCGAAAATTATATCAATTGGATTTCTTTTTATGGTTTCGCTTCTTCTTCTTCTTCTTATAGCGCTACAGTCCGTAGTGGACCTGTGTCTCAACCAACATGCCTCTCCATCCAGCACGATCTTTCGCCAGCTACCGCCAGTTGCGCGATCCAAGTTGGTTGAGGTCCTTCTCCTCTCGTGAGCACCACCTTCTCCAGGACCCTCCTCTGCTGCGTTGTACCAAAGGCTCAGTTTCGAAGACTTTTCGGACCGGAGCAGTGGATTCCATACGCTCTACATGGACTAGCCATCTTAAGCGTTGTTGCCGGAGACACTTGACTAGGCGCATGTCGTTGTACAGCCCATAGAGTTCGTCGTTAATTCTTCTCCTCCAGATGATCCAAGAAATCCTCTAATACCTTTCAGATTATCCGTTCCGTTTTCTGTCAGTAACATAAATTGTGTCTCCTGGTTCTTATATTTTTGTTTTCATTCTTTTTAGATTTTCCTTCCACTGCTTTTCTGGTGTTTCCTAATTTGCTCTTTTAGGTCTGAATTTAGTTTATTGCTGAAACTTATGAAATTTTTGTAGTTGACGCGGTTATATCTGCCGAAAATTATATCAATTGGTTTTCTTTTTATGGTTTCGCTTCTTCTTCTTATAGCGCTACAGTCAGGGGTGGACCTGTGTCTCAACCAACATTCCTCTCCATCCAGCACGATCTTTCGCCAGCTGCCGCCAGTTGCGCGATCCAAGTTGGTTAATTTTTTTCCTCTTGTGAGCACCACCTTCTCCAGGACCCTCCTCTGATGCGTTGTACCAAAGGCTCAGTTTCGAAGACTTTTCGGACCGGAGCAGTGGAGTCCATACGCCCTACATGGACTAGACGTCTTAAGCGTTGTATCCGGAGACGCTTGACTAGGCGCATTTTGTTGTACAGCCAATAGAGTTCGTCGTTAAGTCTTTTCCTCCAGATGCCTTCAGCGCAAACAGTGGTTTCTCCATCTTCCCCAAATCCTTAATAAAACGTCGGTAATATGATGCCAATCCAAGAAATCCTCTAATACCTTTCAGATTATCCGTTCCGTTTTCTGTCAGTAACATAAATTGTGTCTCCTGTTTTTTGTTTTTTGTTTTCATTCTTTTTAGATTTTCCTTCCACTGCTTTTGACTCTGGTGTTTCCTAATTTGCTCTTTTAAGTCTGAATTTAGTTTATTGCTGAAACTTATGAAATTTATGTAGTTGATGCGATTATATCTGCCGAAAATTATATCAATTGGTTTTCTTTTTATGGTTTCGCTTCTTCTTCTTATAGCGCTACAGTCCGGCGTGGACCTGTGTCTCAACCAACATGCCTCTCCATCCAGCACGATCTTTCGCCAGCTGCCGCCAGTTGCGCGATCCAAGTTGGTTGAGGTCCTTCTCCTCTCGTGAGCACCACCTTCTCCAGGACCCTCCTCTGCTGCGTTGTACCAAAGGCTCAGTTTCGAAGACTTTTCGGACCGGAGCAGTGGATTCCATACGCTCTACATGGACTAGCCATCTTAAGCGTTGTTTCCGGAGACACTTGACTAGGCGCATGTCGTTGTACAGCCCATAGAGTTCGTCGTTAATTCTTCTCCTCCAGATGCCTTCAACGCAAACAGTGGTTTCGCTATCTTCGCAAAATCCTTCATAAAACGTCGGTAATATGATGCCAATCCAAGAAATCCTCTAATACCTTTCAGATTATCCGTTTCTAATATGATGCCAGTCCAAGAAATCCTCTAAGTTCTTTCAGATTATCCGTTCCGTTTTTTGTCAGTAACATAAACTGTGTCTCCTGGTTCATATTTTTTTGATTTCTTTCTTTTTAGACTTTCCTGCTTTTGATTCTGGTGTTTCCTAATTTGCTGTTTTAAGTCTGAATTTACTTTATTGCTGAAACTTATGAAATTTTAGTAGTTAATGCGATTATATCTGCCGAAAATTATATCAATTGGTTTTCTTTTTATTGTTTCGCTTCTTGTTCTTCTTCTTATAGCGCTACAGTCCGGGGTGGACCTGTGTCTCAACCAACATGCCTCTCCATCCAGCACGATCTTTCGCCAGCTGCCGCCAGTTGCGCAATCCAAGTTGGTTGAGGTTTTTCTCCTCTTGTGAGCACCACCTTCTCCAGGACCCTCCTCTGCTGCGTTGTACCAAAGGATCAGTTTCGAAGACTTTTCGGACCAGTCGAGTCCATACGCTCTACATGGACTAGACGTCTTAAGCGTTGTATCCGGAGACGCTTGACTAGTCGCATGTTGTTGTTACAGCCAATAGAGTTCGTCGTTAATTCTTCTCCTCCAGATGCCTTCAACGCAAACAGTGGTTTCGCTATCTTCGCAAAATCCTTCATAAAACGTCGGTAATATGATGCCAATCCAAGAAATCCTCTAATACCTTTAAGATTATCCGTTCCGTTTTCTGTCAGTAACATAAATTGTGTCTCCTGGTTCTTATATTTTTGTTTTCATTCTTTTTAGATTTTCCTTCAACTGCTTTTCTGGTGTTTCCTAATTTGCTCTTTTAAGTCTGAATTTAGTTTATTGCTGAAACTTATGAAATTTTTGTAGTTGATGCGATTATATCTGCCGAAAATTATATCAATTGGATTTCTTTTTATGGTTTCGCTTCTTCTTCTTCTTCTTATAGCGCTACAGTCCGTAGTGGACCTGTGTCTCAACCAACATGCCTCTCCATCCAGCACGATCTTTCGCCAGCTACCGCCAGTTGCGCGATCCAAGTTGGTTGAGGTCCTTCTCCTCTCGTGAGCACCACCTTCTCCAGGACCCTCCTCTGCTGCGTTGTACCAAAGGCTCAGTTTCGAAGACTTTTCGGACCGGAGCAGTGGATTCCATACGCTCTACATTGACTAGCCATCTTAAGCGTTGTTGCCGGAGACACTTGACTAGGCGCATGTCGTTGTACAGCCCATAGAGTTCGTCGTTAATTCTTCTCCTCCAGATGATCCAAGAAATCCTCTAATACCTTTCAGATTATCCGTTCCGTTTTCTGTCAGTAACATAAATTGTGTCTCCTGGTTCTTATATTTTTGTTTTCATTCTTTTTAGATTTTCCTTCCACTGCTTTTCTGGTGTTTCCTAATTTGCTCTTTTAGGTCTGAATTTAGTTTATTGCTGAAACTTATGAAATTTTTGTAGTTGACGCGGTTATATCTGCCGAAAATTATATCAATTGGTTTTCTTTTTATGGTTTCGCTTCTTCTTCTTATAGCGCTACAGTCAGGGGTGGACCTGTGTCTCAACCAACATTCCTCTCCATCCAGCACGATCTTTCGCCAGCTGCCGCCAGTTGCGCGATCCAAGTTGGTTAATTTTTTTCCTCTTGTGAGCACCACCTTCTCCAGGACCCTCCTCTGATGCGTTGTACCAAAGGCTCAGTTTCGAAGACTTTTCGGACCGGAGCAGTGGAGTCCATACGCCCTACATGGACTAGACGTCTTAAGCGTTGTATCCGGAGACGCTTGACTAGGCGCATTTTGTTGTACAGCCAATAGAGTTCGTCGTTAAGTCTTTTCCTCCAGATGCCTTCAGCGCAAACAGTGGTTTCTCCATCTTCCCCAAATCCTTAATAAAACGTCGGTAATATGATGCCAATCCAAGAAATCCTCTAATACCTTTCAGATTATCCGTTCCGTTTTCTGTCAGTAACATAAATTGTGTCTCCTGTTTTTTGTTTTTTGTTTTCATTCTTTTTAGATTTTCCTTCCACTGCTTTTGACTCTGGTGTTTCCTAATTTGCTCTTTTAAGTCTGAATTTAGTTTATTGCTGAAACTTATGAAATTTATGTAGTTGATGCGATTATATCTGCCGAAAATTATATCAATTGGTTTTCTTTTTATGGTTTCGCTTCTTCTTCTTATAGCGCTACAGTCCGGCGTGGACCTGTGTCTCAACCAACATGCCTCTCCATCCAGCACGATCTTTCGCCAGCTGCCGCCAGTTGCGCGATCCAAGTTGGTTGAGGTCCTTCTCCTCTCGTGAGCACCACCTTCTCCAGGACCCTCCTCTGCTGCGTTGTACCAAAGGCTCAGTTTCGAAGACTTTTCGGACCGGAGCAGTGGATTCCATACGCTCTACATGGACTAGCCATCTTAAGCGTTGTTTCCGGAGACACTTGACTAGGCGCATGTCGTTGTACAGCCCATAGAGTTCGTCGTTAATTCTTCTCCTCCAGATGCCTTCAACGCAAACAGTGGTTTCGCTATCTTCGCAAAATCCTTCATAAAACGTCGGTAATATGATGCCAATCCAAGAAATCCTCTAATACCTTTCAGATTATCCGTTTCTAATATGATGCCAGTCCAAGAAATCCTCTAAGTTCTTTCAGATTATCCGTTCCGTTTTTTGTCAGTAACATAAACTGTGTCTCCTGGTTCATATTTTTTTGATTTCTTTCTTTTTAGACTTTCCTGCTTTTGATTCTGGTGTTTCCTAATTTGCTGTTTTAAGTCTGAATTTACTTTATTGCTGAAACTTATGAAATTTTAGTAGTTAATGCGATTATATCTGCCGAAAATTATATCAATTGGTTTTCTTTTTATTGTTTCGCTTCTTGTTCTTCTTCTTATAGCGCTACAGTCCGGGGTGGACCTGTGTCTCAACCAACATGCCTCTCCATCCAGCACGATCTTTCGCCAGCTGCCGCCAGTTGCGCAATCCAAGTTGGTTGAGGTTTTTCTCCTCTTGTGAGCACCACCTTCTCCAGGACCCTCCTCTGCTGCGTTGTACCAAAGGATCAGTTTCGAAGACTTTTCGGACCAGTCGAGTCCATACGCTCTACATGGACTAGACGTCTTAAGCGTTGTATCCGGAGACGCTTGACTAGGCGCATGTTGTTGTTACAGCCAATAGAGTTCGTCGTTAATTCTTCTCCTCCAGATGCCTTCAACGCAAACAGTGGTTTCGCTATCTTCGCAAAATCCTTCATAAAACGTCGGTAATATGATGCCAATCCAAGAAATCCTCTAATACCTTTAAGATTATCCGTTCCGTTTTCTGTCAGTAACATAAATTGTGTCTCCTGGTTCTTATATTTTTGTTTTCATTCTTTTTAGATTTTCCTTCAACTGCTTTTCTGGTGTTTCCTAATTTGCTCTTTTAAGTCTGAATTTAGTTTATTGCTGAAACTTATGAAATTTTTGTAGTTGATGCGATTATATCTGCCGAAAATTATATCAATTGGATTTCTTTTTATGGTTTCGCTTCTTCTTCTTCTTCTTCTCATAGCGCTACAGTCCGGGGTGGACCTGTGTCTCAACCAACATGCCTCTCCATCCAGCACGATCTTTCGCCAGCTGCCGCCAGTTGCGCGATCCAAGTTGGTTGAGCTCCTTCTCCTGTTGTGAGCACCACCTTCTCCAGGACCCTCCTCTGCTGCGTTGTACCAAAGGCTCAGTTTCGAAGACTTTTCGGACCGGAGCAGTGGAGTCCATACGCTCTACATGGACTAACCATCCTAAGCGTTGTTTCCGGAGACACTTGACTAGGCGCATGTCGTTGTACAGCCCATAGAGTTCGTCGTTAATTCTTATCCTCCCGATGCCTTCAACGCAAACAGTGGTTTCGCTATCTTCGCAAAATCCTTAATAAAACGTAGGTAATATGATGCCAGTCCAAGAAATCCTCCAAGTTCTTTCAGATTATCCCTTCCGTTTTTTGTCAGTAACATAAACTATGTCTCCTGGTTCATATTTTTTTGATTTCTTTCTTTTTAGATTTTCCTTCAACTGCTTTTGATTCTGGTGTTTCCTAATTTGCTGTTTTAAGTCTGAATTTACTTTATTGCTGAAACTTTTGAAATTTTTGTAGTTGATGCGATTATATATGCCGAAAATTATATCAATTGGTTTTCTTTTTATGGTTTCGCTTCTTCTTCTTCTTCTTATAGCGCTACAGTCCGTAGTGGACCTGTGTCTCAACCAACATGCCTCTCCATCCAGCACGATCTTTCGCCAGCTACCGCCAGTTGCGCGATCCAAGTTGGTTGAGGTCCTTCTCCTCTCGTGAGCACCACCTTCTCCAGGACCCTCCTCTGCTGCGTTGTACCAAAGGCTCAGTTTCGAAGACTTTTCGGACCGGAGCAGTGGATTCCATACGCTCTACATGGACTAGCCATCTTAAGCGTTGTTGCCGGAGACACTTGACTAGGCGCATGTCGTTGTACAGCCCATAGAGTTCGTCGTTAATTCTTCTCCTCCAGATGATCCAAGAAATCCTCTAATACCTTTCAGATTATCCGTTCCGTTTTCTGTCAGTAACATAAATTGTGTCTCCTGGTTCTTATATTTTTGTTTTCATTCTTTTTACATTTTCCTTCCACTGCTTTTCTGGTGTTTCCTAATTTGTTTTTTTATGTCTGAATTTAGTTTATTGCTGAAACTTATGAAATTTTTGTAGTTGACGCGGTTATATCTGCCGAAAATTATATCAATTGGTTTTCTTTTTATGGTTTCGCTTCTTCTTCTTATAGCGCTACAGTCCGGGGTGGACCTGTGTCTCAACCAACATTCCTCTCCATCCAGCACGATCTTTCGCCAGCTGCCGCCAGTTGCGCGATCCAAGTTGGTTGAGCTCCTTCTCCTGTTGTGAGCACCACCTTCTCCAGGACCCTCCTCTGCTGCGTTGTACCAAAGGCTCAGTTTCGAAGACTTTTCGGACCGAAGCAGTGGAGTCCATACGCTCTACATGGACTAGACGTCTTAAGCGTTGTATCCGGAGACGCTTGACTAGGCGCATGTTGTTGTACAGCCAATAGTGTTCGTCGTTAATTCTTCTCCTCCAGATGCCTTCAACGCAAACAGTGGTTGCGCTATCTTCGCAAAATCCTTCATAAAACGTCGGTAATATGATGCCGACCCAAGAAATCCTCTAATTCCTTTCAGATTATCCGTTCCGTTTTCTGTCAGTAACAAAAATTGTGTCTCCTGGTTCTTATTTTTTTGTTTTCATTCTTTTTAGATTTTCCTTCCACTGCCTTTGATTCTGGTGTTTCCTAATTTGCTCTTTTAAGTCTGAATTTAGTTTATTGCTGAAACTTATGAAATTTTTGTAGTTGATGCGATTATATCTGCCGAAAATAATATCAATTGGCTTTCGTTTTATGGTTTCGCGTCTTCTTCTTCTTCTTATAGCGCTACAGTCCGTGGTGGACCTGTGTCTCAAACAACATGCCTCTCCATCCAGCACGATCTTTCGCCAGCTGCCGACAGTTGCGCGATCCAAGTTGGTTGAGATCTTTCACCTCTTGTGAGCACCACCTTCTCCAGGACCCTCCTCTGATGCGTTGTACCAAAGGCTCAGTTTCGAGGACTTTTCGGACCGGAGCAGTGGAATCCATACGCTCTACATGGACTAGACGTCTTAAGCGTTGTATCCGGAGACGCTTGACTAGACGCATTTTTTGTACAGCCCATAGAGTTCGTCGTTAATTCTTGTCCTCCAGATGCCTTCAACGCAAACAGTGGTTGCGCTATCTTCGCAAAATCCTTCATAAAACGTCGGTAATATGATACCAACCCAAGAAATCCTCTAATTCCTTTCAGATTATCCGTTCCGTTTTCTGTCAGTAACAAAAATTGTGTCTCCTGGTTCTTATTTTTTTGTTTTCATTCTTTTTAGATGTTCCTTCCACTGCTTTTGATTCTGGTGTTTCCTAATTTGCTCTTTTAAGTCTGAATTTAGTTTATTGCTGAAACTTATGAAATTTTTGTAAGTTTTTTTGTAAATTTCCTTCATAAAACGTCGGTAATATAATGCCAATCCAAGAAATCCTCTTATACCTTTCAAATTATCCGTTCCGTTTTCTGTCAGTAACATAAATTGTGTCTCCTGGTTCTTATATTTTTGTTTTCATTCTTTTTAGATTTTCCTTCCACTGCTTTTCTGGTGTTTCCTAATTTGCTCTTTTAAGTCTCAATTTAGTTTATTGCTGAAACTTATGAAATTTTTGTAGTTGATGCGATTATATCTGCCGAAAATTATATTAATTGGACTTCTTTTTATGGTTTCGCTTCTTCTTCTTCTTCTTCTCATAGCGCTACAGTCCGGCGTGGACCTGTGTCTCAACCAACATGCCTCTTCATCCAGCACGATCTTTCGCCAGCTGCCGCCAGTTGCGCGATCCAAGTTGGTTGAGGTCCTTCTCCTGTTGTGAGCACCACCTTCTCCAGGACCCTCCTCTGCTGCGTTGTACCAAAGGCTCAGTTTCGAAGACTTTTCGGACCGGAGCAGTGGAGTCCATACGCTCTACATGGACTAACCATCCTAAGCGTTGTTTCCGGAGACACTTGACTAGGCGCATGTCGTTGTACAGCCCATAGAGTTCGTCGTTAATTCTTTTCCTCCCGATGCCTTCAACGCAAACAGTGGTTTCGCTATCTTCGCAAAATCCTTAATAAAACGTCGGTAGTATGATGCCAGTCCAAGAAATCCTCTAAGTTCTTTCAGATTATCCGTTCCGTTTTTTGTCAGTAACATAAACTGTGTCTCCTGGTTCATATTTTTTTGATTTCTTTCTTTTTAGATTTTCCTTCAACTGCTTTTGATTCTGGTGTTTCCTAATTTGCTGTTTTAAGTCTGAATTTACTTTATTGCTGAAACTTATGAAATTTTTGTAGTTGATGCGATTATATATGCCGAAAATTATATCAATTGGTTTTCTTTTTATGGTTTCGCTTCTTCTTCTTCTTCTTATAGCGCTACAGTCCGGAGTGGACCTGTGTCTCAACCAACATGCCTCTCCATCCAGCACGATCTTTCGCCAGCTGCCGCCAGTTGCGCGATCCAAGTTGGTTGAGGTCCTTCTCCTCTCGTGAGCACCACCTTCTCCAGGACCCTCCTCTGCTGCGTTGTACCAAAGGCTCAGTTTCGAAGACTTTTCGGACCGGAGCAGTGGATTCCATACGCTCTACATGGACTAGCCATCTTAAGCGTTGTTTCCGGAGACACTTGACTAGGCGCATGTCGTTGTACAGCCCATAGAGTTCGTCGTTAATTCTTCTCCTCCAGATGCCTTCAACGCAAACAGTGGTTTCGCTATCTTCGCAAAATCCTTCATAAAACGTCGGTAATATGATGCCAATCCAAGAAATCCTCTAATACCTTTCAGATTATCCGTTTCTAATATGATGCCAGTCCAAGAAATCCTCTAAGTTCTTTCAGATTATCCGTTCCGTTTTTTGTCAGTAACATAAACTGTGTCTCCTGGTTCATATTTTTTTGATTTCTTTCTTTTTAGACTTTCCTTCAACTGCTTTTGATTCTGGTGTTTCCTAATTTGCTGTTTTAAGTCTGAATTTACTTTATTGCTGAAACTTATGAAATTTTAGTAGTTAATGCGATTATATCTGCCGAAAATTATATCAATTGGTTTTCTTTTTATTGTTTCGCTTCTTGTTCTTCTTCTTATAGCGCTACAGTCCGGGGTGGACCTGTGTCTCAACCAACATGCCTCTCCATCCAGCACGATCTTTCGCCAGCTGCCGCCAGTTGCGCAATCCAAGTTGGTTGAGGTTTTTCTCCTCTTGTGAGCACCACCTTCTCCAGGACCCTCCTCTGCTGCGTTGTACCAAAGGATCAGTTTCGAAGACTTTTCGGACCAGTCGAGTCCACACGCTCTACATGGACTAGACGTCTTAAGCGTTGTATCCGGAGACGCTTGACTAGGCGCATGTTGTTGTTACAGCCAATAGAGTTCGTCGTTAATTCTTCTCCTCCAGATGCCTTCAACGCAAACAGTGGTTTCGCTATCTTCGCAAAATCCTTCATAAAACGTCGGTAATATGATGCCAATCCAAGAAATCCTCCAATACCTTTCAGATTATCCGTTTCTAATATGATGCCAGTCCAAGAAATCCTCTAAGTTCTTTCAGATTATCCGTTCCGTTTTCTGTCAGTAACATAAATTGTGTCTCCTGGTTCTTATATTTTTGTTTTCATTCTTTTTAGATTTTCCTTCAACTGCTTTTCTGGTGTTTCCTAATTTGCTCTTTTAAGTCTGAATTTAGTTTATTGCTGAAACTTATGAAATTTTTGTAGTTGATGCGATTATATCTGCCGAAAATTATATCAATTGGATTTCTTTTTATGGTTTCGCTTCTTCTTCTTCTTCTTCTCATAGCGCTACAGTCCGGGGTGGACCTGTGTCTCAACCAACATGCCTCTCCATCCAGCACGATCTTTTGCCAGCTGCCGCCAGTTGCGCGATCCAAGTTGGTTGAGCTCCTTCTCCTGTTGTGAGCACCACCTTCTCCAGGACCCTCCTCTGCTGCGTTGTACCAAAGGCTCAGTTTCGAAGACTTTTCGGACCGGAGCAGTGGAGTCCATACGCTCTACATGGACTAACCATCCTAAGCGTTGTTTCCGGAGACACTTGACTAGGCGCATGTCGTTGTACAGCCCATAGAGTTCGTCGTTAATTCTTATCCTCCCGATGCCTTCACCGCAAACAGTGGTTTCGCTATCTTCGCAAAATCCTTAATAAAACGTCGGTAATATGATGCCAGTCCAAGAAATCCTCCAAGTTCTTTCAGATTATCCCTTCCGTTTTTTTGTCAGTAACATAAACTATGTCTCCTGGTTCTTATTTTTTTGATTTCTTTCTTTTTAGATTTTCCTTCAACTGCTTTTGATTCTGGTGTTTCCTAATTTGCTGTTTTAAGTCTGAATTTACTTTATTGCTGAAACTTATGAAATTTTTGTAGTTGATGCGATTATATATGCCGAAAATTATATCAATTGGATTTCTTTTTATGGTTTCGCTTCTTCTTCTTCTTCTTATAGCGCTACAGTCCGTAGTGGACCTGTGTCTCAACCAACATGCCTCTCCATCCAGCACGATCTTTCGCCAGCTACCGCCAGTTGCGCGATCCAAGTTGGTTGAGGTCCTTCTCCTCTCGTGAGCACCACCTTCTCCAGGACCCTCCTCTGCTGCGTTGTACCAAAGGCTCAGTTTCGAAGACTTTTCGGACCGGAGCAGTGGATTCCATACGCTCTACATGGACTAGCCATCTTAAGCGTTGTTGCCGGAGACACTTGACTAGGCGCATGTCGTTGTACAGCCCATAGAGTTCGTCGTTAATTCTTCTCCTCCAGATGATCCAAGAAATCCTCTAATACCTTTCAGATTATCCGTTCCGTTTTCTGTCAGTAACATAAATTGTGTCTCCTGGTTCTTATATTTTTGTTTTCATTCTTTTTAGATTTTCCTTCCACTGCTTTTCTGGTGTTTCCTAATTTGCTCTTTTATGTCTGAATTTAGTTTATTGCTGAAACTTATGAAATTTTTGTAGTTGACGCGGTTATATCTGCCGAAAATTATATCAATTGGTTTTCTTTTTATGGTTTCGCTTCTTCTTCTTATAGCGCTACAGTCAGGGGTGGACCTGTGTCTCAACCAACATTCCTCTCCATCCAGCACGATCTTTCGCCAGCTGCCGCCAGTTGCGCGATCCAAGTTGGTTAATTTTTTTCCTCTTGTGAGCACCACCTTCTCCAGGACCGTCCTCTGATGCGTTGTACCAAAGGCTCAGTTTCGAAGACTTTTCGGACCGGAGCAGTGGAGTCCATACGCCCTACATGGACTAGACGTCTTAAGCGTTGTATCCGGAGACGCTTGACTAGGCGCATTTTGTTGTACAGCCAATAGAGTTCGTCGTTAAGTCTTTTCCTCCAGATGCCTTCAGCGCAAACAGTGGTTTCTCCATCTTCCCCAAATCCTTAATAAAACGTCGGTAATATGATGCCAATCCAAGAAATCCTCTAATACCTTTCAGATTATCCGTTCCGTTTTCTGTCAGTAACATAAATTGTGTCTCCTGTTTTTTGTTTTTTGTTTTCATTCTTTTTAGATTTTCCTTCCACTGCTTTTGACTCTGGTGTTTCCTAATTTGCTGTTTTAAGTCTGAATTTACTTTATTGCTGAAACTTATGAAATTTTAGTAGTTAATGCGATTATATCTGCCGAAAATTATATCAATTGGTTTTCTTTTTATTGTTTCGCTTCTTGTTCTTCTTCTTATAGCGCTACAGTCCGGGGTGGACCTGTGTCTCAACCAACATGCCTCTCCATCCAGCACGATCTTTCGCCAGCTGCCGCCAGTTGCGCAATCCAAGTTGGTTGAGGTTTTTCTCCTCTTGTGAGCACCACCTTCTCCAGGACCCTCCTCTGCTGCGTTGTACCAAAGGATCAGTTTCGAAGACTTTTCGGACCAGTCGAGTCCATACGCTCTACATGGACTAGACGTCTTAAGCGTTGTATCCGGAGACGCTTGACTAGGCGCATGTTGTTGTTACAGCCAATAGAGTTCGTCGTTAATTCTTCTCCTCCAGATGCCTTCAACGCAAACAGTGGTTTCGCTATCTTCGCAAAATCCTTCATAAAACGTCGGTAATATGATGCCAATCCAAGAAATCCTCTAATACCTTTAAGATTATCCGTTCCGTTTTCTGTCAGTAACATAAATTGTGTCTCCTGGTTCTTATATTTTTGTTTTCATTCTTTTTAGATTTTCCTTCAACTGCTTTTCTGGTGTTTCCTAATTTGCTCTTTTAAGTCTGAATTTAGTTTATTGCTGAAACTTATGAAATTTTTGTAGTTGATGCGATTATATCTGCCGAAAATTATATCAATTGGATTTCTTTTTATGGTTTCGCTTCTTCTTCTTCTTCTTCTCATAGCGCTACAGTCCGGGGTGGACCTGTGTCTCAACCAACATGCCTCTCCATCCAGCACGATCTTTCGCCAGCTGCCGCCAGTTGCGCGATCCAAGTTGGTTGAGCTCCTTCTCCTGTTGTGAGCACCACCTTCTCCAGGACCCTCCTCTGCTGCGTTGTACCAAAGGCTCAGTTTCGAAGACTTTTCGGACCGGAGCAGTGGAGTCCATACGCTCTACATGGACTAACCATCCTAAGCGTTGTTTCCGGAGACACTTGACTAGGCGCATGTCGTTGTACAGCCCATAGAGTTCGTCGTTAATTCTTATCCTCCCGATGCCTTCAACGCAAACAGTGGTTTCGCTATCTTCGCAAAATCCTTAATAAAACGTAGGTAATATGATGCCAGTCCAAGAAATCCTCCAAGTTCTTTCAGATTATCCCTTCCGTTTTTTGTCAGTAACATAAACTATGTCTCCTGGTTCATATTTTTTTGATTTCTTTCTTTTTAGATTTTCCTTCAACTGCTTTTGATTCTGGTGTTTCCTAATTTGCTGTTTTAAGTCTGAATTTACTTTATTGCTGAAACTTTTGAAATTTTTGTAGTTGATGCGATTATATATGCCGAAAATTATATCAATTTGTTTTCTTTTTATGGTTTCGCTTCTTCTTCTTCTTCTTATAGCGCTACAGTCCGTAGTGGACCTGTGTCTCAACCAACATGCCTCTCCATCCAGCACGATCTTTCGCCAGCTACCGCCGGTTGCGCGATCCAAGTTGGTTGAGGTCCTTCTCCTCTCGTGAGCACCACCTTCTCCAGGACCCTCCTCTGCTGCGTTGTACCAAAGGCTCAGTTTCGAAGACTTTTCGGACCGGAGCAGTGGATTCCATACGCTCTACATGGACTAGCCATCTTAAGCGTTGTTGCCGGAGACACTTGACTAGGCGCATGTCGTTGTACAGCCCATAGAGTTCGTCGTTAATTCTTCTCCTCCAGATGATCCAAGAAATCCTCTAATACCTTTCAGATTATCCGTTCCGTTTTCTGTCAGTAACATAAATTGTGTCTCCTGGTTCTTATATTTTTGTTTTCATTCTTTTTAGATTTTCCTTCCACTGCTTTTCTGGTGTTTCCTAATTTGTTTTTTTATGTCTGAATTTAGTTTATTGCTGAAACTTATGAAATTTTTGTAGTTGACGCTGTTATATCTGCCGAAAATTATATCAATTGGTTTTCTTTTTATGGTTTCGCTTCTTCTTCTTATAGCGCTACAGTCCGGGGTGGACCTGTGTCTCAACCAACATTCCTCTCCATCCAGCACGATCTTTCGCCAGCTGCCGCCAGTTGCGCGATCCAAGTTGGTTAATTTTTTTTCCTCTTGTGAGCACCACCTTCTCCAGGACCCTCCTCTGATGCGTTGTACCAAAGGCTCAGTTTCGAAGACTTTTCGGACCGGAGCAGTGGAGTCCATACGCCCTACATGGACTAGACGTCTTAAGCGTTGTATCCGGAGACGCTTGACTAGGCGCATTTTGTTGTACAGCCAATAGAGTTCGTCGTTAAGTCTTTTCCTCCAGATGCCTTCAGCGCAAACAGTGGTTTCTCCATCTTCCCCAAATCCTTAATAAAACGTCGGTAATATGATGCCAATCCAAGAAATCCTCTAATACCTTTCAGATTATCCGTTCCGTTTTCTGTCAGTAACATAAATTGTGTCTCCTGTTTTTTGTTTTTTGTTTTCATTCTTTTTAGATTTTCCTTCCACTGCTTTTGACTCTGGTGTTTCCTAATTTGCTCTTTTAAGTCTGAATTTAGTTTATTGCTGAAACTTATGAAATTTATGTAGTTGATGCGATTATATCTGCCGAAAATTATATCAATTGGTTTTCTTCTTATGGTTTCGCTTCTTCTTCTTCTTCTTATAGCGCTACAGTCCGAGGTTGACCTGTGTCTCAAACAACATGCCTCTCCATCCAGCACGATCTTTCACCAGCTGCCGCCAGTTGCGCGATCCAAGTTGGTTGAGGTCTTTCTCCTCTTGTGAGCACCACCTTCTCCAGGACCCTCCTCTGATGCGTTGTACCAAACGCTCAGTTTCGAGGACTTTTCGGACCGGAGCAGTGGAGTCCATACGCTCTACATGGACTAGACGTCTTAAGCGTTGTATCCGGAGACGCTTGACTAGGTGCATTTTGTTGTACAGCCAATAGAGTTCGTCGTTAATTATTCTCCTCCAGATGCCTTTAACGCAAACAGTGGTTTCGCCATCTTCGCAAAATCCTTAATAAAACGTCGGTAATACGATGCCAATCCAGGAAATCCTCTAATTCCTTTCAGATTATCCGTTCCGTTTTCTGTCAGTAACAAAAATTGTGTCTCCTGGTTCTTATTTTTTTGTTTTCATTCTTTTTAGATTTTCCTTCCACTGCTTTTGAATCTGGTGTTTCCTAATTTGCTCTTTTAAGTCTGAATTTAGTTTATTGCTGAAACTTATGAAATTTTTGTAGTTGATGCGATTATATCTGCCGAAAGTTATATCAATTGGTTTTCGTTTTATGGTTTCGCTTCTTCTTCTTCTTCTTATAGCGCTACAGTCCGGGGTGGACCTGTGTCTCAAACAACATGCCTCTCCATCCAACACGATCTTTCGCCAGCTGCCGCCAGTTGCGCGATCCAAGTTGGTTGAGGTCTTTCTGCTCTTGTGAGCACCACCTTCTCCAGGACCCTCCTCTGATGCGTTGTACCAAAGGCTCAGTTTCGAGGACTTTTCGGACCGGAGCAGTGGAGTCCATACGCTCTACATGGACTAGACGTCTTAAGCGTTGTATCCGGAGACGCTTGACTAGGCGCATGTTGTTGTTACAGCCAATAGAGTTCGTCGTTAATTCTTCTCCTCCAGATGCCTTCAACGCAAACAGTGGTTTCGCTATCTTCGCAAAATCCTTCATAAAACGTCGGTAATATGATGCCAATCCAAGAAATCCTCTAATACCTTTAAGATTATCCGTTCCGTTTTCTGTCAGTAACATAAATTGTGTCTCCTGGTTCTTATATTTTTGTTTTCATTCTTTTTAGATTTTCCTTCCACTGCTTTTCTGGTGTTTCCTAATTTGCTGTTTATTAGTTTATTGCTGAAACTAATGAAATTTTTGTAGTTGATGCGATTATATCTGCCGAAAATTATATCAATTGGTTTTCTTTTTATGGTTTCGCTTCTTCTTCTTCTTCTTATAGTGCTGCAGTCCGGGGTGGACCTTGACTAGGGGCATGTTGTTGTACAGCCAATAGTTTTAGTGGTTAATTCTTCTCCTCCAGATGCCTTCAACGCAAACAGTGGTTTCGCCATCTTCGCAAAATCCTTAATAAAACGTTGGTAATATGATGCCAATCCAAGAAATCCTCTAATTCCTTTCAGATTATCCGTTCCGTTTTCTTTTAGTAACAAAAATTGTGTCTCCTGGTTCTTATTTTTTTGTTTTCATTCTTTTTAGATTTTCCTTCCACTGCTTTTGACTCTGGTGTTTCCTAATTTGCTCTTTTAAGTCTGAATTTAGTTTATTGCTGAAACTTATGAAATTTATGTAGTGGATGCGATTATTTCTGCGGAAAATTATATCAATTGCTTTTCTTTTTATGGTTTCGCTTCTTCTTCTTCTTCTTCTTATAGCGCTACAGTCCGGGGTGGACCTGTGTCTCAACCAACATGCTTCTCCATCCAGCACGATCTTTCGCCAGCTGCCGCCAATTGCGCGATCCAAGTTGGTTGAGGTCCTTCTCCTCTTGTGAGCACCACCTTCTCCAGGACCCTCCTCTGCTGCGTTGTACCAAAGGCTCAGTTTCGAAGACTTTTCTGACCGGAGCAGTGGAGTCCATACGCTCTACATGGACTAGCCATCTTAAGCGTTGTTTCCGGAGACACTTGATTAGGCGCATGTCGTTGTACAGCCCATAGAGTTCGTCGTTAATTCTTCTCCTCCAGATGCCTTCAACGCAAACAGTGGTTTCGCTATCTTCGCAAAATCCTTAATAAAACGTCGGTAATATGATGCCAATCCAAGAAATCCTCTAATTCCTTTCAGATTATCCGTTCCGTTTTCTGTCAGTAACAAAAATTGTGTCTCATGGTTCTTATTTTTTTGTTTTCATTCTTTTTAGATTTTCCTTCCACTGCTTTTGACTCTGGTGTTTCCTAATTTGCACTTTTAAGTCTGAATTTACTTTATTGCTGAAACTTATGAAATTTTTGTAGTTGATGCGATTATATGGTTTCGCTTCTTCTTCTTCTTCTTCTTCTTCTTATAGCGCTACAGTCCGGGGTGGACCTGTGTCTCAACCAACATGCCTCTCCATCCAGCACGATCTTTCGCCAGCTGCCGCCAGTTGCGCGATCCAAGTTTGTTGAGGTCTTTCTCCTGTTGTGAGCACCACCTTCTCCAGGACCCTCCTCTGCTGCGTTGTACCAAAGGCTCAGTTTCGAAGACTTTTCGGACCGGAGCAGTGGAGTCCATACGCTCTACATGGACAAGCCATCTTAAGCGTTGTTTCCGGAGACACTTGACTAGGCGCATGTCGTTGTACAGCCCATAGAGTTCGTCGCTAATTCTTACCCTCCAGATGCCTTCAACGCAAGCAGTGGTTTCGCTATCTTCGCAAAATCCTTAACAAAACGTCGGTAATATGATGCGTGTCCAAGAAATCCTCTAAGATCTTTCAGATTATCCGTTCCCTTTTTTGTCAGAAACAAAAATTGTGTCTCCTGGTTCCTATTTTTTTTGTTTTCATTCTTTTTAGATTTTCCTTCCACTGCTTTTGGTTCTTGTGTTTCCTAATTTGCTGTTTTAAGTCTGAATTTACTTTATTGCTGAAACTTATGAAATTTTTGTAGTTAATGCGATTATATCTGCCGAAAATTATATCAATTGGTTTTCTTTTTATTGTTTCGCTTCTTGTTCTTCTTCTTATAGCGCTACAGTCCGGGGTGGACCTGTGTCTCAACCAACATTCCTCTCCATCCAGCACGATCTTTCGCCAGCTGCCGCCAGTTGCGCGATCCAAGTTGGTTAATTTTTTTTTCCTCTTGTGAGCACCACCTTCTCCAGGACCCTCCTCTGATGCGTTGTACCAAAGGCTCAGTTTCGAAGACTTTTCGGACCGGAGCAGTGGAGTCCATACGCTCTACATGGACTAGACGTCTTAAGCGTCGTATCCGGAGACGCTTGACTAGGCGCATGTTGTTGTTACAGCCAATAGAGTTCGTCGTTAATTCTTCTCCTCCAGATGCCTTCAACGCAAACAGTGGTTTCGCTATCTTCGCAAAATCCTTCATAAAACGTCGGTAATATGATGCCAATCCAAGAAATCCTCTAATACCTTTCAGATTATCCGTTCCGTTTTCTGTCAGTAACATAAATTGTGTCTCCTGGTTCTTATATTTTTGTTTTCATTCTTTTTAGATTTTCCTTCCACAGCTTTTCTGGTGTTTCCTAATTTGCTCTTTTAAGTCTGAATTTACTTTATTGCTGAAACTTATGAAATTTTTGTAGTTGATGCGATTATATATGCCGAAAATTATATCAATTGGTTTTCTTTTTATGGTTTCGCTTCTTCTTCTTCTTCTTATAGCGCTACAGTCCGGAGTGGACCTGTGTCTCAACCAACATGCCTCTCCATTCAGCACGATCTTTCGCCAGCTGCCGCCAGTTGCGCGATCCAAGTTGGTTGAGGTCCTTCTCCTGTTGTGAGCACCACCTTCTCCAGGACCCTCCTCTGCTGCGTTGTACCAAAGGCTCAGTTTTGAAGACTTTTCGGACCGGAGCAGTGGATTCCATACGCTCTACATGGACTAGCCATCTTAAGCGTTGTTGCCGGAGACACTTGACTAGGCGCATGTCGTTGTACAGCCCATAGAGTTCGTCGTTAATTCTTCTCCTCCAGATGCCTTCAACGCAAACAGTGGTTTCGCTATCTTCGCAAAATCCTTAATAAAACGTCGGTAATATGCCAATCCAAGAAATCCTCTAATACCTTTCAGATTATCCGTTCCGTTTTCTGTCAGTAACATAAATTGTGTCTCCTGGTTCTTATATTTGTGTTTTCATTCTTTTTAGATTTTCCTTCCACTGCTTTTCTGGTGTTTCCTAATTTGCTCTTTAAGTCTGAATTTAGTTTATTGCTGAAACTTATGAAATGTTTGTAGTTGACGCGGTTATATCTGCCGAAAATTATTTCAATTGGTTTTCTTTTTATGGTTTCGCTTCTTCTTCTTCTTCTTATAGCGCTACAGTCCGAGGTGGACCTGTGTCTCAAACAACATGCCTCTCCATCCAGCACGATCTTTCACCAGCTGCCGCCAGTTGCGCGATCCAAGTTGGTTGAGGTCTTTCTCCTCTTGTGAGCACCACCTTCTCCAGGACCCTCCTCTGATGCGTTGTACCAAACGCTCAGTTTCGAGGACTTTTCGGACCGGAGCAGTGGAGTCCATACGCTATACAGGGACCAGCCATCTTAAGCGTTGTTTCCGGAGACACTTGACTAGGCGCATGTCGTTGTACAGCCCATAGAGTTCGTCAGTAATTCTTCTCCTCCAGATGCCTTCAACGCAAACAGTGGTTTCTCCATCTTCCCCAAATCCTTAATAAAACGTCGGTAATATGATGCCAATCCAAGAAATCCTCTAATTCCTTTCAGATTATCCGTTCCGTTTTCTGTCAGTAACAAAAGTTGTGTCTCCTGGTTCTAATTTTTTTGTTTTCATTCTTTTTAGATTTTCCTTCCACTGCTTTTGACTCTGGTGTTTCCTAATATGCTCACTTAAGTCTGAATTTAGTTTATTGCTGAAACTTATGAAATTTAAGTAGTTGATGCGATTATATCTGCCGAAAATTATATCAATTGGTTTTCTTTTCATGGTTTCGCTTCTTCTTCTTCTTCTTCTCATAGCGCTACAGTCCGGGGTGGACCTGTATCTCAACCAACATGCCTCTCCATCCAGCACGATCTTTCGCCAGCTGCCGCCAATTGCGCGATTCAAGTTGGTTGAGGTCCTTCTCCTGTTGTGAGCACCACCTTCTCCAGGGCCCTCCTCTGCTGCGTTGTACCAAAGGCTCAGTTTCGAGGACTTTTCGGACCGGAGCAGAGGAGTCCATACGCTCTACATGGACTAGCCATCTTAAGCGTTGTTTCCGGAGACACTTGATTAGGCGCATGTCGTTGTACAGCCCATAGAGTTCGTCGTTAATTCTTCTCCTCCAGATGCCTACAACGCAAACAGTGGTTTCGCTATCTTCGCAAAATCCTTAATAAAACGTCGGTAATATGATGCCAGTACAAGAAATCCTCTAAGTTCTTTCAGATTATCCGTTCCGTTTTTTGTCAGTAACTTAATTGCGTTTCCTGGTTCATATTTTTTTGATTTCTTTGTTTTTAGATTTTCCTTCAACTGCTTTTGATTCTGGTGTTTCCTAATTTGCTGTTTATTAGTTTATTGCTGAAACTAATGAAATTTTTGTAGTTGATGCGATTATATCTGCCGAAAATTATATCAATTGGTTTTCTTTTTATGGTTTCGCTTCTTCTTCTTCTTCTTATAGTGCTGCAGTCCGGGGTGGACCTTGACTAGGGGCATGTTGTTGTACAGCCAATAGTTTTAGTGGTTAATTCTTCTCCTCCAGATGCCTTCAACGCAAACAGTGGTTTCGCCATCTTCGCAAAATCCTTAATAAAACGTCGGTAATATGATGCCAATCCAAGAAATCCTCTAATTCCTTTCAGATTATCCGTTCCGTTTTCTTTTAGTAACAAAAATTGTGTCTCCTGGTTCTTATTTTTTTGTTTTCATTCTTTTTAGATTTTCCTTCCACTGCTTTTGACTCTGGTGTTTCCTAATTTGCTCTTTTAAGTCTGAATTTAGTTTATTGCTGAAACTTATGAAATTTATGTAGTGGATGCGATTATTTCTGCGGAAAATTATATCAATTGCTTTTCTTTTTATGGTTTCGCTTCTTCTTCTTCTTCTTCTTATAGCGCTACAGTCCGGGGTGGACCTGTGTCTCAACCAACATGCTTCTCCATCCAGCACGATCTTTCGCCAGCTGCCGCCAATTGCGCGATCCAAGTTGGTTGAGGTCCTTCTCCTCTTGTGAGCATCACCTTCTCCAGGACCCTCCTCTGCTGCGTTGTACCAAAGGCTCAGTTTCGAAGACTTTTCGGACCGGAGCAGTGGAGTCCATACGCTCTACATGGACCAGCCATCTTAAGCGTTGTTTCCGGAGACACTTGACTAGGCGCATGTCGTTGTACAGCCCATAGAGTTCGTCGTTAATTCTTCTCCTCCAGATGCCTTCAACGCAAACAGTGGTTTCGCTATCTTCGCAAAATCCTTAATAAAACGTCGGTAATATGATGCCAATCAAAGAAATCCTCTAATACCTTTCAGATTATCCGTTCCGTTTTCTGTCAGTAACATAAATTGTGTCTCCTGGTTCTTATTTTTTTGTTTTCATTCTTTTTAGATTTTCCTTCCACTGCTTTTGACTCTGGTGTTTCCTAATTTGCACTTTTAAGTCTGAATTTACTTTATTGCTGAAACTTATGAAATTTTTGTAGTTGATGCGATTATATGGTTTCGCTTCTTCTTCTTCTTCTTATAGCGCTACAGTCCGGAGTGGACCTGTGTCTCAACCAACATGCCTCTCCATCCAGCACGATCTTTCGCCAGCTGCCGCCAGTTGCACGATCCAAGTTGGTTGAGGTCTTTCTCCTGTTGTGAGCACCACCTTCTCCAGGACCCTCCTCTGCTGCGTTGTACCAAAGGCTCAGTTTCGAAGACTTTTCGGACCGGAGCAGTGGAGTCCATACGCTCTACATGGACAAGCCATCTTAAGCGTTGTTTCCGGAGACACTTGACTAGGCGCATGTCGTTGTACAGCCCATAGAGTTCGTCGCGAATTCTTACCCTCCAGATGCCTTCAACGCAAGCAGTGGTTTCGCTATCTTCGCAAAATCCTTAACAAAACGTCGGTAATATGATACGTGTCCAAGAAATCCTCTAAGATCTTTCAGATTATCCGTTCCCTTTTTTGTCAGAAACAAAAATTGTGTCTCCTGGTTCCTATTTTTTTTGTTTTCATTCTTTTTAGATTTTCCTTCCACTGCTTTTGGTTCTTGTGTTTCCTAATTTGCTCTTTTAAGTCTGAATTTGGTTTTTTGCTGAAACTTATGAAATTTTTGTAGTTGATGCGATTATATCTGTCGAAAATTATATCAATTGGTTTTCTTTTTATGGTTTCGCTTCTTCTTCTTCTTCTTATAGTGCTGCAGTCCGGGGTGAACCTGTGTCTCAAACAACATGCCTATATATCCAGCACGATCTTTCGCCAGCTGCCGCCAGTTGCGCGATCCAAGTTGGTTGAGCTCTTTCTCCTCTTGTGATTTCTTTCTTTTTAGACTTTCCTTCAACTGCTTTTGATTCTGGTGTTTCCTAATTTGCTGTTTTAAGTCTGAATTTACTTTATTGCTGAAACTTATGAAATTTTTGTAGTTAATGCGATTACATCTGCCGAAAATTATATCAATTGGTTTTCTTTTTATTGTTTCGCTTCTTGTTCTTCTTCTTATAGCGCTACAGTCCGGGGTGGACCTGTGTCTCAACCAACATGCCTCTCCATCCAGCACGATCTTTCGCCAGCTGCCGCCAGTTGCGCGATCCAAGTTGGTTGAGGTCTTTCTCCTCTTGTGAGCACACCCTTCTCCAGGACCCTCCTCTGCTGCTTTGTACCAAAGGATCAGTTTCGAAGACTTTTCGGACCGGAGCAGTCGAGTCCATACGCCCTACATGGACTAGACGTCTTAAGCGTTGTATCCGGAGACGCTTGACTAGGCGCATGTTGTTGTTACAGCCAATAGAGTTCGTCGTTAATTCTTCTCCTCCAGATGCCTTCAACGCAAACAGTGGTTTCGCTATCTTCGCAAAATCCTTCATAAAACGTCGGTAATATGATGCCAATCCAAGAAATCCTCTAATACCTTTCAGATTATCCGTTCCGTTTTCTGTCAGTAACATAAATTGTGTCTCCTGGTTCTTATATTTTTGTTTTCATTCTTTTTAGATTTTCCTTCAACTGCTTTTCTGGTGTTTCCTAATTTGCTCTTTTAAGTCTGAATTTAGTTTATTGCTGAAACTTATGAAATTTTTGTAGTTGATGCGATTATATCTGCCGAAAATTATATCAATTGGATTTCTTTTTATGGTTTCGCTTCTTCTTCTTCTTCTTCTCATAGCGCTACAGTCCGGGGTGGACCTGTGTCTCAACCAACATGCCTCTCCATCCAGCACGATCTTTCGCCAGCTGCCGCCAGTTGCGCGATCCAAGTTGGTTGAGCTCCTTCTCCTGTTGTGAGCACCACCTTCTCCAGGACCCTCCTCTGCTGCGTTGTACCTAAGGCTCAGTTTCGAAGACTTTTCGGACCGGAGCAGTGGAGTCCATACGCTCTACATGGACTAACCATCCTAAGCGTTGTTTCCGGAGACACTTGACTAGGCGCATGTCGTTGTACAGCCCATAGAGTTCGTCGTTAATTCTTATCCTCCCGATGCCTTCAACGCAAACAGTGGTTTCGCTATCTTCGCAAAATCCTTAATAAAACGTCGGTAATATGATGCCAGTCCAAGAAATCCTCTAAGTTCTTTCAGATTATCCCTTCCGTTTTTTGTCAGTAACATAAATTGTGTCTCCTGGTTCTTATATTTTTGTTTTCATTCTTTTTAGATTTTCCTTCAACTGCTTTTCTGGTGTTTCCTAATTTGCTCTTTTAAGTCTGAATTTAGTTTATTGCTGAAACTTATGAAATTTTTGTAGTTGATGCGATTATATCTGCCGAAAATTATATCAATTGGTTTTCTTTTTATGGTTTCGCTTCTTCTTCTTCTTCTTATAGCGCTACAGTCCGTAGTGGACCTGTGTCTCAACCAACATGCCTCTCCATCCAGCACGATCTTTCGCCAGCTACCGCCAGTTGCGCGATCCAAGTTGGTTGAGGTCCTTCTCCTCTCGTGAGCACCACCTTCTCCAGGACCCTCCTCTGCTGCGTTGTACCAAAGGCTCAGTTTCGAAGACTTTTCGGACCGGAGCAGTGGATTCCATACGCTCTACATGGACTAGCCATCTTAAGCGTTGTTGCCGGAGACACTTGACTAGGCGCATGTCGTTGTACAGCCCATAGAGTTCGTCGTTAATTCTTCTCCTCCAGATGATCCAAGAAATCCTCTAATACCTTTCAGATTATCCGTTCCGTTTTCTGTCAGTAACATAAATTGTGTCTCCTGGTTCTTATATTTTTGTTTTCATTCTTTTTAGTTTTTCCTTCCACTGCTTTTCTGGTGTTTCCTAATTTGCTCTTTTATGTCTGAATTTAGTTTATTGCTGAAACTTATGAAATTTTTGTAGTTGACGCGGTTATATCTGCCGAAAATTATATCAATTGGTTTTCTTTTTATGGTTTCGCTTCTTCTTCTTCTTCTTATAGCGCTACAGTCCGAGGTGGACCTGTGTCTCAAACAACATGCCTCTCCATCCAGCACGATCTTTCATCAGCTGCCGCCAGTTGCGCGATCCAAGTTGGTTGAGGTCTTTCTCCTCTTGTGAGCACCACCTTCTCCAGGACCCTCCTCTGATGCGTTGTACCAAACGCTCAGTTTCGAGGACTTTTCGGACCGGAGCAGTGGAGTCCATACGCTATACAGGGACCAGCCATCTTAAGCGTTGTTTCCGGAGACACTTGACTAGGCGCATGTCGTTGTACAGCCCATAGAGTTCGTCAGTAATTCTTCTCCTCCAGATGCCTTCAACGCAAACAGTGGTTGCGCTATCTTCGCAAAATCCTTCATAAAACGTCGGTAATATGATGCCAATCCAAGAAATCCTCTAATTCCTTTCAGATTATCCGCTCCGTTTTCTGTCAGTAACAAAAATTGTGTCTCCTGTTTCTTATTTTTTTGCTTTCATTCTTTTTAGATTTTCCTTCCACTGCTTTTGACTCTGGTGTTTCCTAATTTGCTCTTTTAAGTCTGAATTTGGTTTATTGCTGAAACTTATGAAATTTATGTAGTTGATGCGATTATATCTGCCGAAAATTATATCAATTGGTTTTCTTTTTATGGTTTCGCTTCTTCTTCTTATAGCGCTACAGTCCGGGGTGGACCCGTGTCTCAACCAACATTCCTCTCCATCCAGCACGATCTTTCGCCAGCTGCCGCCAGTTGCGCGATCCAAGTTGGTTAATTTTTTTCCTCTTGTGAGCACCACCTTCTCCAGGACCCTCCTCTGATGCGTTGTACCAAAGGCTCAGTTTCGAAGACTTTTCGGACCGGAGCAGTGGAGTCCATACGCTCTACATGGACTAGACGTCTTAAGCGTTGTATCCGGAGACGCTTGACTAGGCGCATGTTGTTGTACAGCCAATAGAGTTCGTCTTTAATTCAACTCCTCCGGTTCCCTTAACGCAAACAGTGGTTTTGCTATCTTCGCAACATCCTTCATAAAACGTCGGTAATATGATGCCAGTCCAAGAAATCCTCTAATACCTTTCAGATTCTCCGTTCCGTTTTCTGTCAGTAACCATAAATTGTGTCTCCTGGTTCTTATATTTTTGTTTTCATTCTTTTTAGATTTTCCTTTCACTGCTTTTCTGGTGTTTCCTAATTTGCTCTTTTAAGTCTGAATTTTGTTTATTGCTGAAACTTATGAAATTTTTGTAGTTGACGCGATTATATCTGCCGAAAATTATATCAATTGGTTTTCTTTTTATGGTTTCGCTTCTTCTTCTTCTTCTTATAGCGCTACAGTCCGAGGTGGACCTGTGTCTCAAACAACATGCCTCTCCATCCAGCACGATCTTTCACCAGCTGCCGCCAGTTGCGCGATCCAAGTTGGTTGAGGGCTTTCTCCTCTTGTGAGCACGACCTTCTCCAGGACCCTCATCTGATGCGTTGTACCAAACGCTCAGTTTCGAGGACTTTTCGGACCGGAGCAGTGGAGTCCATACGCTCTACATGGACTAGACGTCTTAAGCGTTGTATCCGGAGACGCTTGACTAGGTGCATTTTGTTGTACAGCCAATAGAGTTCGTCGTTAATTATTCTCCTCCAGATGCCTTCAACGCAAACAGTGGTTTCGCCATCTTCGCAAAATCCTTAATAAAACGTCGGTAATACGATGCCAATCCAGGATATCCTCTAATTCCTTTCAGATTATCCGTTCCGTTTTCTGTCAGTAACAAAAATTGTGTCTCCTGGTTCTTATTTTTTTGTTTTCATTCTTTTTAGATTTTCCTTCCACTGCTTTTGAATCTGGTGTTTCCTAATTTGCTCTTTTAAGTCTGAATTTAGTTTATTGCTGAAACTTATGAAATTTTTGTAGTTGATGCGATTATATCTGCCGAAAGTTATATCAATTGGTTTTCGTTTTATGGTTTCACTTCTTCTTCTTCTTCTTATAGCGCTACAGTCCGGGGTGGACCTGTGTCTCAAACAACATGCCTCTCCATCCAACACGATCTTTCGCCAGCTGCCGCCATTTGCGCGATCCAAGTTGGTTGAGGTCTTTCTCCTCTTGTGAGCACCACCTTCTCCAGGACCCTCCTCTGATGCGTTGTACCAAAGGCTCAGTTTCGAGGACTTTTCGGACCGGAGCAGTGGAGTCCATACGCTCTACATGGACTAGACGTCTTAAGCGTTGTATCCGGAGACGCTTGACTAGGCGCATGTTGTTGTTACAGCCAATAGAGTTCGTCGTTAATTCTTCTCCTCCAGATGCCTTCAACGCAAACAGTGGTTTCGCTATCTTTGCAAAATCCTTCATAAAACGTCGGTAATATGATGCCAATCCAAGAAATCCTCTAATACCTTTCAGATTATCCGTTCCGTTTTCTTTCAGTAACATAAATTGTGTCTCCTGGTTCTTATATTTTTGTTTTCATTCTTTTTAGATTTTCCTTCCACTGCTTTTCTGGTGTTTTCTAATTTGCTCTTTTAAGTCTGAATTTACTTTATTGCTGAAACTTATGAAATTTTTGTACTTGATGCGATTATATATGCCGAAAATTATATCAATTGGTTTTCTTTTTATGGTTTCGCTTCTTCTTCCTCTTCTTATAGCGCTACAGTCCGGAGTGGACCTGTGTCTCAACCAACATGCCTCTCCATCCAGCACGATCTTTCGCCAGCTGCCGCCAGTTGCGCGATCCAAGTTGGTTGAGGTCCTTCTCCTCTCGTGAGCACCACCTTCTCCAGGACCCTCCTCTGCTGCGTTGTACCAAAGGCTCAGTTTCGAAGACTTTTCGGACCGGAGCAGTGGATTCCATACGCTCTACATGGGCTAGCCATCTTAAGCGTTGTTGCCGGAGACACTTGACTAGGCGCATGTCGTTGTACAGCCCATAGAGTTCGTCGTTAATTCTTCTCCTCCAGATGCCTTCAACGCAAACAGTGGTTTCGCTATCTTCGCAAAATCCTTAATAAAACGTCGGTAATATGCCAATCCAAGAAATCCTCTAATACCTTTCAGATTATCAGTTCCGTTTTCTGTCAGTAACATAAATTGTGTCTCCTGGTTCTTATATTTGTGTTTTCATTCTTTTTAGATTTTCCTTCCACTGCTTTTCTGGTGTTTCCTAATTTGCTCTTTTAAGTCTGAATTTAGTTTATTGCTGAAACTTATGAAATTTTTGTAGTTGACGCGGTTATATCTGCCGAAAATTATTTCAATTGGTTTTCTTTTTATGGTTTCGCTTCTTCTTCTTCTTCTTATAGCGCTATAGTCCGAGGTGGACCTGTGTCTCAAACAACATGCCTCTCCATCCAGCACGATCTTTCACCAGCTGCCGCCAGTTGCGCGATCCAAGTTGGTTGAGGTCTTTCTCCTCTTGTGAGCACCACCTTCTCCAGGACCCTCCTCTGATGCGTTGTACCAAACGCTCAGTTTCGAGGACTTTTCGGACCGGAGCAGTGGAGTCCATACGCTATACAGGGACCAGCCATCTTAAGCGTTGTTTCCGGAGACACTTGACTAGGCGCATGTCGTTGTACAGCCCATAGAGTTCGTCAGTGATTCTTCTCCTCCAGATGCCTTCAACGCAAACAGTGGTTTCGCTATCTTCGCAAAATCCTTCATAAAACGTCGGTAATATGATGCCAATCCAAGAAATCCTCTAATTCCTTTCAGATTATCCGCTCCGTTTTCTGTCAGTAACAAAAATTGTGTCTCCTGGTTCTTATTTTTTTGTTTTCATTCTTTTTAGATTTTCCTTCCACTGCTTTTGACTCTGGTGTTTCCTAATTTGCTCTTTTAAGTCTGAATTTAGTTTATTGCTGAAACTTATGAAATTTATGTAGTTGATGCGATTATATCTGCCGAAAATTAGATCAATTGGTTTTCTTTTTATGGTTTCGCTTCTTCTTCTTATAGCGCTACAGTCCGGGGTGGACCTGTGTCTCAACCAACATGCCTCTCCATCCAGCACGATCTTTCGCCAGCTGCCGCCAGTTGTGCGATCCAAGTTGGTTGAGGTCCTTCTCCTGTTGCGAGCACCACCTTCTCCAGGACCCTCCTCTGCCGCGTTGTACCAAAGGCTCAGTTTCGAAGACTTTTCTGACCGGAGCAGTGGAGTCCATAAGCTCTACATGGACTAGACGTCTTAAGCGTTGTATCCGGAGACGCTTGACTAGGCGCATTTTGTTGTACAGCCAATAGAGTTCGTCCTTAAGTCTTTTCCTCCAGATGCCTTCAGCGCAAACAGTGGTTTCTCCATCTTCCCCAAATCCTTAATAAAACGTCGGTAATATGATGCCAATCCAAGAAATCCTCTAATTCCTTTCAGATTATCCGTTCCGTTTTCTGTCAGTAACAAAAGTTTGTCTCCTGGCTCTAATTTTTTTGTTTTCATTCTTTTTAGATTTTCCTTCCACTGCTTTTGACTCTGGTGTTTCCTAATTTGCTCACTTAAGTCCGAATTTAGTTTATTGCTGAAACTTATGAAATTTATGTAGTTGATGCGATTATATCTGCCGAAAATTATATCAATTGGTTTTCTTTTCATGGTTTCGCTTCTTCTTCTTCTTCTTCTCATAGCGCTACAGTCCGGGGTGGACCTGTGTCTCAACCAACATGCCTCTCCATCCAGCACGATCTTTCGCCAGCTGCCGCCACTTGCGCGATTCAAGTTGGTTGAGGTCCTTCTCCTGTTGTGAGCACCACCTTCTCCAGGGCCCTCCTCTGCTGCGTTGTACCAAAGGCTCAGATTCGAAGACTTTTCGGGCCGGGGCAGTGGAGTCAATACGCTCTACATGGACTAGCCATCTTAAGCGTAGTTTCTGGAGACACTTGACTAGGCGCATGTCGTTGTACAGCCCATAGAGTTCGTCGTTAATTCTTCTCCTCCAGATGCCTACAACGCAAACAGTGGTTTCGCTATCATCGCAAAATCCTTAATAAAACGTCGGTAATATGATGCCAGTACAAGAAATCCTCTAAGTTCTTTCAGATTATCCGTTCCGTTTTTTGTCAGTAACTTAATTGCGTTTCCTGGTTCATATTTTTTTGATTTCTTTGTTTTTAGATTTTCCTTCAACTGCTTTTGATTCTGGTGTTTCCTAATTTGCTGTTTATTAGTTTATTGCTGAAACTAATGAAATTTTTGTAGTTGATGCGATTATATCTGCCGAAAATTATATCAATTGGTTTTCTTTTTATGGTTTCGCTTCTTCTTCTTCTTCTTATAGTGCTGCAGTCCGGGGTGGACCTTGACTAGGGGCATGTTGTTGTACAGCCAATAGTTTTAGTGGTTAATTCTTCTCCTCCAGATGCCTTCAACGCAAACAGTGGTTTCGCCATCTTCGCAAAATCCTTAATAAAACGTCGGTAATATGATGCCAATCCAAGAAATCCTCTAATTCCTTTCAGATTATCCGTTCCGTTTTCTTTTAGTAACAAAAATTGTGTCTCCTGGTTCTTATTTTTTTGTTTTCATTCTTTTTAGATTTTCCTTCCACTGCTTTTGACTCTGGTGTTTCCTAATTTGCTCTTTTAAGTCTGAATTTAGTTTATTGCTGAAACTTATGAAATTTATGTAGTGGATGCGATTATTTCTGCGGAAAATTATATCAATTGCTTTTCTTTTTATGGTTTCGCTTCTTCTTCTTCTTCTTCTTATAGCACTACTGTCCGGGGTGGACCTGTGTCTTAACCAACATGCTTCTCCATCCAGCACGATCTTTCGCCAGCTGCCGCCAATCGCGCTATCCAAGTTGGTTGAGGTCCTTCTCCTCTTGTGAGCACCACCTTCTCCAGGACCCTCCTCTGCTGCGTTGTACCAAAGGCTCAGTTTCGAAGACTTTTCGGACCGGAGCAGTGGAGTCCATACGCTCTACATGGACAAGCCATCTTAAGCGTTGTTTCCGGAGACACTTGACTAGGCGCATGTCGTTGTACAGCCCATAGAGTTCGTCGCTAATTCTTACCCTCCAGATGCCTTCAACGCAAGCAGTGGTTTCGCTATCTTCGCAAAATCCTTAACAAAACGTCGGTAATATGATGCCAATCCAAGAAATCCTCTAAGATCTTTCAGATTATCCGTTCCCTTTTTTGTCAGAAACAAAAATTGTGTCTCCTGGTTCCTATTTTTTTTTGTTTTCATTCTTTTTAGATTTTCCTTCCACTGCTTTTGGTTCTTGTGTTTCCTAATTTGCTCTTTTAAGTCTGAATTTGGTTTTTTGCTGAAACTTATGAAATTTTTGTAGTTGATGCGATTATATCTGTCGAAAATTATATCAATTGGTTTTCTTTTTATGGTTTCGCTTCTTCTTCTTCTTCTTATAGTGCTGCAGTCCGGGGTGAACCTGTGTCTCAAACAACATGCCTATATATCCAGCACGATCTTTCGCAAGCTGCCTCCAGTTGCGCGATCCAAGTTGGTTGAGGTCTTTCTCCTCTTGTGATTTCTTTCTTTTTAGACTTTCCTTCAACTGCTTTTGATTCTGGTGTTTCCTAATTTGCTGTTTTAAGTCTGAATTTACTTTATTGCTGAAACTTATGAAATTTTTGTAGTTAATGCGATTATATCTGCCGAAAATTATATCAATTGGTTTTCCTTTTATTGTTTCGCTTCTTGTTCTTCTTCTTATAGCGCTACAGTCCGGGGTGGACCTGTGTCTCAACCAACATGCCTCTCCATCCAGCACGATCTTTCGCCAGCTGCCGCCAGTTGCGCGATCCAAGTTGGTTGAGGTCTTTCTCCTCTTGTGAGCACCACCTTCTCCAGGACCCTCCTCTGCTGCGTTGTACCAAAGGATCAGTTTCGAAGACTTTTCGGACCGGAGCAGTCGAGTCCATACGCTCTACATGGACTAGACGTCTTAAGCGTTGTATCCGGAGACGCTTGACTAGGCGCATGTTGTTGTTACAGCCAATAGAGTTCGTCAGTAATTCTTCTCCCCCAGATGCCTTCAACGCAAACAGTGGTTGCGCTATCTTCGCAAAATCCTTCATAAAACGTCGGTAATATGATGCCAATCCAAGAAATCCTCTAATACCTTTCAGATTATCCGTTCCGTTTTCTGTCAGTAACATAAATTGTGTCTCCTGGTTCTTATATTTTTGTTTTCATTCTTTTTAGATTTTCCTTCCACTGCTTTTCTGGTGTTTCCTAATTTGCTCTTTTAAGTCTGAATTTAGTTTATTGCTGAAACTTATGAAATTTTTGTAGTTGACGCGGTTATATCTGCCGAAAATTATATCAATTGGTTTTCTTTTTATGGTTTCGCTTCTTCTTCTTCTTCTTATAGCGCTACAGTCCGAGGTGGACCTGTGTCTCAAACAACATGCCTCTCCATCCAGCACGATCTTTCACCAGCTGCCGCCAGTTGCGCGATCCAAGTTGGTTGAGGTCTTTCTCCTCTTGTGAGCACCACCTTCTCCAGGACCCTCCTCTGATGCGTTGTACCAAACGCTCAGTTTCAAGGACTTTTCGGACCGGAGCAGTGGAGTCCATACGCTCTACATGGACTAGACGTCTTAAGCGTTGTATCCGGAGACGCTTGACTAGGTGCATTTTGTTGTACAGCCAATAGAGTTCGTCGTTAATTATTCTCCTCCAGATGCCTTCAACGCAAACAGTGGTTTCGCCATCTTCGCAAAATCCTTAATAAAACGTCGGTAGTACGATGCCAATCCAGGAAATCCTCTAATTCCTTTCAGATTATCCGTTCCGTTTTCTGTCAGTAACAAAAATTGTGTCTCCTGGTTCTTATTTTTTTGTTTTCATTCTTTTTAGATTTTCCTTCCACTGCTTTTGAATCTGGTGTTTCCTAATTTGCTCTTTTAAGTCTGAATTTAGTTTATTGCTGAAACTTATGAAATTTTTGTAGTTGATGCGATTATATCTGCCGAAAGTTATACCAATTGGTTTTCGTTTTATGGTTTCGCTTCTTCTTCTTCTTCTTATAGCGCTACAGTCCGGGGTGGACCTGTGTCTCAAACAACATGCCTCTCCATCCAACACGATCTTTCGCCAGCTGCCGCCAGTTGCGCGATCCAAGTTGGTTGAGGTCTTTCTCCTCTTGTGAGCACCACCTTCTCCAGGACCCTCCTCTGATGCGTTGTACCAAAGGCTCAGTTTCGAGGACTTTTCGGACCGGAGCAGTGGAGTCCATACGCTCTACATGGACTAGACGTCTTAAGCGTTGTATCCGGAGACGCTTGACTAGGCGCATGTTCTTGTTACAGCCAATAGAGTTCGTCGTTAATTCTTCTCCTCCAGATGCCTTCAACGCAAACAGTGGTTTCGCTATCTTCGCAAAATCCTTCATAAAACGTCGGTAATATGATGCCAATCCAAGAAATCCTCTAATACCTTTCAGATTATCCGTTCCGTTTTCTGTCAGTAACATAAATTGTGTCTCCTGGTTCATATATTTTTGTTTTCATTCTTTTTAGATTTTCCTTCCACTGCTTTTCTGGTGTTTCCTAATTTGCTCTTTTAAGTCTGAATTTAGTTTATTGCTGAAACTTATGAAATTTTTGTAGTTGACGCGGTTATATCTGCCGAAAATTATATCAATTGGTTTTCTTTTTATGGTTTCGCTTCTTCTTCTTCTTCTTATAGCGCTACAGTCCGGGGTGGACCTGTGTCTCAACCAACATGCCTCTCCATCCAGCACGATCTTTCGCCAGCTGCCGCCAGTTGCGCGATCCAAGTTGGTTCAGGTCCTTCTCCTGTTGCGAGCACCACCTTCTCCAGGACCCTCCTCTGCTGCGTTGTACCAAAGGCTCAGTTTCGAAGACTTTTCTGACCGGAGCAGTGGAGTCCATACGCTCTACATGGACTAGACGTCTTAAGCGTTGTATCCGGAGACGCTGGACTAGGCGCATTTTGTTGTACAGCCAATAGAGTTCGTCGTTAAGTCTTTTCCTCCAGATGCCTTCAGCGCAAACAGTGGTTTCTCCATCTTCCCCAAATCTTTAATAAAACGTCGGTAATATGATGCCAATCCAAGAAATCCTCTAATACCTTTCAGATTATCCGTTCCGTTTTCTGTCAGTAACATAAATTGTGTCTCCTGTTTTTTGTTTTTTGTTTTCATTCTTTTTAGATTTTCCTTCCACTGCTTTTGACTCTGGTGTTTCCAAATTTGCTCTTTTAAGTCTGAATTTAGTTTATTGCTGAAACTTATGAAATTTATGTAGTTGATGCGATTATATCTGCCAAAAATTATATCAATTGGTTTTCTTTTTATGGTTTCGCTTCTTCTTCTTATAGCGCTACATTCCGGGGTGGACCTGTGTCTCAACCAACATTCCTCT
Organism: Eristalinus sepulchralis; assembly: GCA_944738645.1. Lineage (NCBI taxonomy): Eukaryota > Metazoa > Arthropoda > Insecta > Diptera > Syrphidae > Eristalinus > Eristalinus sepulchralis. Next base: position 11,717,485 of record OX122884.1, read on the forward strand.
CCATCCAGCACGATCTTTCGCCAGCTGCCGCCAGTTGCGCGATCCAAGTTGGTTAATTTTTTTTCCTCTTGTGAGCACCACCTTCTCCAGGACCCTCCTCTGATGCGTTGTACCAAAGGCTCAGTTTCGAAGACTTTTCGGACCGGAGCAGTGGAGTCCATACGCTCTACATGGACTAGACGTCTTAAGCGTTGTATCCGGAGACGCTTGAATAGGCGCATGTTGTTGTACAGCCAATAGAGTTCGTCGTTAATTCAACTCCTCCGGTTCCCTTAACGCAAACAGTGGTTTTGCTATCTTCGCAAAATCCTTCAGAAAACGTCGGTAATATGATGCCAATCCAAGAAATCCTCTAATACCTTTCAGATTATCCGTTCCGTTTTCTGTCAGTAACATAAATTGTGTCTCCTGGTTCTTATATTTTTGTTTTCATTCTTTTTAGATTTTCCTTCCACTGCTTTTCTGGTGTTTCCTAATTTGCTCTTTTAAGTCTGAATTTAGTTTATTGCTGAAACTTATGAAATTTTTGTAGTTGACGCGGTTATATCTGCCGAAAATTATATCAATTGGTTTTCTTTTTATGGTTTCGCTTCTTCTTCTTCTTCTTATAACGCTACAGTCCGAGGTGGACCTGTGTCTCAAACAACATGCCTCTCCATCCAGCACGATCTTTCACCAGCTGCCGCCAGTTGCGCGATCCAAGTTGGTTGAGGTCTTTCTCCTCTTGTGAGCACCACCTTCTCCAGGACCCTCCTCTGATGCGTTGTACCAAACGCTCAGTTTCGAGGACTTTTCGGACCGGAGCAGTGGAGTCCATACGCTCTACATGGACTAGACGTCTTAAGCGTTGTATCCGGAGACGCTTGACTAGGAGCATGTTGTTGTTACAGCCAATAGAGTTCGTCGTTAATTCTTCTCCTCCAGATGCCTTCAACGCAAACAGTGGTTTCGCTATCTTCGCAAAATCCTTCATAAAACGTCGGTAATATGATGCCAATCCAAGAAATCCTCTAATACCTTTCAGATTATCCGTTCCGTTTTCTGTCAGTAACATAAATTGTGTCTCCTGGTTCATATATTTTTGTTTTCATTCTTTTTAGATTTTCCTTCCACTGCTTTTCTGGTGTTTCCTAATTTGCTCTTTTAAGTCTGAATTTACTTTATTGCTGAAACTTATGAAATTTTTGTAGTTGATGCGATTATATCTGCCGAAAAGTATATCAATTGGTTTTCTTTTTATGGTTTCGCTTCTTCTTCCTCTTCTTATAGCGCTACAGTCCGGAGTGGACCTGTGTCTCAACCAACATGCCTCTCCATCCAGCACGATCTTTCGCCAGCTGCCGCCAGTTGCGCGATCCAAGTTGGTTGAGGTCCTTCTCCTCTCGTGAGCACCACCTTCTCCAGGACCCTCCTCTGCTGCGTTGTACCAAAGGCTCAGTTTTGAAGACTTTTCGGACCGGAGCAGTGGATTCCATACGCTCTACATGGACTAGCCATCTTAAGCGTTGTTGCCGGAGACACTTGACTAGGCGCATGTCGTTGTACAGCCCATAGAGTTCGTCGTTAATTCTTCTCCTCCAGATGCCTTCAACGCAAACAGTGGTTTCGCTATCTTCGCAAAATCCTTAATAAAACGTCGGTAATATGCCAATCCAAGAAATCCTCTAATACCTTTCAGATTATCCGTTCCGTTTTCTGTCAGTAACATAAATTGTGTCTCCTGGTTCTTATATTTGTGTTTTCATTCTTTTTAGATTTTCCTTCCACTGCTTTTCTGGTGTTTCCTAATTTGCTCTTTTAAGTCTGAATTTAGTTTATTGCTGAAACTTATGAAATTTTTGTAGTTGACGCGGTTATATCTGCCGAAAATTATTTCAATTGGTTTTCTTTTTATGGTTTCGCTTCTTCTTCTTCTTCTTATAGCGCTACAGTCCGAGGTGGACCTGTGTCTCAAACAACATGCCTCTCCATCCAGCACGATCTTTCACCAGCTGCCGCCAGTTGCGCGATCCAAGTTGGTTGAGGTCTTTCTCCTCTTGTGAGCACCACCTTCTCCAGGACCCTCCTCTGATGCGTTGTACCAAACGCTCAGTTTCGAGGACTTTTCAGACCGGAGCAGTGGAGTCCATACGCTATACAGGGACCAGCCATCTTAAGCGTTGTTTCCGGAGACACTTGACTAGGCGCATGTCGTTGTACAGCCCATAGAGTTCGTCAGTAATTCTTCTCCTCCAGATGCCTTCAACGCAAACAGTGGTTTCGCTATCTTCGCAAAATCCTTCATAAAACGTCGGTAATATGATGCCAATCCAAGAAATCCTCTAATTCCTTTCAGATTATCCGCTCCGTTTTCTGTCAGTAACAAAAATTGTGTCTCTTGGTTCTTATTTTTTTGTTTTCATTCTTTTTAGATTTTCCTTCCACTGCTTTTGACTCTGGTGTTTCCTAATTTGCTCTTTTAAGTCTGAATTTAGTTTATTGCTGAAACTTATGAAATTTATGTAGTTGATGCGATTATATCTGCCGAAAATTATATCAATTGGTTTTCTTTTTATGGTTTCGCTTCTTCTTCTTATAGCGCTACAGTCCGGGGTGGACCTGTGTCTCAACCAACATGCCTCTCCATCCAGCACGATCTTTCGCCAGCTGCCGCCAGTTGCGCGATCCAAGTTGGTTGAGGTCCTTCTCCTGTTGCGAGCACCACCTTCTCCAGGACCCTCCTCTGCTGCGTTGTACCAAAGGCTCAGTTTGGAAGACTTTTCTGACCGGAGCAGTGGAGTCCATACGCTCTACATGGACTAGACGTCTTAAGCGTTGTATCCGGAGACGCTTGACTAGGCGCATTTTGTTGTACAGCCAATAGAGTTCGTCGTTAAGTCTTTTCCTCCAGATGCCTTCAGCGCAAACAGTGGTTTCTCCATCTTCCCCAAATCCTTAATAAAACGTCGGTAATATGATGCCAATCCAAGAAATCCTCTAATTCCTTTCAGATTATCCGTTCCGTTTTCTGTCAGTAACAAAAGTTGTGTCTCCTGGTTCTAATTTTTTTGTTTTCATTCTTTTTAGATTTTTTCAAGTTGGTTGAGGTCCTTCTCCTGTTGTGAGCACCACCTTCTCCAGGGCCCTCCTCTGCTGCGTTGTACCAAAGGCTCAGTTTCGAGGACTTTTCGGACCGGAGCAGAGGAGACCATACGCTCTACATGGACTAGGCATCTTAAGCGTTGTTTCCGGAGACACTTGATTAGGCGCATGTCGTTGTACAGCCCATAGAGTTCGTCGTTAATTCTTCTCCTCCAGATGCCTACAACGCAAACAGTGGTTTCGCTATCTTCGCAAAATCCTTAATAAAACGTCGGTAATATGATGCCAGTACAAGAAATCCTCTAAGTTCTTTCAGATTATCCGTTCCGTTTTTTGTCAGTAACTTAATTGCGTTTCCTGGTTCATATTTTTTTGATTTCTTTGTTTTTAGATTTTCCTTCAACTGCTTTTGATTCTGGTGTTTCCTAATTTGCTGTTTATTAGTTTATTGCTGAAACTAATGAAATTTTTGTAGTTGATGCGATTATATCTGCCGAAAATTATATCAATTGGTTTTCGTTTTATGGTTTCGCTTCTTCTTCTTCTTCTTATAGTGCTGCAGTCCGGGGTGGACCTTGACTAGGGGCATGTTGTTGTACAGCCAATAGTTTTAGTGGTTAATTCTTCTCCTCCAGATGCCTTCAACGCAAACAGTGGTTTCGCCATCTTCGCAAAATCCTTAATAAAACGTCGGTAATATGATGCCAATCCAAGAAATCCTCTAATTCCTTTCAGATTATCCGTTCCGTTTTCTTTTAGTAACAAAAATTGTGTCTCCTGGTTCTTATTTTTTTGTTTTCATTCTTTTTAGATTTTCCTTCCACTGCTTTTGACTCTGGTGTTTCCTAATTTGCTCTTTTAAGTCTGAATTTAGTTTATTGCTGAAACTTATGAAATTTATGTAGTGGATGCGATTATTTCTGCGGAAAATTATATCAATTGCTTTTCTTTTTATGGTTTCGCTTCTTCTTCTTCTTATAGCGCTACAGTCCGGGGTGGACCTGTGTCTCAACCAACATGCTTCTCCATCCAGCACGATCTTTCGCCAGCTGCCGCCAATTGCGCGATCCAAGTTGGTTGAGGTCCTTCTCCTCTTGTGAGCACCACCTTCTCCAGGACCCTCCTCTGCTGCGTTGTACCAAAGGCTCAGTTTCGAAGACTTTTCGGACCGGAGCAGTGGAGTCCATACGCTCTACATGGACTAGCCATCTTAAGCGTTGTTTCCGGAGACACTTGACTAGGCGCATGTCGTTGTACAGCCCATAGAGTTCGTCGTTAATTCTTCTCCTCCAGATGCCTTCAACGCAAACAGTGGTTTCGCTATCTTCGCAAAATCCTTAATAAAACGTCGGTAATATGATGCCAATCCAAGAAATCCTCTAATTCCTTTCAGATTATCCGTTCCGTTTTCTGTCAGTAACAAAAATTGTGTCTCCTGGTTCTTATTTTTTTGTTTTCATTCTTTTTAGATTTTCCTTCCTCTGCTTTTGACTCTGGTGTTTCCTAATTTGCACTTTTAAGTCTGAATTTACTTTATTGCTGAAACTTATGAAATTTATGTAGTTGATGCGATTATATCTGCGGAAAATTATATCAATTGGTTTCTTTTTATGGTTTCGCTTCTTCTTCTTCTTCTTCTTCTTCTTCTTCTTCTTGTTATAGCGCTACAGTCCGGAGTGGACCTGTGTCTCAACCAACATGCCTCTCCATCCAGCACGATCTTTCGCCAGCTGCCGCCAGTTGCGCGATCCAAGTTGGTTGAGGTCTTTCTCCTGTTGTGAGCACCACCTTCTCCAGGACCCTCCTCTGCTGCGTTGTACCAAAGGCTCAGTTTCGAAGACTTTTCGGACCGGAGCAGTGGAGTCCATACGCTCTACATGGACAAGCCATCTTAAGCGTTGTTTCCGGAGACACTTGACTAGGCGCATGTCGTTGTACAGCCCATAGAGTTCGTCGCTAATTCTTATCCTCCAGATGCCTTCAACGCAAGCAGTGGTTTCGCTATCTTCGCAAAATCCTTAACAAAACGTCGGTAATATGATGCGTGTCCAAGAAATCCTCTAAGATCTTTCAGATTATCCGTTCCCTTTTTTGTCAGAAACAAAAATTGTGTCTCCTGGTTCCTATTTTTTTTGTTTTCATTCTTTTTAAATTTTCCTTCCACTGCTTTTGGTTCTTGTGTTTCCTAATTTGCTCTTTTAAGTCTGAATTTGGTTTTTTGCTGAAACTTATGAAATTTTTGTAGTTGATGCGATTATATCTGTCGAAAATTATATCAATTGGTTTTCTTTTTATGGTTTCGCTTCTTCTTCTTCTTCTTATAGTGCTGCAGTCCGGGGTGAACCTGTGTCTCAAACAACATGCCTCTCCATCCAGCACGATCTTTCGCCAGCTGCTGCCAGTTGCGCGTTCCAAGGTGGTTGAGGTCCTTCTCCTGTTGTGAGCACCACCTTCTCCAGGACCCTCCTCTGCTGCGTTGTACCAAAGGCTCAGTTTCGAAGACTTTACGGACCGGAGCAGTGGAGTCCATACGCTCTACATGGACTAGACGTCTTAAGCGTTGTATTCCGAGACGCTTGACTAGGCGCATTTTGTTGTACAGCCAATAGAGTTCGTCGTTAATTCTTATCCTTCAGATGCCTTCAACGCAAACAGTGGTTTCGCCATCTTCGCAAAATCCTTAATAAAACGTCGGTAATATGATGCCAATCCAAGAAATCCTCTAATTCCTTTCAGATTATCCGTTCCGTTTTCTGTCAGTAATAACAATTGTGTCTCCTGGTTCTTATTTTTTTGTTTTCATTCTTTTTAGATTTTCCTTCCACTGCTTTTGCTTAAGTCTGAATTTAGTTTATTGCTGAAACTTCTGAAATTTATGTAGTTGATGCGATTATATCTGCGGAAAATTATATCAATTGGTTTCTTTTTATGGTTTCGCTTCTTCTTCTTCTTCTTCTTCTTCTTCTTCTTCTTCTTCTTCTTGTTATAGCGCTACAGTCCGGAGTGGACCTGTGTCTCAACCAACATGCCTCTCCATCCAGCACGATCTTTCGCCAGCTGCCGCCAGTTGCGCGATCCAAGTTGGTTGAGGTCTTTCTCCTGTTGTGAGCACCACCTTCTCCAGGACCCTCCTCTGCTGCGTTGTACCAAAGGCTCAGTTTCGAAGACTTTTCGGACCGGAGCAGTGGAGTCCATACGCTCTACATGGACAAGCCATCTTAAGCGTTGTTTCCGGAGACACTTGACTAGGCGCATGTCGTTGTACAGCCCATAGAGTTCGTCGCTAATTCTTATCCTCCAGATGCCTTCAACGCAAGCAGTGGTTTCGCTATCTTCGCAAAATCCTTAACAAAACGTCGGTAATATGATGCGTGTCCAAGAAATCCTCTAAGATCTTTCAGATTATCCGTTCCCTTTTTTGTCAGAAACAAAAATTGTGTCTCCTGGTTCCTATTTTTTTTGTTTTCATTCTTTTTAAATTTTCCTTCCACTGCTTTTGGTTCTTGTGTTTCCTAATTTGCTCTTTTAAGTCTGAATTTGGTTTTTTGCTGAAACTTATGAAATTTTTGTAGTTGATGCGATTATATCTGTCGAAAATTATATCAATTGGTTTTCTTTTTATGGTTTCGCTTCTTCATCTTCTTCTTATAGTGCTGCAGTCCGGGGTGAACCTGTGTCTCAAACAACATGCGTATATATCCAGCACGATCTTTCGCCAGCTGCCGCCAGTTGCGCGATGCCTTCAACGCAAACAGTGGTTTCGCCATCTTCCCCAAATCCTTAATAAAACGTCGGTAATATGATGCCAATCCAAGAAATCCTCTAATTCCTTTCAGATTATCCGTTCCGTTTTCTGTCAGTAACATAAATTGTGTCTCCTGGTTCTAATTTTTTTGTTTTCATTCTTTTTAGATTTTCCTTCCACTGCTTTTGACTCTGGTGTTTCCTAATTTGCTCATTTAAGTCTGAATTTAGTTTATTGCTGAAACTTATGAAATTTATGTAGTGGATGCGATTATTTCTGCGGAAAATTATATCAATTGCTTTTCTTTTTATGGTTTCGCTTCTTCTTCTTCTTATAGCGCTACAGTCCGGGGTGGACCTGTGTCTCAACCAACATGCTTCTCCATCCAGCACGATCTTTCGCCAGCTGCCGCCAATTGCGCGATCCAAGTTGGTTGAGGTCCTTCTCCTCTTGTGAGCACCACCTTCTCCAGGACCCTCCTCTGCTGCGTTGTACCAAAGGCTCAGTTTCGAAGACTTTTCGGACCGGAGCAGTGGAGTCCATACGCTCTACATGGACTAGCCATCTTAAGCGTTGTTTCCGGAGACACTTGACTAGGCGCATGTCGTTGTACAGCCCATAGAGTTCGTCGTTAATTCTTCTCCTCCAGATGCCTTCAACGCAAACAGTGGTTTCGCTATCTTCGCAAAATCCTTAATAAAACGTCGGTAATATGATGCCAATCCAAGAAATCCTCTAATTCCTTTCAGATTATCCGTTCCGTTTTCTGTCAGTAACAAAAATTGTGTCTCCTGGTTCTTATTTTTTTGTTTTCATTCTTTTTAGATTTTCCTTCCACTGCTTTTGACTCTGGTGTTTCCTAATTTGCACTTTTAAGTCTGAATTTACTTTATTGCTGAAACTTATGAAATTTATGTAGTTGATGCGATTATATCTGCGGAAAATTATATCAATTGGTTTCTTTTTATGGTTTCGCTTCTTCTTCTTCTTCTTCTTCTTCTTCTTGTTATAGCGCTACAGTCCGGAGTGGACCTGTGTCTCAACCAACATGCCTCTCCATCCAGCACGATCTTTCGCCAGCTGCCGCCAGTTGCGCGATCCAAGTTGGTTGAGGTCTTTCTCCTGTTGTGAGCACCACCTTCTCCAGGACCCTCCTCTGCTGCGTTGTACCAAAGGCTCAGTTTCGAAGACTTTTCGGACCGGAGCAGTGGAGTCCATACGCTCTACATGGACAAGCCATCTTAAGCGTTGTTTCCGGAGACACTTGACTAGGCGCATGTCGTTGTACAGCCCATAGAGTTCGTCGCTAATTCTTATCCTCCAGATGCCTTCAACGCAAGCAGTGGTTTCGCTATCTTCGCAAAATCCTTAACAAAACGTCGGTAATATGATGCGTGTCCAAGAAATCCTCTAAGATCTTTCAGATTATCCGTTCCCTTTTTTGTCAGAAACAAAAATTGTGTCTCCTGGTTCCTATTTTTTTTGTTTTCATTCTTTTTAAATTTTCCTTCCACTGCTTTTGGTTCTTGTGTTTCCTAATTTGCTCTTTTAAGTCTGAATTTGGTTTTTTGCTGAAACTTATGAAATTTTTGTAGTTGATGCGATTATATCTGTCGAAAATTATATCAATTGGTTTTCTTTTTATGGTTTCGCTTCTTCATCTTCTTCTTATAGTGCTGCAGTCCGGGGTGAACCTGTGTCTCAAACAACATGCCTATATATCCAGCACGATCTTTCGCCAGCTGCCGCCAGTTGCGCGATGCCTTCAACGCAAACAGTGGTTTCGCCATCTTCCCCAAATCCTTAATAAAACGTCGGTAATATGATGCCAATCCAAGAAATCCTCTAATTCCTTTCAGATTATCCGTTCCGTTTTCTGTCAGTAACATAAATTGTGTCTCCTGGTTCTAATTTTTTTGTTTTCATTCTTTTTAGATTTTCCTTCCACTGCTTTTGACTCTGGTGTTTCCTAATTTGCTCATTTAAGTCTGAATTTAGTTTATTGCTGAAACTTATGAAATTTATGTAGTGGATGCGATTATTTCTGCGGAAAATTATATCAATTGCTTTTCTTTTTATGGTTTCGCTTCTTCTTCTTCTTCGTCTTATAGCGCTACAGTCCGGGGTGGACCTGTGTCTCAACCAACATGCCTCTCCATCCAGCACGATCTTTCGCCAGCTGCCGCCAGTTGCGCGATCCAAGTTGGTTGAGGTCCTTCTCCTCTCGTGAGCACCACCTTCTCCAGGACCCTCCTCTGCGGCGTTGTACCAAAGGCTCAGTTTCGAAGACTTTTCGGACCGGAGCAGTGGATTCCATACGCTCTACATGGACTAGCCATCTTAAGCGTTGTTTCCGGAGACACTTGACTAGGCGCATGTCGTTGTACAGCCCATAGAGTTCGTCGTTAATTCTTCTCCTCCAGATGCCTTCAACGCAAACAGTGGTTTCGCTATCTTCGCAAAATCCTTAATAAAACGTCGGTAATATGATGCCAATCCAAGAAATCCTCTAATTCCTTTCAGATTATCCGTTCCGTTTTCTGTCAGTAACAAAAATTGTGTCTCCTGGTTCTTATTTTTTTGTTTTCATTCTTTTTAGATTTTCCTTCCACTGCTTTTGACTCTGGTGTTTCCTAATTTGCACTTTTAAGTCTGAATTTAGTTTATTGCTGAAACTTATGAAATTTATGTAGTTGATGCGATTATATCTGCCGAAAATTATATCAATTGGATTTCTTTTTATGGTTTCGTTTCTTCTTCTTCTTCTTCTCATAGCGCTACAGTCCGGGGTGGACCTGTGTCTCAACCAACATGCCTCTCCATCCAGCACGATCTTTTGCCAGCTGCCGCCAGTTGCGCGTTCCAAGGTGGTTGAGGTCCTTCTCCTGTTGTGAGCACCACCTTCTCCAGGACCCTCCTCTGCTGCGTTGTACCAAAGGCTCAGTTTCGAAGACTTTTCGGACCGGAGCAGTGGAGTCCATACGCTCTACATGGACTAGACGTCTTAAGCGTTGTATCCCGAGACGCTTGACTAGGCGCATTTTGTTGTACAGCCAATAGAGTTCGTCGTTAATTCTTCTCCTCCAGATGCCTTCAACGCAAACAGTGGTTTCGCCATCTTCGCAAAATCCTTAATAAAACGTCGGTAATATGATGCCAATCCAAGAAATCCTCTAATTCCTTTCAGATTATCCGTTCCGTTTTCTGTCAGTAACAACAATTGTGTCTCCTGGTTCTTATTTTTTTGTTTTCATTCTTTTTAGATTTTCCTTCCACTGCTTTTGACTCTGGTGTTTCCTAATTTGCTCTTTTAAGTCAGAATTTAGTTTATTGCTGAAACTTATGAAATTTATGTAGTGGATGCGATTATTTCTGCGGAAAATTATATCAATTGCTTTTCTTTTTATGGTTTCGCTTCTTCTTCTTCTTCTTCTTATAGCGCTACAGTCCGGGGTGGACCTGTGTCTCAACCAACATGCCTCTCCATCCAGCACGATCTTTCGCCAGCTGCCGCCAGTTGCGCGATCCAAGTTGGTTGAGGTCCTTCTCCTCTCGTGAGCACCACCTTCTCCAGGACCCTCCTCTGCGGCGGTGTACCAAAGGCTCAGTTTCGAAGACTTTGCGGACCGGAGCAGTGGATTCCATACGCTCTACATGGACTAGCCATCTTAAGCGTTGTTTCCGGAGACACTTGACTAGGCGCATGTCGTTGTACAGCCCATAGAGTTCGTCGTTAATTCTTCTCCTCCAGATGCCTTCAACGCAAACAGTGGTTTCGCTATCTTCGCAAAATCCTTAATAAAACGTCGGTAATATGATGCCAGTACAAGAAATCCTCTAAGTTCTTTCAGATTATCCGTTCCGTTTTTTGTCAGTAACATAAACTGTGTCTCCTGGTTCATATTTTTTTGATTTCTTTGTTTTTAGATTTTCCTTCCACTGCTTTTGATTCTGGTGTTTCCTAATTTGCTGTTTTAAGTCTGAATTTAGTTTATAGCTGAAACTAATGAAATTTTTGTAGTTGATGCGATTATATCTGCCGAAAATTATATCAATTGGTTTTCTTTTTATGGTTTCGCTTCTTCTTCTTCTTCTTATAGTGCTGCAGTCCGGGGTGGACCTTGACTATGCGTATGTTGTTGTACAGCCAATAGAGTTAGTGGTTAATTCTTCTCCTCCAGATGCCTTCAACGCAAACAGTGGTTTCGCCATCTTCGCAAAATACTTAATAAAACGTCGGTAATATGATGCCAATCCAAGAAATCCTCTAATTCCTTTCAGATTATCCGTTCCGTTTTCTGTCAGTAACAAAAATTGTGTCTCCTGGTTCTTATTTTTTTGTTTTCATTCTTTTTAGATTTTCCTTCCACTGCTTTTGACTCTGGTGTTTCCTAATTTGCACTTTTAAGTCTGAATTTAGTTTATTGCTGAAACTTATGAAATTTATGTAGTTGATGCGATTATATCTGCCGAAAATTATATCAATTGGATTTCTTTTTATGGTTTCGTTTCTTCTTCTTCTTCTTCTCATAGCGCTACAGTCCGGGGTGGACCTGTGTCTCAACCAACATGCCTCTCCATCCAGCACGATCTTTTGCCAGCTGCCGCCAGTTGCGCGTTCCAAGGTGGTTGAGTTCCTTCTCCTGTTGTAAGCACCACCTTCTCCAGGACCCTCCTCTGCTGCGTTGTACCAAAGGCTCAGTTTCGAAGACTTTTCGGACCGGAGCAGTGGAGTCCATACGCTCTACATGGACTAGACGTCTTAAGCGTTGTATCCCGAGACGCTTGACTAGGCGCATTTTGTTGTACAGCCAATAGAGTTCGTCGTTAATTCTTCTCCTCCAGATGCCTTCAGCGCAAACAGTGGTTTCGCCATCTTCGCAAAATCCTTAATAAAACGTCGGTAATATGATGCCAATTCAAGAAATCCTCTAATTCCTTTCAGATTATCCGTTCCGTTTTCTGTCAGTAACAACAATTGTGTCTCCTGGTTCTTATTTTTTTGTTTTCATTCTTTTTAGATTTTCCTTCCACTGCTTTTGCTTAAGTCTGAATTTAGTTTATTGCTGAAACTTATGAAATGTATGCAGTTGATGCGATTATATCTGCGGAAAAATATATCAATTGGTTTCTTTTTATGGTTTCGCTTCTTCTTCTTCTTCTTCTTCTTCTTCTTCTTCTTCTTATAGCGCTACAGTCCGGGGTGGACCTGTGTCTCAACCAACATGCCTCTCCATCCAGCACGATCTTTCGCCAGCTGTCGCCAGTTGCGCGATCCAAGTTGGTTGAGGTCTTTCTCCTGTTGTGAGCACCACCTTCTCCAGGACCCTCCTCTGCTGCGTTGTACCAAAGGCTCAGTTTCGAAGACTTTTCGGACCGGAGCAGTGGAGTCCATACGCTCTACATGGACAAGCCATCTTAAGCGTTGTTTCCGGAGACACTTGACTAGGCGCATGTCGTTGTACAGCCCATAGAGTTCGTCGTTAATTCTTATCCTCCAGTTGCCTTCAACGCAAGCAGTGGTTTCGCTATCTTCGCAAAATCCTTAACAAAACGTCGGTAATATGATGCCAGTCCAAGAAATCCTGTAAGTTCTTTCAGATTATCCGTTCCGTTTTTTGTCAGTAACATAAATTGTGTCTCCTGGTTCATATTTTTTTGATTTCTTTCTTTTTAGATTTTCCATCAACTGCTTTTGATTCTGGTGTTTCCTAATTTGCTGTTTTAAGTCTGAATTTAGTTTATAGCTGAAACTAATGAAATTTTTGTAGTTGATGCGATTATATCTGCCGAAAATTATATCAATTGCTTTTCTTTTTATGGTTTCGCTTCTTCTTCTTCTTCGTCTTATAGCGCTACAGTCCGGGGTGGACCTGTGTCTCAACCAACATGCCTCTCCATCCAGCACGATCTTTCGCCAGCTGCCGCCAGTTGCGCGATCCAAGTTGGTTGAGGTCCTTCTCCTCTCGTGAGCACCACCTTCTCCAGGACCCTCCTCTGCGGCGTTGTACCAAAGGCTCAGTTTCGAAGACTTTTCGGACCGGAGCAGTGGATTCCATACGCTCTACATGGACTAGCCATCTTAAGCGTTGTTTCCGGAGACACTTGACTAGGCGCATGTCGTTGTACAGCCCATAGAGTTCGTCGTTAATTCTTCTCCTCCAGATGCCTTCAACGCAAACAGTGGTTTCGCTATCTTCGCAAAATCCTTAATAAAACGTCGGTAATATGATGCCAATCCAAGAAATCCTCTAATTCCTTTCAGATTATCCGTTCCGTTTTCTGTCAGTAACAAAAATTGTGTCTCCTGGTTCTTATTTTTTTGTTTTCATTCTTTTTAGATTTTCCTTCCACTGCTTTTGACTCTGGTGTTTCCTAATTTGCACTTTTAAGTCTGAATTTAGTTTATTGCTGAAACTTATGAAATTTATGTAGTTGATGCGATTATATCTGCCGAAAATTATATCAATTGGATTTCTTTTTATGGTTTCGTTTCTTCTTCTTCTTCTTCTCATAGCGCTACAGTCCGGGGTGGACCTGTGTCTCAACCAACATGCCTCTCCATCCAGCACGATCTTTTGCCAGCTGCCGCCAGTTGCGCGTTCCAAGGTGGTTGAGGTCCTTCTCCTGTTGTGAGCACCACCTTCTCCAGGACCCTCCTCTGCTGCGTTGTACCAAAGGCTCAGTTTCGAAGACTTTTCGGACCGGAGCAGTGGAGTCCATACGCTCTACATGGACTAGACGTCTTAAGCGTTGTATCCCGAGACGCTTGACTAGGCGCATTTTGTTGTACAGCCAATAGAGTTCGTCGTTAATTCTTCTCCTCCAGATGCCTTCAGCGCAAACAGTGGTTTCGCCATCTTCGCAAAATCCTTAATAAAACGTCGGTAATATGATGCCAATCCAAGAAATCCTCTAATTCCTTTCAGATTATCCGTTCCGTTTTCTGTCAGTAACAACAATTGTGTCTCCTGGTTCTTATTTTTTTGTTTTCATTCTTTTTAGATTTTCCTTCCACTGCTTTTGACTCTGGTGTTTCCTAATTTGCTCTTTTAAGTCAGAATTTAGTTTATTGCTGAAACTTATGAAATTTATGTAGTGGATGCGATTATTTCTGCGGAAAATTATATCAATTGCTTTTCTTTTTATGGTTTCGCTTCTTCTTCTTCTTCTTCTTATAGCGCTACAGTCCGGGGTGGACCTGTGTCTCAACCAACATGCCTCTCCATCCAGCACGATCTTTCGCCAGCTGCCGCCAGTTGCGCGATCCAAGTTGGTTGAGGTCCTTCTCCTCTCGTGAGCACCACCTTCTCCAGGACCCTCCTCTGCGGCGGTGTACCAAAGGCTCAGTTTCGAAGACTTTGCGGACCGGAGCAGTGGATTCCATACGCTCTACATGGACTAGCCATCTTAAGCGTTGTTTCCGGAGACACTTGACTAGGCGCATGTCGTTGTACAGCCCATAGAGTTCGTCGTTAATTCTTCTCCTCCAGATGCCTTCAACGCAAACAGTGGTTTCGCTATCTTCGCAAAATCCTTAATAAAACGTCGGTAATATGATGCCAGTACAAGAAATCCTCTAAGTTCTTTCAGATTATCCGTTCCGTTTTTTGTCAGTAACATAAACTGTGTCTCCTGGTTCATATTTTTTTGATTTCTTTGTTTTTAGATTTTCCTTCCACTGCTTTTGATTCTGGTGTTTCCTAATTTGCTGTTTTAAGTCTGAATTTAGTTTATAGCTGAAACTAATGAAATTTTTGTAGTTGATGCGATTATATCTGCCGAAAATTATATCAATTGGTTTTCTTTTTATGGTTTCGCTTCTTCTTCTTCTTCTTATAGTGCTGCAGTCCGGGGTGGACCTTGACTATGCGTATGTTGTTGTACAGCCAATAGAGTTAGTGGTTAATTCTTCTCCTCCAGATGCCTTCAACGCAAACAGTGGTTTCGCCATCTTCGCAAAATACTTAATAAAACGTCGGTAATATGATGCCAATCCAAGAAATCCTCTAATTCCTTTCAGATTATCCGTTCCGTTTTCTGTCAGTAACAAAAATTGTGTCTCCTGGTTCTTATTTTTTTGTTTTCATTCTTTTTAGATTTTCCTTCCACTGCTTTTGACTCTGGTGTTTCCTAATTTGCACTTTTAAGTCTGAATTTAGTTTATTGCTGAAACTTATGAAATTTATGTAGTTGATGCGATTATATCTGCCGAAAATTATATCAATTGGATTTCTTTTTATGGTTTCGTTTCTTCTTCTTCTTCTTCTCATAGCGCTACAGTCCGGGGTGGACCTGTGTCTCAACCAACATGCCTCTCCATCCAGCACGATCTTTTGCCAGCTGCCGCCAGTTGCGCGTTCCAAGGTGGTTGAGTTCCTTCTCCTGTTGTAAGCACCACCTTCTCCAGGACCCTCCTCTGCTGCGTTGTACCAAAGGCTCAGTTTCGAAGACTTTTCGGACCGGAGCAGTGGAGTCCATACGCTCTACATGGACTAGACGTCTTAAGCGTTGTATCCCGAGACGCTTGACTAGGCGCATTTTGTTGTACAGCCAATAGAGTTCGTCGTTAATTCTTCTCCTCCAGATGCCTTCAGCGCAAACAGTGGTTTCGCCATCTTCGCAAAATCCTTAATAAAACGTCGGTAATATGATGCCAATTCAAGAAATCCTCTAATTCCTTTCAGATTATCCGTTCCGTTTTCTGTCAGTAACAACAATTGTGTCTCCTGGTTCTTATTTTTTTGTTTTCATTCTTTTTAGATTTTCCTTCCACTGCTTTTGCTTAAGTCTGAATTTAGTTTATTGCTGAAACTTATGAAATGTATGCAGTTGATGCGATTATATCTGCGGAAAAATATATCAATTGGTTTCTTTTTATGGTTTCGCTTCTTCTTCTTCTTCTTCTTCTTCTTCTTCTTCTTCTTATAGCGCTACAGTCCGGGGTGGACCTGTGTCTCAACCAACATGCCTCTCCATCCAGCACGATCTTTCGCCAGCTGTCGCCAGTTGCGCGATCCAAGTTGGTTGAGGTCTTTCTCCTGTTGTGAGCACCACCTTCTCCAGGACCCTCCTCTGCTGCGTTGTACCAAAGGCTCAGTTTCGAAGACTTTTCGGACCGGAGCAGTGGAGTCCATACGCTCTACATGGACAAGCCATCTTAAGCGTTGTTTCCGGAGACACTTGACTAGGCGCATGTCGTTGTACAGCCCATAGAGTTCGTCGTTAATTCTTATCCTCCAGTTGCCTTCAACGCAAGCAGTGGTTTCGCTATCTTCGCAAAATCCTTAACAAAACGTCGGTAATATGATGCCAGTCCAAGAAATCCTGTAAGTTCTTTCAGATTATCCGTTCCGTTTTTTGTCAGTAACATAAATTGTGTCTCCTGGTTCATATTTTTTTGATTTCTTTCTTTTTAGATTTTCCATCAACTGCTTTTGATTCTGGTGTTTCCTAATTTGCTGTTTTAAGTCTGAATTTAGTTTATAGCTGAAACTAATGAAATTTTTGTAGTTGATGCGATTATATCTGCCGAAAATTATATCAATTGGTTTTCTTTTTATGGTTTCGCTTCTTCTTCTTCTTCTTCTTATAGTGCTGCAGTCCGGGGTGGACCTTGACTATGCGTATGTTGTTGTACAGCCAATAGAGTTAGTGGTTAATTCTTCTCCTCCAGATGCCTTCAACGCAAACAGTGGTTTCGCCATCTTCGCAAAATACTTAATAAAACGTCGGTAATATGATGCCAATCCAAGAAATCCTCTAATTCCTTTCAGATTATCCGTTCCGTTTTCTGTCAGTAACAAAAATTGTGTCTCCTGGTTCTTATTTTTTTGTTTTCATTCTTTTTAGATTTTCCTTCCACTGCTTTTGACTCTGGTGTTTCCTAATTTGCACTTTTAAGTCTGAATTTAGTTTATTGCTGAAACTTATGAAATTTATGTAGTTGATGCGATTATATCTGCCGAAAATTATATCAATTGGATTTCTTTTTATGGTTTCGTTTCTTCTTCTTCTTCTTCTCATAGCGCTACAGTCCGGGGTGGACCTGTGTCTCAACCAACATGCCTCTCCATCCAGCACGATCTTTTGCCAGCTGCCGCCAGTTGCGCGTTCCAAGGTGGTTGAGTTCCTTCTCCTGTTGTGAGCACCACCTTCTCCAGGACCCTCCTCTGCTGCGTTGTACCAAAGGCTCAGTTTCGAAGACTTTTCGGACCGGAGCAGTGGAGTCCATACGCTCTACATGGACTAGACGTCTTAAGCGTTGTATCCCGAGACGCTTGACTAGGCGCATTTTGTTGTACAGCCAATAGAGTTCGTCGTTAATTCTTCTCCTCCAGATGCCTTCAGCGCAAACAGTGGTTTCGCCATCTTCGCAAAATCCTTAATAAAACGTCGGTAATATGATGCCAATCCAAGAAATCCTCTAATTCCTTTCAGATTATCCGTTCCGTTTTCTGTCAGTAACAACAATTGTGTCTCCTGGTTCTTATTTTTTTGTTTTCATTCTTTTTAGATTTTCCTTCCACTGCTTTTGCTTAAGTCTGAATTTAGTTTATTGCTGAAACTTATGAAATTTATGCAGTTGATGCTATTATATCTGCGGAAAATTATATCAATTGGTTTCTTTTTATGGTTTCGCTTCTTCTTCTTCTTCTTCTTCTTCTTCTTATAGCGCTACAGTCCGGGGTGGACCTGTGTCTCAACCAACATGCCTCTCCATCCAGCACGATCTTTCGCCAGCTGCCGCCAGTTGCGCGATCCAAGTTGGTTGAGGTCTTTCTCCTGTTGTGAGCACCACCTTCTCCAGGACCCTCCTCTGCTGCGTTGTACCAAAGGCTCAGTTTCGAAGACTTTTCGGACCGGAGCAGTGGAGTCCATACGCTCTACATGGACAAGCCATCTTAAGCGTTGTTTCCGGAGACACTTGACTAGGCGCATGTCGTTGTACAGCCCATAGAGTTCGTCGTTAATTCTTATCCTCCAGTTGCCTTCAACGCAAGCAGTGGTTTCGCTATCTTCGCAAAATCCTTAGCAAAACGTCGGTAATATGATGCCAGTCCAAGAAATCCTCTAAGTTCTTTCAGATTATCCGTTCCGTTTTTTGTCAGTAACATAAATTGTGTCTCCTGGTTCATATTTTTTTGATTTCTTTCTTTTTACATTTTCCTTCAACTGCTTTTGATTCTGGTGTTTCCTAATTTGCTGTTTGAAGTCTGAATTTACTTTATTGCTGAAACTTATGAAATTTTTGTAGTTAATGCGATTATATCTGCCGAAAATTATATCAATTGGTTTTCTTTTTATTGTTTCGCTTCTTGTTCTTCTTCTTATAGCGCTACAGTCCGGGGTGGACCTGTGTCTCAACCAACATGCCTCTCCATCCAGCACGATCTTTCGCCAGCTGCCGCCAGTTGCGCGATCCAAGTTGGTTGAGGTCCTTCTCCTCTCGTAAGCACTACCTTCTCCAGGACCCTCCTCTGCTGCATTGTACCAAAGGCTCAGTTTCGAAGACTTTTCGGCCCGGAGCAGTGGAGTCCATACACTCTACATGGACTAGCCATCTTAAGCGTTGTTTCCGGAGACACTTGACTAGGCGCATGTCGTTGTACAGCCCATAGAGTTCGTCGTTAATTCTTCTCCTCCAGATGCCTTCAACGCAAACAGGGGTTTCTCTATCTTCGCAAAATCCTTAATAAAACGTCGGTAATATGATGCCAGTCCAAGAAATCCTCTAAGTTCTTTCAGATTATCCGTTCCGTTTTTTGTCAGTAACATAAATTGTGTCTTCTGGTTCATATTTTTTTGATTTCTTTGTTTTTAGATTTTCCTTCCACTGCTTTTGATTCTGGTGTTTCCTAGTTTGCTGTTTTAAGTCTGAATTTAGTTTATTGCTGAAACTTATGAAATTTTTGTAGTTCATGCGATTATATCTGCGGAAAATTATATCAATTGGTTTTCTTTTTATGGTTTCGCTTCTTCTTCTTCTTCTTCTTATAGTGCTGCAGTCCGGGGTGGACCTTGACTAGGCGCATGTTGTTGTACAGCGAGTTAGTGGCTAATTCTTCTCCTCCAGATGCCTTCAACGCAAACAGTGGTTTCGCCATCTTCGCAAAATCCTTAATAAAAAGTCGGTAATATGATGCCAATCCAAGAAAACCTCTAATTCATTTCAGATTATCCGTCCGTTTTCTGTCAGTAACAAAAATTGTGTCTCCTCGTTCATAATTTTTTGATTTCTTTCTTTTTAGATTTTCCTTCAACTGCTTTTGATTCTGGTGTTTCCTAATTTGCTCTTTTAAGTCTGATTTTAATTTATTGCTGAAACTTATGAAATTTTTGTAGTTGATGCGATTATATCTGTCGAAAATTATATCAATTGGTTTTCTTTTTATGGTTTCGCTTCTTCTTCTTCTTATAGGGCTATAGTCCGGGGTGGACCTGTGTCTGAACCAACATGCCTCTCCATCCAGTACGTTCTTTCGCCTGCTGCCGCCAGTTGCGCGATCCGAGTTGGTTGAGGCCCTTCTCCTGTTGTGAGCACCACCTTCTCCAGGACCCTCCTCTGCTGCGTTGTACCAAAGGCTCAGTTTCGAAAACTTTTCGGACCGGAGCAGTGGACTCCATACGCTCTACATGGACTAGACGTCTTAAGCGTTGTATCCCGAGACGCTTGACTAGGCGCATGTTGTTGTACATCCTCTAAGTTCTTTCAGATTATCCGTTCCGTTTTTCGTCAGTAACATAAATTGCGTCTCCTGGTTAATATTTTTTGATTTCTTTGTTTTTAGATTTTCCTTCAACTGCTTTTGATTCTGGTGTTTCCTAATTTGCTGTTTTAAATCTGAATTTACTTTATTGCTGAAACTTATGAAATTTTTGTAGTTGAGGCGATTATATCTGTCGAAAATTATATCAATTGGTTTTCTTTTTATGGTTTCGCTTCTTCTTCTTCTTATAGGGCTACAGTCCGGGGTGGACCTGTGTCTCAACCAAACATGCCTCTCCATCCAGCACGATCTTTCGCCAGCTGCCGCCAATTGCGCGATCCAAGTTGGTTGAGGTCCTTCTCCTGTTGTGAGCACCACCTTCTCCAAGAGCCTCCTCTGCTGCGTTGTACCAAAGGCTCAGTTTCGAAGACTTTTCGGACCGGAGCAGTGGAGTCCATACGCTCTACATGGACTAGCCATCTTAAGCGTTGTTTCCGGAGACACTTGACTAGGCGCATGTCGTTGTACAGCCCATAGAGTTCGTCGTTAATTCTTCTCCTCCAGATGCCTTCAACGCAAACAGTGGTTTCGCTATCTTCGCAAAATCCTTAATAAAACTTCGGTAATATGATGCCAGTCCAAGAAATCCTCTAAGTTCTTTCAGATTATCAGTTCCGTAATTTATCAGTAACTTAAATTGCGTCTCCTGGCTCATATTTTTTTGATTTCTTTGTTTTTAGATTTTCCTTCCACTGCTTTTGATTCTGGTGTTTCCTAGTTTGCTTTTTTAAGTCTGAATTTATTTTAATGCTGAAACTAATGAAATTTTTGTAGTTGATGCAATTATATCTTCCGAAAATTATATCAATTGGTTTTCTTTTTATGGTTTCGCTTCTTCTTCTTCTTCTTATAGTGCTGCAGTCCGGGGTGGACCTTGACTAGGCGCATGTTGTTGTACAGCCAATAGAGTTCGTCGTTAATTCTTCTCCTCCAGATGCCTTCAACGCAAACAGTGCTTTCGCCATCTTCGCAAAATCCTTAATAAAACGTCGGTAATATGATGCCAATCCAAGAAATCCTCTAATTCCTTTCAGATTATCCGTTCCGTTTTCTGTCAGTAACAAAAATTGTGTCTCCTGGTTCTTATTTTTTTGTTTTCATTCTTTTTAGATTTTCCTTCCACTGCTTTTGACTCTGGTGTTTCCTAATTTGCACTTTTAAGTCTGAATTTAGTTTATTGCTGAAACTTATGAAATTTATGTAGTTGATGCGATTATATCTGCCGAAAATTATATCAATTGGATTTCTTTTTATGGTTTCGTTTCTTCTTCTTCTTCTTCTCATAGCGCTACAGTCCGGGGTCGACCTGTGTCTCAACCAACATGCCTCTCCATCCAGCACGATCTTTTGCCAGCTGCCGCCAGTTGCGCGATCCAAGTTGGTTGAGGTCTTTCTCCTGTTGTGAGCACCACCTTCTCCAGGACCCTCCTCTGCTGCGTTGTACCAAAGGCTCAGTTTCGAAGACTTTTCGGACCGGAGCAGTGGAGTCCATACGCTCTACATGGACAAGCCATCTTAAGCGTTGTTTCCGGAGACACTTGACTAGGCGCATGTCGTTGTACAGCCCATAGAGTTCGTCGTTAATTCTTATCCTCCAGTTGCCTTCAACGCAAGCAGTGGTTTCGCTATCTTCGCAAAATCCTTAACAAAACGTCGGTAATATGATGCCAGTCCAAGAAATCCTCTAAGTTCTTTCAGATTATCCGTTCCGTTTTTTGTCAGTAACATAAATTGTGTCTCCTGGTTCATATTTTTTTGATTTCTTTCTTTTTACATTTTCCTTCAACTGCTTTTGATTCTGGTGTTTCCTAATTTGCTGTTTGAAGTCTGAATTTACTTTATTGCTGAAACTTATGAAATTTTTGTAGTTAATGCGATTATATCTGCCGAAAATTATATCAATTGGTTTTCTTTTTATTGTTTCGCTTCTTGTTCTTCTTCTTATAGCGCTACAGTCCGGGGTGGACCTGTGTCTCAACCAACATGCCTCTCCATCCAGCACGATCTTTCGCCAGCTGCCGCCAGTTGCGCGATCCAAGTTGGTTGAGGTCCTTCTCCTCTCGTAAGCACTACCTTCTCCAGGACCCTCCTCTGCTGCATTGTACCAAAGGCTCAGTTTCGAAGACTTTTCGGCCCGGAGCAGTGGAGTCCATACACTCTACATGGACTAGCCATCTTAAGCGTTGTTTCCGGAGACACTTGACTAGGCGCATGTCGTTGTACAGCCCATAGAGTTCGTCGTTAATTCTTCTCCTCCAGATGCCTTCAACGCAAACAGGGGTTTCTCTATCTTCGCAAAATCCTTAATAAAACGTCGGTAATATGATGCCAGTCCAAGAAATCCTCTAAGTTCTTTCAGATTATCCGTTCCGTTTTTTGTCAGTAACATAAATTGTGTCTTCTGGTTCATATTTTTTTGATTTCTTTGTTTTTAGATTTTCCTTCCACTGCTTTTGATTCTGGTGTTTCCTAGTTTGCTGTTTTAAGTCTGAATTTAGTTTATTGCTGAAACTTATGAAATTTTTGTAGTTCATGCGATTATATCTGCGGAAAATTATATCAATTGGTTTTCTTTTTATGGTTTCGCTTCTTCTTCTTCTTCTTCTTATAGTGCTGCAGTCCGGGGTGGACCTTGACTAGGCGCATGTTGTTGTACAGCGAGTTAGTGGCTAATTCTTCTCCTCCAGATGCCTTCAACGCAAACAGTGGTTTCGCCATCTTCGCAAAATCCTTAATAAAAAGTCGGTAATATGATGCCAATCCAAGAAAACCTCTAATTCATTTCAGATTATCCGTCCGTTTTCTGTCAGTAACAAAAATTGTGTCTCCTCGTTCATAATTTTTTGATATCTTTCTTTTTAGATTTTCCTTCAACTGCTTTTGATTCTGGTGTTTCCTAATTTGCTCTTTTAAGTCTGATTTTAATTTATTGCTGAAACTTATGAAATTTTTGTAGTTGATGCGATTATATCTGTCGAAAATTATATCAATTGGTTTTCTTTTTATGGTTTCGCTTCTTCTTCTTCTTATAGGGCTATAGTCCGGGGTGGACCTGTGTCTGAACCAACATGCCTCTCCATCCAGTACGTTCTTTCGCCTGCTGCCGCCAGTTGCGCGATCCGAGTTGGTTGAGGCCCTTCTCCTGTTGTGAGCACCACCTTCTCCAGGACCCTCCTCTGCTGCGTTGTACCAAAGGCTCAGTTTCGAAAACTTTTCGGACCGGAGCAGTGGACTCCATACGCTCTACATGGACTAGACGTCTTAAGCGTTGTATCCCGAGACGCTTGACTAGGCGCATGTTGTTGTACATCCTCTAAGTTCTTTCAGATTATCCGTTCCGTTTTTCGTCAGTAACATAAATTGCGTCTCCTGGTTCATATTTTTTGATTTCTTTGTTTTTAGATTTTCCTTCAACTGCTTTTGATTCTGGTGTTTCCTAATTTGCTGTTTTAAATCTGAATTTACTTTATTGCTGAAACTTATGAAATTTTTGTAGTTGAGGCGATTATATCTGTCGAAAATTATATCAATTGGTTTTCTTTTTATGGTTTCGCTTCTTCTTCTTCTTATAGGGCTACAGTCCGGGGTGGACCTGTGTCTCAACCAAACATGCCTCTCCATCCAGCACGATCTTTCGCCAGCTGCCGCCAATTGCGCGATCCAAGTTGGTTGAGGTCCTTCTCCTGTTGTGAGCACCACCTTCTCCAAGAGCCTCCTCTGCTGCGTTGTACCAAAGGCTCAGTTTCGAAGACTTTTCGGACCGGAGCAGTGGAGTCCATACGCTCTACATGGACTAGCCATCTTAAGCGTTGTTTCCGGAGACACTTGACTAGGCGCATGTCGTTGTACAGCCCATAGAGTTCGTCGTTAATTCTTCTCCTCCAGATGCCTTCAACGCAAACAGTGGTTTCGCTATCTTCGCAAAATCCTTAATAAAACTTCGGTAATATGATGCCAGTCCAAGAAATCCTCTAATTCCTTTCAGATTATCAGTTCCGTAATTTATCAGTAACTTAAATTGCGTCTCCTGGCTCATATTTTTTTGATTTCTTTGTTTTTAGATTTTCCTTCCACTGCTTTTGATTCTGGTGTTTCCTAGTTTGCTTTTTTAAGTCTGAATTTATTTTAATGCTGAAACTAATGAAATTTTTGTAGTTGATGCAATTATATCTTCCGAAAATTATATCAATTGGTTTTCTTTTTATGGTTTCGCTTCTTCTTCTTCTTCTTATAGTGCTGCAGTCCGGGGTGGACCTTGACTAGGCGCATGTTGTTGTACAGCCAATAGAGTTCGTCGTTAATTCTTCTCCTCCAGATGCCTTCAACGCAAACAGTGCTTTCGCCATCTTCGCAAAATCCTTAATAAAACGTCGGTAATATGATGCCAATCCAAGAAATCCTCTAATTCCTTTCAGATTATCCGTTCCGTTTTCTGTCAGTAACAAAAATTGTGTCTCCTGGTTCTTATTTTTTGTTTTCATTCTTTTTAGATTTTCCTTCCACTGCTTTTGACTCTGGTGTTTCCTAATTTGCTCTTTTAAGTCTGAATTTAGTTTATTGCTGAAACTTATGAAATTTATGTAGTTGATGCGATTATATCTGCCGAAAATTATATCAATTGGTTTTCTTTTTATGGTTTCGCTTCTTCTTCTTATAGCGCTACAGTCCGGGGTGGACCTGTGTCTCAACCAACATGCCTCTCCATCCAGCACGATCTTTCGCCAGCTGCAGCCAGTTGCGCATTCCAAGTTGGTTGAGGTCCTTCTCCTCTTGTGAGCACCACCTTCTCCAGGACCCTCCTCTGCTGCGTTGTACCAAAGGCTCAGTTTCGAAGACTTTTCGGACCGGAGCAGTGGAGTCCATACGCTCTACATGGACTAGCCATCTTAAGCGTTGTTTCCGGAGACACTTGACTAGGCGCATGTCGTTGTACAGCCCATAGAGTTCGTCGTTAATTCTTCTCCTCCAGATGCCTTCAACGCAAACAGTGGTTTCGCTATCTTCGCAAAATCCTTAATAAAACGTCGGTAATATGATGCCAATCCAAGAAATCCTCTAATTCCTTTCAGATCATCCGTTCCGTTTTCTGTCAGTAACATAAATTGTGTCTCCTGGATCTTATATTTTTGTTTTCATTCTTTTTAGATTTTCCTTCCACTGCTTTTTATTCTGGTGTTTCCTAATTTGCTCTTTTAAGTGTGAATTTAGTTTATGGCTGAAACTTGGCTGAAACTGGTTGAGGTCCTTCTCCTCTCGTGAGCACCACCTTCTCCAGGACCCTCCTCTGCGGCGTTGTACCAAAGGCTCAGTTTCGAAGACTTTTCGGAACGGAGCAGTGGATTCCATACGCTCTACATCGACTAACCATTCTAAGCGTTGTTTCCGGAGACACTTGACTAGGCGCATGTCGTTGTACAGCCCATAGAGTTCGTCGTTAATTCTTATCCTCCCGATGCCTTCAACGCAAACAGTGGTTTCGCTATCTTCGCAAAATCCTTAATAAAACGTCGGTAATATGATGCCAGTCCAAGAAATCCTCTAAGTTCTTTCAGATTATCCGTTCCCTTTTTTGTCAGAAACATAAACTGTGTCTCCTGGTTCATATTTTTTTGATTTCTTTCTTTTTAGATTTTCCTTCAACTGCTTTTGATTCTGGTGTTTCCTAATTTGCTCTTTTAAGTCTGAATTTACTTTATTGCTGAAACTTATGAAATTTTTGTAGTTGATGCGATTATATATGCCGAAAATTATATCAATTGGTTTTCTTTTTATGGTTTCGCTTCCTCTTCTTCTTCTTATAGCGCTACAGTCCGGAGTGGACCTGTGTCTCAACCAACATGCCTCTCCATCCAGCACGATCTTTCGCCAGCTGCCGCCAGTTGCGCGATCCAAGTTGGTTGAGGTCCTTCTCCTCTCGTGAGCACCACCTTCTACAGGACCCTCCTCTGCGGCGTTGTACCAAAGGCTCAGTTTCGAAGACTTTTCGGACCGGAGCAGTGGATTCCATACGCTCTTCATGGACTAGCCATCTTAAGCGTTGTTTCCGGAGACACTTGACTAGGCGCATGTCGTTGTACAGCCCATAGAGTTCGTCGTTAATTCTTCTCCTCCAGATGCCTTCAACGCAAACAGTGGTTTCGTTATCTTCGCAAAATCCTTAAAAAAACGTCGGTAATATGATGCCAGTACAAGAAATCCTCTAAGTTCTTTCAGATTATCCGTTCCGTTTTTTGTCAGTAACATAAACTGTGTCTCCTGGTTCATATTTTTTTGATTTCTTTGTTTTTAGATTTTCCTTCCACTGCTTTTGATTCTGGTGTTTCCTAATTTGCTGTTTTAAGTCTGAATTTAGTTTATAGCTGAAACTAATGAAATTTTTGTAGTTGATGCGATTATATCTGCCGAAAATTATATCAATTGGTTTTCTTTTTATGGTTTCGCTTCTTCTTCTTCTTCTTATAGTGCTGCAGTCCGGGGTGGACCTTGACTATGCGCATGTTGTTGTACAGCCAATAGAGTTAGTGGTTAATTCTTCTCCTCCAGATGCCTTCAACGCAAACAGTGGTTTCGCCATCTTCGCAAAATACTTAATAAAACGTCGGTAATATGATGCCAATCCAAGAAATCCTCTAATTCCTTTCAGATTATCCGTTCCGTTTTCTGTCAGTAACAAAAATTGTGTCTCCTGGTTCTTATTTTTTTGTTTTCATTCTTTTTAGATTTTCCTTCCACTGCTTTTGACTCTGGTGTTTCCTCATTTGCACTTTTAAGTCTGAATTTAGTTTATTGCTGAAACTTATGAAATTTATGTAGTTGATGCGATTATATCTGCCGAAAATTATATCAATTGGATTTCTTTTTATGGTTTCGTTTCTTCTTCTTCTTCTTCTCATAGCGCTACAGTCCGGGGTGGACCTGTGTCTCAACCAACATGCCTCTCCATCCAGCACGATCTTTTGCCAGCTGCCGCCAGTTGCGCGTTCCAAGGTGGTTGAGGTCCTTCTCCTGTTGTGAGCACCACCTTCTCCAGGACCCTCCTCTGCTGCGTTGTACCAAAGGCTCAGTTTCGAAGACTTTTCGGACCGGAGCAGTGGAGTCCATACGCTCTACATGGACTAGACGTCTTAAGCGTTGTATCCCGAGACGCTTGACTAGGCACATTTTGTTGTACAGCCAATAGATTTCGTCGTTAGTTCTTCTCCTCCAGATGCCTTCAACGCAAACAGTGGTTTCGCCATCTTCGCAAAATCCTTAATAAAAAGTCGGTAATATGATGCCAGTACAAGAAATCCTCTAAGTTCTTTCAGATTATCCGTTCGGTTTTTTTGTCAGTAACATAAATTGTGTCTCCTGGTTCTTATTTTTTTGTTTTCATTCTTTTTAGATTTTCCTTCCACTGCTTTTGCTTAAGTCTGAATTTAGTTTATTGCTGAAACTTATGAAATTTATGTAGTTGATGCGATTATATCTGCGGAAAATTATATCAATTGGTTTCTTTTTATGGTTTCGCTTCTTCTTCTTCTTCTTCTTCTTCTTCTTATAGCGCTACAGTCCGGGGTGGACCTGTGTCTCAACCAACATGCCTCTCCATCCAGCACGATCTTTCGCCAGCTGCCGCCAGTTGCGCGATCCAAGTTGGTTGAGGTCTTTCTCCTGTTGTGAGCACCACCTTCTCCAGGACCCTCCTCTGCTGCGTTGTACCAAAGGCTCAGTTTCGAAGACTTTTCGGACCGGAGCAGTGGAGTCCATACGCTCTACATGGACAAGCCATCTTAAGCGTTGTTTCCGGAGACACTTGACTAGGCGCATGTCGTTGTACAGCCCATAGAGTTCGTCGTTAATTCTTATCCTCCAGTTGCCTTCAACGCAAGCAGTGGTTTCGCTATCTTCGCAAAATCCTTAACAAAACGTCGGTAATATGATGCCAGTCCAAGAAATCCTCTAAGTTCTTTCAGATTATCCGTTCCGTTTTTTGTCAGTAACATAAACTGTGTCTCCTGGTTCATATTTTTTGATTTCTTTGTTTTTAGATTTTCCTTCAACTGCTTTTGATTCTGGTGTTTCCTAATTTGCTGTTTTAAATCTGAATTTTCTTTATTGCTGAAACTTATGAAATTTTTGTAGTTGAGGCGATTATATCTGTCGAAAATTATATCAATTGGTTTTCTTTTTATGGTTTCGCTTCTTCTTCTTCTTATAGGGCTACAGTCCGGGGTGGACCTGTGTCTAAACCAACATGCCTCTCCATCCAGCACGATCTTTCGCCAGCTGCCGCCAGTTGCGCGATCCAAGTTGGTTGAGGTCTTTCTCCTGTTGTGAGCACCACCTTCTCCAGGAGCCTCCTCTGCTGCGTTGTACCAAAGGCTCAGTTTCGAAGACTTTTTGGACCGGAGCAGTGGAGTCCATACGCTCTACATGGACTAGCCATCTTAAGCGTTGTTTCCGGAGACACTTGACTAGGCGCATGTCGTTGTACAGCCCATAGAGTTCGTCGTTAATTCTTCTCCTCCAGATGCCTTCAACGCAAACAGTGGTTTCGCTATCTTCGCAAAATCCTTAATAAAACTTCGGTAATATGATGCCAGTCCAAGAAATCCTCTAAGTTCTTTCAGATTATCAGTTCCGCAATTTATCAGTAACTTAAATTGCGTCTCCTGGCTCATATTTTTTTGATTTCTTTGTTTTTAGATTTTCCTTCCACTGCTTTTGATTCTGGTGTTTCCTAATTTGCTTTTTTAAGTCTGAATTTATTTTAATGCTGAAACTAATGAAATTTTTGTAGTTGATGCGATTATATCTGCCGAAAATTATATCAATTACTTTTCTTTTTATGGTTTCGCTTCTTCTTCTTCTTCTTATAGCGCTGCAGTCCGGGGTGGACCTTGACTAGGCGCATGTTGTTGTACAGCCAATAGAGTTCGTCGTTAATTCTTCTCCTCCAGATGCCTTCAACGCAAACAGTGCTTTCGCCATCTTCGCAAAATCCTTAATAAAACGTCGGTAATATAATGCCAATCCAAGAAATCCTCTAATTCCTTTCAGATTATCCGTTCCGTTTTCTGTCAGTAACAAAAATTGTGTCTCCTGGTTCTTATTTTTTGTTTTCATTCTTTTTAGATTTTCCTTCCACTGCTTTTGACTCTGGTGTTTCCTAATTTGCTCTTTTAAGTCTGAATTTAGTTTATTGCTGAAACTTATGAAATTTATGTAGTTGATGCGATTATATCTGCCGAAAATTATATCAATTGGTTTTCTTTTTATGGTTTCGCTTCTTCTTCTTATAGCGCTACAGTCCGGGGTGGACCTGTGTCTCAACCAACATTCCTCTCCATCCAGCACGATCTTTCGCCAGCTGCAGCCAGTTGCGAATTCCAAGTTGGTTGAGGTCCTTCTCCTCTTGTGAGCACCACCTTCTCCAGGACCCTCCTCTGCTGCGTTGTACCAAAGGCTCAGTTTCGAAGACTTTTCGGACCGGAGCAGTGGAGTCCATACGCTCTACATGGACTAGCCATCTTAAGCGTTGTTTCCGGAGACACTTGACTAGGCGCATGTCGTTGTACAGCCCATAGAGTTCGTCGTTAATTCTTCTCCTCCAGATGCCTTCAACGCAAACAGTGGTTTCGCTATCTTCGCAAAATCCTTAATAAAACGTCGGTAATATGATGCCAATCCAAGAAATCCTCTAATTCCTTTCAGATCATCCGTTCCGTTTTCTGTCAGTAACATAAATTGTGTCTCCTGGTTCTTATATTTTTGTTTTCATTCTTTTTAGATTTTCCTTCCACTGATTTTGAATCTTGTGTTTCCTAATTTGCTCTTTTAAGTCTGAATTTGGTTTATTGCTGAAACTTATGAAATTTTTGTAGTTGATGCGATTATATCTGTCGAAAATTATATCAATTGGTTTTCTTTTTATGGTTTCGCTTCTTCTTCTTCTTCTTATAGTGCTACAGTCCGGGGTGGACCTGTGTCTCAACCAACATGCCAATATATCCAGCACGATCTTTCGCCAGCTGCCGCCAGTTGCGCGATCCAAGTTGGTTGAGGTCTTTCTCCTGTTGTGAGCACCACCTTCTCCAGGAGCCTCCTCTGCTGCGTTGTACCAAAGGCTCAGTTTCGAAGACTTTTTGGACCGGAGCAGTGGAGTCCATACGCTCTACATGGACTAGCCATCTTAAGCGTTGTTTCCGGAGACACTTGACTAGGCGCATGTCGTTGTACAGCCCATAGAGTTCGTCGTTAATTCTTCTCCTCCAGATGCCTTCAACGCAAACAGTGGTTTCGCTATCTTCGCAAAATCCTTAATAAAACTTCGGTAATATGATGCCAGTCCAAGAAATCCTCTAAGTTCTTTCAGATTATCAGTTCCGCAATTTATCAGTAACTTAAATTGCGTCTCCTGGCTCATATTTTTTTGATTTCTTTGTTTTTAGATTTTCCTTCCACTGCTTTTGATTCTGGTGTTTCCTAATTTGCTTTTTTAAGTCTGAATTTATTTTAATGCTGAAACTAATGAAATTTTTGTAGTTGATGCGATTATATCTGCCGAAAATTATATCAATTACTTTTCTTTTTATGGTTTCGCTTCTTCTTCTTCTTCTTATAGCGCTGCAGTCCGGGGTGGACCTTGACTAGGCGCATGTTGTTGTACAGCCAATAGAGTTCGTCGTTAATTCTTCTCCTCCAGATGCCTTCAACGCAAACAGTGCTTTCGCCATCTTCGCAAAATCCTTAATAAAACGTCGGTAATATAATGCCAATCCAAGAAATCCTCTAATTCCTTTCAGATTATCCGTTCCGTTTTCTGTCAGTAACAAAAATTGTGTCTCCTGGTTCTTATTTTTTGTTTTCATTCTTTTTAGATTTTCCTTCCACTGCTTTTGACTCTGGTGTTTCCTAATTTGCTCTTTTAAGTCTGAATTTAGTTTATTGCTGAAACTTATGAAATTTATGTAGTTGATGCGATTATATCTGCCGAAAATTATATCAATTGGTTTTCTTTTTATGGTTTCGCTTCTTCTTCTTCTTCTTATAGCGCTACAGTCCGGGGTGGACCTGTGTCTCAACCAACATTCCTCTCCATCCAGCACGATCTTTCGCCAGCTGCAGCCAGTTGCGAATTCCAAGTTGGTTGAGGTCCTTCTCCTCTTGTGAGCACCACCTTCTCCAGGACCCTCCTCTGCTGCGTTGTACCAAAGGCTCAGTTTCGAAGACTTTTCGGACCGGAGCAGTGGAGTCCATACGCTCTACATGGACTAGCCATCTTAAGCGTTGTTTCCGGAGACACTTGACTAGGCGCATGTCGTTGTACAGCCCATAGAGTTCGTCGTTAATTCTTCTCCTCCAGATGCCTTCAACGCAAACAGTGGTTTCGCTATCTTCGCAAAATCCTTAATAAAACGTCGGTAATATGATGCCAATCCAAGAAATCCTCTAATTCCTTTCAGATCATCCGTTCCGTTTTCTGTCAGTAACATAAATTGTGTCTCCTGGTTCTTATATTTTTGTTTTCATTCTTTTTAGATTTTCCTTCCACTGCTTTTGACTCTGGTGTTTCCTAATTTGCTCTTTTAAGTGTGAATTTAGTTTATGGCTGAAACTTATGAAATTTTTGTAGTTGATGCGATTATATCTGCCGAAAATTATATCAATTGGTTTTCTTTTTATGGTTTCGCTTCTTCTTCTTATAGCGCTACAGTCCGGGGTGGACCTGTGTCTCAACCAACATTCCTCTCCATCCAGCACGATCTTTCGCCAGCTGCAGCCAGTTGCGAATTCCAAGTTGGTTGAGGTCCTTCTCCTCTTGTGAGCACCACCTTCTCCAGGACCCTCCTCTGCTGCGTTGTACCAAAGGCTCAGTTTCGAAGACTTTTCGGACCGGAGCAGTGGAGTCCATACGCTCTACATGGACTAGCCATCTTAAGCGTTGTTTCCGGAGACACTTGACTAGGCGCATGTCGTTGTACAGCCCATAGAGTTCGTCGTTAATTCTTCTCCTCCAGATGCCTTCAACGCAAACAGTGGTTTCGCTATCTTCGCAAAATCCTTAATAAAACGTCGGTAATATGATGCCAATCCAAGAAATCCTCTAATTCCTTTCAGATCATCCGTTCCGTTTTCTGTCAGTAACATAAATTGTGTCTCCTGGTTCTTATATTTTTGTTTTCATTCTTTTTAGATTTTCCTTCCACTGCTTTTGATTCTGGTGTTTCCTAATTTGCTCTTTTAAGTGTGAATTTAGTTTATGGCTGAAACTTATGAAATTTTTGTAGTTGATGCGATTATATCTGCCGAAAATTATATCAATTGGTTTTCTTTTTATGGTTTCGCTTCTTCTTCTTCTTCTTATAGCGCTACAGTCCGGGGTGGACCTGTGTCTCAAACAACATGCCTCTCCATCCAGCACGATCTTTCGCCAGCTGCCTCCAGTTGCGCGATCCAAGTTGGTTGAGGCCCTTCTCCTGTTGTGAGCACCACCTTCTCCAGGACCCTCCTCTGCTGCGTTGTACCAAAGGCTCAGTTTCGAAGACTTTTCGGACCGGAGCAGTGGAGTCCATACGCTCTACATGGACTAGACGTCTTAAGCGATGTATCCGGAGACGCTTGACTAGGCGCATGTTGTTGTACAGGCAAAAGAGTTCGTCGTTAATTCTTCTCCTCCAGGTGCCTTCAACGCAAACAGTGGTTTCGCTATCTTCGCAAAATCCTTTATAAAACGTCGGTAATATGATGCCAATCCGAGAAATCCTCTAATTCCTTTCAGATTATCCGTTCCGTTTTCTGTCAATAACAAAAATTGTGTCTCCTGGTTCTTATTTTTTTGTTTTCCTTCTTTTAAGATTTTCCTTCCACTGCTTTTGATTCTGGTGTTTCCTAATTTGCTCTTTTAGGTCTGAATTTTGTTTATTGCTGAAACTTATGAAATTTGTGTAGTTGATGCGATTATATCTGTCGAAAATTATATCAATTGGTTTTCTTTTTATGGTTTCGCTTCTTCTGCTTCTTATAGGGCTACAGTCCGGGGTGGACCTGTGTCTCAACCAACATGCCTCTCCATCCAGCACGATCTTTCGCCAGCTGCCGCCAGTTGCCCGATCCGAGTTGGTTGAGTCCCTTCTCCTGTTGTGAGCACCACCTTCTCCAGGACCCTCCTCTGCTGCGTTGTACCAAAGGCTCAGTTTCGAAGACTTTTCGGACCGGAGCAGTGGAGTCCATACGCTCTACATGGACTAGACGTCTTAAGCGATGTATCCGGAGACGCTTGACTAGGCGCATGTTGTTGTACAGGCAAAAGAGTTCGTCGTTAATTCTTCTCCTCCAGGTGCCTTCAACGCAAACAGTGGTTTCGCTATCTTCGCAAAATCCTTTATAAAACGTCGGTAATATGATGCCAATCCGAGAAATCCTCTAATTCCTTTCAGATTATCCGTTCCGTTTTCTGTCAATAACAAAAATTGTGTCTCCTGGTTCTTATTTTTTTGTTTTCCTTCTTTTTAGATTTTCCTTCCACTGCTTTTGATTCTGGTGTTTCCTAATTTGCTCTTTTAGGTCTGAATTTTGTTTATTGCTGAAACTTATGAAATTTGTGTAGTTGATGCGATTATATCTGTCGAAAATTATATCAATTGGTTTTCTTTTTATGGTTTCGCTTCTTCTGCTTCTTATAGGGCTACAGTCCGGGGTGGACCTGTGTCTCAACCAACATGCCTCTCCATCCAGCAGGATCTTTCGCCAGCTGCCGTCAGTTGCGCGATCCAAGTTGGTTGAGGTCTTTCTCCTCTTGTGAGCACCACCTTCTCCAGGACCCTCCTCTGATGCGTTGTACCAAAGGCTCAGTTTCGAAGACTTTTCGGACCGGAGCAGTGGAGTCCATACGCTCTACATGGACTAGCCATCTTAAGCGTTGTTTCCGGAGACACTTGACTAGGCGCATGTCGTTGTACAGCCCATAGAGTTCGTCGTTAATTCTTCTCCTCCAGATGCCTTCAACGCAAACAGTGGTTTCGCTATCTTCGCAAAATCCTTAACAAAACGTCGGTAATATGATGCCAATCCAAGAAATCCTCTAATTCCTTTCAGATTATCCGTTCCGTTTATTGTCAGTAACATAAATTGTGTCTCCTGGTTGATATTTTTTTGATTTCTTTCTTTTTAGATTTCCCTTCAACTACTTTTGATTCTGGTGTTTCCTAATTTGCTCTTTTAAGTCTGAATTTAGTTTATTGCTGAAACTTCTGAAATTTATGTAGTTGATGCGATTATATCTGCCGAAAATTATATCAATTGGTTTTCTTTTTATGGTTTCGCT
This sequence comes from Eristalinus sepulchralis, assembly GCA_944738645.1. Lineage (NCBI taxonomy): Eukaryota > Metazoa > Arthropoda > Insecta > Diptera > Syrphidae > Eristalinus > Eristalinus sepulchralis. The sequence continues at coordinate 11,751,389 of OX122884.1, forward strand.
TCTTCTTCTTCTTCTTATAGTGCTACAGTCCGGGGTGGACCTGTGTCTCAACCAACATGCCTCTCCATCCAGCACGATCTTTCGCCAGCTGCCGCCAGTTGCGCGATCCAATTTGGTTGAGGTCTTTCTCCTCTTGTGAGCACCACCTTCTCCAGGACCCTAATCTGATGCGTTGTACCAAAGGCTCAGTTTCGAAGACTGTTCGGAATGGAGCAATGGAGTCCATACGCTCTCCATGGACTAGACGTCTTAAGCGTTGTATCCGGAGACGCTCGACTAGGCGCATGTTGTTGTACAGCTAATGGAGTTCGTCGTTAATTCTTCTCCTCCAGATGCCTCCAACGCAAACAGTGGTTTCGCTATCTTCGCAAAATCCTTCATAAAAAGTCGGTAATATGATGCCAATCCAAGAAATCCTCTAATTCCTTTCAGATTATCCGTTCCGTTTATTGTCAGTAACATAAATTGTGTCTCCTGGTTGATATTTTTTTGATTTCATTCTTTTTAGATTTCCCTTCAACTACTTTTGATTCTGGTGTTTCCTAATTTGCTCTTTTAAGTCTGAATTTAGTTTATTGCTGAAACTTCTGAAATTTATGTAGTTGATGCGATTATATCTGCCGAAAATTATATCAATTGGTTTTCTTTTTATGGTTTCGCTTCTTCTTCTTCTTCTTATAGTGCTACAGTCCGGGGTGGACCTGTGTCTCAACCAACATGCCTCTCCATCCAGCACGATCTTTCGCCAGCTGCCGCCAGTTGCGCGATCCAAGTTGGTTGAGGTCCTTCTCCTCTTGTGAGTACCACCATCTCCAGGACCCTCCTCTGCTGCGTTGTACCAAAGGCTCAGTTTCGAAGACTTTTCGGACCGGAGCAGTGGAGTCCATACGCTCTACATGGACTAGCCGTCTTAAGCGTTGTATCCGGAAACGCTTGACTAGGCGCATGTTGTTGTACAGTCAATAGAGTTCGTCGTTAATTCTTCTCCTCCAGATGCATTCAACGCAAACAGTGGTTTCGCTATCTTCGCAAAATCCTTCATAAAACGTCTGTAATATGATGCCAGTCCAAGAAATCCTCTAAGTTCTTTCAGATTATCCGTTCCGTATTTTGTTAGTAACAAAAAAAATTGTGTCTCCTTTCCTTGCTCCGTAGAAATAGCAGCGAAGATCATCCAACGCTCATACTATGGCCAACATCTCCCTTTCGTTTGTAGCATAGGTTTCCTCTGTCGTGTTTAAGGAGCGGGATATATACATGATTGGTTTATCTTTTCCAATCTCTCCTTGACTCAACACTGCTCCAATGGTGATTCGATGCATCTGTAGTCAATATGAATGGATAGTCGATATCAGGATATGTAAGTTTTTCCGATGATGGCAGTAAAGTTTTGAGATTGTGATATGCTTCTTTCTCTTTTTCGTTGAGCTGAATTCTTATATTCTAAGACCTATTCGCGTTTGTTTATGAATTCGCACTACTCGTAAGGTTGGCTAGTGGTTTCCATCCTCCTTCTTCTTCTTCTTCTTCTATTAATGGCGCTACAGTCCTGGGTGGACCTGTGCCTCCACCAGCCAGCACTGTCTTTCGTCTTTCGCTCCAAGTTGGTTGATGGCCTTCTCCGCTTGTGAGCGCCACCTTATCCTGGTCCGTCCTCTGTTGCGTTGTTCTTTCGCCGGCTGCCGCCAGTTGCGCGATCCAAGTTGTTTGACGTCTTTCTCCTCTTGTGAGCACCACCTTCTCCAGGACCCTCCTCTGATGCGTTGTACCAAAGCCTCAGTTTCGAAGACTTTTCGGACCGGAGCAGTGGAGTCCATACGCTCTACATGGACTAGCCATCTTAAGCGTTGTTTCCGGAGACACTTGACTAGGCGCATGTCGTTGTACAGCCCATAGAGTTCGTCGTTAATTCTTCTCCTCCAGATGCCTTCAACGCAAACAGTGGTTTCGCTATCTTCGCAAAATCCTTAACAAAACGTCGGTAATATGATGCCAATCCAAGAAATCCTCTAATTCCTTTCAGATTATCCGTTCCGTTTATTGTCAGTAACATAAATTGTGTCTCCTGGTTGATATTTTTTTGATTTCTTTCTTTTTAGATTTCCCTTCAACTACTTTTGATTCTGGTGTTTCCTAATTTGCTCTTTTAAGTCTGAATTTAGTTTATTGCTGAAACTTCTGAAATTTATGTAGTTGATGCGATTATATCTGCCGAAAATTATATCAATTGGTTTTCTTTTTATGGTTTCGCTTCTTCTTCTTCTTCTTCTTATAGCGCTACAGTCCGGGGTGGACCTGTGTCTCAACCAACATGCCTCTCTATCCAGCACGATCTTTCGCCAGCTGCCGCCAGTTGCGCGATCCAAGTTAGTTGATGTCCTTCTCCTCTTGTGAGCACCACCATCTCCAGGACCCTCCTCTGCTGCGTTGTACCAAAGGCTCAGTTTTGAAGACTTTTCGGACCGGAGCAGGGTAATCCATACGCTCTACATGGACTAGCCATCTTAAGCGTAGTTTCCGGAGGCACTTGACTAGGCGCATGTCGTTGTACAGCGCATAGAGTTCGTCGTTAATTCTTCTCCTCCAGATGCCTTCGACGCAAACAGTGGTTTCGCTATCTTCGCAAAATCCTTCATAAAACGTCGGTAATATGATGCCAATCCAAGAAATCCTCTAATTCCTTTCAGATTATCCGTTCCGTTTTCTGTCAGTAACAAAAATTGTGTCTCCTTGTTCTTATTTTTTTGTTTTCATTCTTTTTAGATTTTCCTTCCACTGCTTTTGACTGTGGTGTTTCCTAATTTGCTCTTTTAAGTCTGAATTTAGTTAATTGCTAAAACTTATGAAATTTTTGTAGTTGATGCGATTGATCTGCCGAAAATTGTATCAATTGGTTTTCTTTTTATGGTTTCGCTTCTTCTTCTTCTTCTTCTTATAGTGCTATAGTCCGGGGTGGACCTTTGTCTCAACCAACATGCCTCTCCATCCAGCACGATCTTTCGCCAGCTGCCGCCAGTTGCGCGATCCAAGTTGGTTGAGGTCTTTCTCCTCTTGTGAGCACCACCTTCTCCAGCACCCTAATCTGATGCGTTGTACCAAAGGCTCAGTTTCGAAGACTGTTCGGACCGGAGCAGTGGAGTCCATACGCTCTACATAGACTAGACGTCTTAAGCGTTGAATCCGGAGACGCTCGACTAGGCGCATGTTGTTGTACAGCCAATGGAGTTCGTCGTTAATTCTTCTCCTCCAGATGCCTTCAACGCAAACAGTGGTTTCGCTATCTTCGCAAAATCCTTCATAAAACGTCGGTAATATGATGCCAATCCAAGAAATCCTCTAATTCCTTTCAGATTATCCGTTCCGTTTATTGTCAGCAACATAAATTGTGTCTCCTGGTTCATATTTTTTTGATTTCTTTCTTTTTAGATTTCCCTTCAACTGCTTTTGACTGTGGTGTTTCCTAATTTGCTCTTTTAAGTCTGAATTTAGTTAATTGCTAAAACTTATGAAATTTTTGTAGTTGATGCGATTGATCTGCCGAAAATTGTATCAATTGGTTTTCTTTTTATGGTTTCGCTTCTTCTTCTTCTTCTTCTTATAGTGCTACAGTCCGGGGTGGACCTTTGTCTCAACCAACATGCCTCTCCATCCAGCACGATCTTTCGCCAGCTGCCGCCAGTTGCGCGATCCAAGTCGGTTGAGGTCCTTCTCCTCTTGTGAGCACCACCATCTCCAGGACCCTCCTCTGCTGCGTTGTACCAAAGGCTCAGTTTCGAAGACTTTTCGGACCGGAGCAGTGGAGTCCATACGCTCTACATGGACTAGCCGTCTTAAGCGTCGTATCCGGAAACGCTTGACTAGGCGCATGTTGTTGTACAGCCAATAGAGTTCGTCGTTAACTCTTCTCAAACAGTGGTTTCGCTATCTTCGCAAAATCCTTAATAAAACGTCGGTAATATGATGCCAGTCCAAGAAATCCTCTAAGTTCTTTCAGATTATCCGTTCCGTTTTTTGTAGGTAACAAAAAAAATTGTGTCTCCTTTCCTTGCTCCGTACAAATAGCAGCGAAGATCATCCAACGCTCATACTATGGCCAACATCTCCCTTTCGTTTGTAGCATAGTTTTCCTCTGTCGTGTTTAAGGAGCGGGATATATACATGATTGGCTTATCTTTTCCAATTTCTCCTTGACTCAACACTGCTCCAATGGTGATTCGACGCATCTGTAGTCAATATGAATGGATAGTCGATATCAGGATATGTAAGTTTTTCCGATGATGGTAGTAAAGTTTTGAGATTGTGATATGCTTCTCTCTCTTTTTCGTTGAGCTGAATTCTTATATTCTAAGACCTATTTTTATTTATGAATTCGCACCACTCGTAAGGTTGGCTAGGTTTCCTCTGTCGTGTTTAAGGAGCGGGATATATACATGATTGGTTTATCTTTTCCAATCTCTCCTTGACTCAACACTGCTCCAATGGTGATTCGATGCATCTGTAGTCAATATGAATGGATAGTCGATATCAGGATATGTAAGTTTTTCCGATGATGGCAGTAAAGTTTTGAGATTGTGATATGCTTCTTTCTCTTTTTCGTTGAGCTGAATTCTTATATTCTAAGACCTATTCGCGTTTGTTTATGAATTCGCACTACTCGTAAGGTTGGCTAGTGGTTTCCCTCCTCCTTCTTCTTCTTCTTCTTCTATTAATGGCGCTACAGTCCTGGGTGGACCTGTGCCTCCACCAGCCAGCACTGTCTTTCGTCTTTCGCTCCAAGTTGGTTGATGGCCTTCTCCGCTTGTGAGCGCCACCTTATCCTGGTCCGTCCTCTGTTGCGTTGTTCTTTCGCCGGCTGCCGCCAGTTGCGCGATCCAAGTTGTTTGACGTCTTTCTCCTCTTGTGAGCACCACCTTCTCCAGGACCCTCCTCTGATGCGTTGTACCAAAGCCTCAGTTTCGAAGACTTTTCGGACCGGAGCAGTGGAGTCCATACGCTCTACATGGACTAGCCGTCTTAAGCGTTGTATCCGGAGACGCTTGACTAGGCGCAAGTTGTTGTACAGCCAATAGAGTTCGTCGTTAATTCTTCTCCTCCAGATGCCTTCAACGCAAACAGTGGTTTCGCTATCTTCGCAAAATCGTTCATAAAACGTCGGTAATATGACGCCAATTCAAGAAATCCTCTAATTCATTTCAGTTTATCCGTTCCGTTTTTTGTCAGTAACAAAAATTGTGTCTCCTGGTTCATATTTTTTTGATTTCTTTCATTTTAGATTTTCCTTCAACTGCTTTTGACTGTGGTGTTTCCTAATTTGCTCTTTTAAGTCTGATTTCAATTTAATGCTGAAACTTATGAAATTTTTGTAGTTGATGCGATTGATCTGCCGAAAATTATATCAATTGGTTTTCTTTTTATGGTTTCGCTTCTTCTTCTTCTTCTTCTTATAGCGCTACAGTCCGGGGTGGACCTGTGTCTCAACCAACATGCCTCTCTATCCAGCACGATCTTTCGCCAGCTGCCGCCAGTTGCGCGATCCAAGTTAGTTGATGTCCTTCTCCTCTTGTGAGCACCACCTTCTCCAGGACCCTCCTCTGCTGCGTTGTACCAAAGGCTCAGTTTTGAAGACTTTTCGGACCGGAGCAGGGTAATCCATACGCTCTACATGGACTAGCCATCTTAAGCGTAGTTTCCGGAGGCACTTGACTAGGCGCATGTCGTTGTACAGCGCATAGAGTTCGTCGTTAATTCTTCTCCTCCAGATGCCTTCGACGCAAACAGTGGTTTCGCTATCTTCGCAAAATCCTTCATAAAACGTCGGTAATATGATGCCAATCCAAGAAATCCTCTAATTCCTTTCAGATTATCCGTTCCGTTTTCTGTCAGTAACAAAAATTGTGTCTCCTGGTTCTTATTTTTTTGTTTTCATTCTTTTTAGATTTTCCTTCCACTGCTTTTGACTGTGGTGTTTCCTAATTTGCTCTTTTAAGTCTGAATTTAGTTAATTGCTAAAACTTATGAAATTTTTGTAGTTGATGCGATTGATCTGCCGAAAATTGTATCAATTGGTTTTCTTTTTATGGTTTCGCTTTTTCTTCTTCTTCTTCTTATAGTGCTACAGTCCGGGGTGGACCTTTGTCTCAACCAACATGCCTCTCCATCCAGCACGATCTTTCGCCAGCTGCCGCCAGTTGCGCGATCCAAGTTGGTTGAGGTCTTTCTCCTCTTGTGAGCACCACCTTCTCCAGCACCCTAATCTGATGCGTTGTACCAAAGGCTCAGTTTCGAAGACTGTTCGGACCGGAGCAGTGGAGTCCATACGCTCTACATAGACTAGACGTCTTAAGCGTTGAATCCGGAGACGCTCGACTAGGCGCATGTTGTTGTACAGCCAATGGAGTTCGTCGTTAATTCTTCTCCTCCAGATGCCTTCAACGCAAACAGTGGTTTCGCTATCTTCGCAAAATCCTTCATAAAACGTCGGTAATATGATGCCAATCCAAGAAATCCTCTAATTCCTTTCAGATTATCCGTTCCGTTTATTGTCAGCAACATAAATTGTGTCTCCTGGTTCATATTTTTTTGATTTCTTTCTTTTTAGATTTCCCTTCAACTGCTTTTGACTGTGGTGTTTCCTAATTTGCTCTTTTAAGTCTGAATTTAGTTAATTGCTAAAACTTATGAAATTTTTGTAGTTGATGCGATTGATCTGCCGAAAATTGTATCAATTGGTTTTCTTTTTATGGTTTCGCTTCTTCTTCTTCTTCTTCTTATAGTGCTACAGTCCGGGGTGGACCTTTGTCTCAACCAACATGCCTCTCCATCCAGCACGATCTTTCGCCAGCTGCCGCCAGTTGCGCGATCCAAGTCGGTTGAGGTCCTTCTCCTCTTGTGAGCACCACCATCTCCAGGACCCTCCTCTGCTGCGTTGTACCAAAGGCTCAGTTTCGAAGACTTTTCGGACCGGAGCAGTGGCGTCCATACGCTCTACATGGACTAGCCGTCTTAAGCGTCGTATCCGGAAACGCTTGACTAGGCGCATGTTGTTGTACAGCCAATAGAGTTCGTCGTTAACTCTTCTCAAACAGTGGTTTCGCTATCTTCGCAAAATCCTTAATAAAACGTCGGTAATATGATGCCAGTCCAAGAAATCCTCTAAGTTCTTTCAGATTATCCGTTCCGTTTTTTGTAGGTAACAAAAAAAAATTGTGTCTCCTTTCCTTGCTCCGTACAAATAGCAGCGAAGATCATCCAACGCTCATACTATGGCCAACATCTCCCTTTCGTTTGTAGCATAGTTTTCCTCTGTCGTGTTTAAGGAGCGGGATATATACATGATTGGCTTATCTTTTCCAATTTCTCCTTGACTCAACACTGCTCCAATGGTGATTCGACGCATCTGTAGTCAATATGAATGGATAGTCGATATCAGGATATGTAAGTTTTTCCGATGATGGTAGTAAAGTTTTGAGATTGTGATATGCTTCTTTCTCTTTTTCGTTGAGCTGAATTCTTATATTCTAAGACCTATTTTTATTTATGAATTCGCACCACTCGTAAGGTTGGCTAGTGGTTTCCCTCCTCCTTCTTCTTCTTCTTCTTCTATTAATGGCGCTACAGTCCTGGGTGGATCTGTGCCTCCACCAGCCAGCACTGTCTTTCGTCTTTCGCTCCAAGTTGGTTGATGGCCTTCTCCACTTGTGAGCGCCACCTTATCCTGGTCCGTCCTTTGTTGCGTTGTTCTTTCGCCGGCGGCCGCCAGTTGCGCGATCCAAGTTGTTTGACGTCTTTCTCCTCTTGTGAGCACCTCCTTCTCCAGGACCCTCCTCTGATGCGTTGTACCAAAGCCTCAGTTTCGAAGACTTTTCGGACCGGAGCAGTGGAGTCCATACGCTCTACATGGACTAGCCGTCTTAAGCGTTGTATTCGGAGACGCTTGACTAGGCGCAAGTTGTTGTACAGTCCATAGAGTTCGTCGTTAATTCTTCTCCTCCAGATGCCTTCAACGCAAACAGTGGTTTCGCTATCTTCGCTAAATCCTTCATAAAACGTCGGTAATATGATGCCAATCCAAGATATCCTCTAATTCCTTTCAGATTATCCGTTCCGTTTTTTGTCAGTAACAAAAATTGTGTCTCCTGGTTCATATTTTTTTGTTTTCTTTCTCTTTAGATTTTCCTTCAACTGCTTTTGATTCTGGTGTTTCCTAATTTGCTCTTTTAAGTCTGAATTTAGTTTATTGCTGAAACTTATGAAATTTTTGTAGTTGATGCGATTATATCTGCCAAAAATTATATCAATTGGTTTTCTTTTTATGGTTTCGCTTCTTCTTCTTCTTCTTATAGCGCTACAGTCTGGGGTGAACCTGTGTCTCAACCAACATGCCTCTCCATCCAGCACGATCTTTCGCCAGCTGCCGCCAGTTGCGCGATCCAAGTTGGTTGAAGTCCTTCTCTTGTGAGCGCCACCTTCTCCAGGACCCTCCTCTTCTGCCTTGTACCAAAGGCTCAGTTTCGAAAACGTTTCGGAACGACGCAGTGGAGTCCATACGCTCTACATGGGCTAGCCTTCTTAAGCGTTGTATCCGGAGACGCTTGACTAGGCGCATGTTGTTGTACAGCCAATAGAGTTCGTCGTTAATTCTTCTCCCCCAGATGCCTTCAACGCAAACAGTGGTTTCGCTATCTTCGCAAAATCCTTAATAAAACGTCGGTAATATGATGCCAATTAAGAAATCCTCTAATTCCTTTCAGATTATCCGTTCCGTTTTCTGTCAGTAACAAAAATTGTGTCTCCTGGTTCTTATATTTTTGATTTCTTTCTTTTTAGATTTTCCTTCCACTGCTTTTGACTGTGGTGTTTCCTAACTTGCTCTTTTAAGTCTGAATTTAGTTTATTGCCGAAACTTATGAAATTTATGTAGTTGATGCGATTATATCTGCCGAAAATTATATCACTTGGTTTTCTTTTTATGATTTCGCTTCTTCTTCTTCTTCTTATAGCGCTACAGTCCGAGGTGGACCTGTGTCTCAACCAACATGCCTCTCCATCCAGCACGATCTTTTGCCAGCTGCCGCCAGTTGCGCGATCCAAGTTGGTTGAGGTCTTTCTCCTCTTGTGAGCACCACCTTCTCCAGGACCCTCCTCTGATGCGTTGTACCAAAGGCTCAATTTCGAAGACTTTTCGGACCGGAGCAGTGGAGTCCATACGCTCTACGTGGACTAGAAATCTTAACCGTTGTTTCCGGAGACACTTGACTAGGCGCATGTTGTTGTACAGCCAATAGAGTTCGTCGTTAATTCTTTTCCTCCAGATGCCTTCAACGCAAACAGTGTTTTTGCTATCTTCGCAAAATCCTTAATAATACGTCGGTAATATGATGCCAGTCCAAGAAATCCTCTAAGTTCGTTCAGATTATCCGTTCCGTTTTTTTGTCAGTAACAAAAATTGTGTCTCCTAGTTCATGTTGTTTTGATTTCTTTCATTTTATATTTTCCTTCACCTGCTGTTGTTGTCATTTATTCTATAGGGCGTTTCTGTGTGCTCTATTGACGATCTGTCAGAATTTTTATTTTCCTTGCTCCGTACAAATAGTAGCGAAGATTATCCATTGCCCAAACTATGGCCAACATCTCTCTTTCGTTGGTGGCGTAGTTTTCCTCTGTCTTGTTTAAGGACCGGGATATATACATGATTGGTTTATCTTTTCCAATTTCTTCTTGACTCAAAACTGCTCCAATGGTGATTCGATGCATCTGTAGTCAATATGAATGGATAGTCGATATCATGAAATGTAAATTTTTTCGATGATGGTAGTAAAGTTTTGAGATTGTGATATGCTTCTTTCTCTTTTTCGTTGAGCTGAATTCTTATATTCATAGACCGATTCGCGTTTGTTTATCAATTCGCACCACTCGTAAGGCTGGCTAGTGGTTTCCCTTCTTGTTCTTCTTCTTCTTCTTCTTCTTCTTCCAATGGCGCTACAGTCCTGGGTGGACCTGTGCCTCCACCAGCCAGCACTGTATTTCGTCTTTCGCTCCAAGTTGGTTAATGACCGTCTCCACTTGTGAGCGCCACGTTATCCTGGGCCGTCCTCTGCTGCGTTGTACCAAAAGCTCAGTTTCGAAGACTTTCCGGACCGGAGCAGTGGAGTCCATACGCTCTACATGGACCAGCCATCTTAAGCGTTCTTTCCGGAGACACTTGACTAGGCGCATGTCGTTGTACAGCCCATAGAGTTCGTCGTTAATTCTTCTCCTCCAGATGCCTTCAACGCAAACAGTGGTTTCGCTATCTTCGCAAAATCCTTCATAAAACGTCGGTAATATGACGTCAATTCAAGAAATCCTCTAATTCCTTTCAGATTATCCGTTCCGTTTTTAGTCAGTAACAAAAATTGTGTCTCCTGGTTAATGTTTTTTTGATTTCTTTCTTTTTATATTTTCCTTCACCTGCTTTTGATTCTGGTGTTTCCTACTTTGCTGTTTTAAGTCTGAATTTAGTTTATTGCTGAAACTTATGAAATTTTTGTAGTTGATGCAATTATATCTGCCGAAGAGTATGTCAATTGGTTTTCTTTTTATGGTTTCGCTTCTTCTTCTTCTTCTTATAGTGCTGCAGTCCGGGGTGGACCTGTGTCTCAAACAACATGCCTCTCCATCCACCACGATCTTTCGCCAGCTGCCGCCAGTTGCGCGATCCAAGTTGGTTGAGATTTTTTTCCTCTTGTGAGCACCACCTTCTCCAGGACCCTCCTCTGATGCGTTGTACCAAAGGCTCAGTTTCGAAGACTTTTCGGACCGGAGCAGTTGAGTCCATACGCTCTACATGGACTAGACGTCTTAAGCGTTGTATCCGGAGACGCTTGACTAGGCGCATGTCGATGTACAGCCAATAGAGTTCGTCGTTAATTCTTCTCCTCCAGATGCCTTCAACGCAAACTGTGGTTTCGCTATCTTCGCAAAATCCTTAATAAAACGTCGGTAATATGATGCCAATCCAAGAAATCCTCTAATTCCTTTCAAATTATCCGTTCCGTTTTCTGTCAGTAACATAAATTGTGTCTCCTGGTTCTTATATTTTTGATTTCTTTCTTTTTAGATTTCCCTTCAACTGCTTTTGATTCGGGTGTTTCCTAATTTGCTCTTTTAAGTCTGAATTTAGTTTATTGCTGAAACTTATGAAATTTTTGTAGTTGATGCGATTATATCTGCCGAAAATTATATCAATTGGTTTTCTTTTTATGGTTTCGCTTCTACTTCTTCTTCTTATAGCGCTACAGTCCGGGGTCAACATCTCTCTTTCGTTGGTGGCGTAGTTTTCCTCTGTCTTGTTTAAGGACCGGGATATATACATGATTGGTTTATCTTTTGCAATTTCTTCTTGACTCAAAACTGCTCCAATGGTGATTCATCATCTGCATCTGTAGTCAATATGAATGGATAGTCGATATCATGAAATGTAATAATGTTCTCCTCCAGATGCATTCAACGCAAACAGTGGTTTCGCTATCTTCGCAAAATCCTTAATAAAACGTCGGTAATATGATGCCAGTCCAAGAAATCCTCTAAGTTCTCTCAGATTATCCGTTCCGTTTTTTGTAGGTAACAAAAAAAATTGTGTCTCCTTTCCTTGCTTCGTACAAATAGCAGCGAAGATCATCCAACGCTCATACTATGGCCAACATCTCCCTTTCGTTTGTAGCATAGTTTTCCTCTGTCGTGTTTAAGGAGCGGGATATATACATGATTGGCTTATCTTTTCCAATTTCTCCTTGACTCAACACTGCTCCAATGGTGATTCGATGCATCTGTAGTCAATATCAATGGATAGTCGATATCAGGATATGTAAGTTTTTCCGATGATGGTAGTAAAGTTTTGAGATTGTGATATGCTTCTTTCTCTTTTTCGTTGAGCTGAATTCTTATATTCTAAGACCTATTCGCGTTTATTTATGAATTCGCACCACTCGTAAGGTTGGCTAGTGGTTTCCCTCCTCCTCCTTCTTCTTCTTCTTCTATTAATGGCGCTACAGTCCTGGGTGGACCTGTACCTCCACCAGCCAGCACTGTCTTTCGTCTTTCGCTCCAAGTTGGTTGATGGCCTTCTCCACTTGTGAGCGCCACCTTATCCTGGTCCGTCCTCTGTTGCGTTGTTCTTTCGCCGGCTGCCGCCAGTTGCGCGATCCAAGTTGTTTGACGTCTTTCTCCTCTTGTGAGCACCACTTTCTCCAGGACCCTCCTCTGATGCGTTGTACCAAAGCCTCAGTTTCGAAGACTTTTCGGACCGGAGCAGTGGAGTCCATACGCTCTACATGGACTAGCCGTCTTAAGCGTTGTATCCGGAGACGCTTGACTAGGCGCAAGTTGTTGTACAGCCAATAGAGTTCGTCGTTAATTCTTCTCCTCCAGATGCCTTCAACGCAAACAGAGGTTTCGCTATCTTCGCTAAATCCTTCATAAAACGTCGGTAATATGATGCCAATCCAAGAGATCCTCTAATTCCTTTCAGACTATCCGTTCCGTTTTTTGTTAGTAACAAAAATTGTGTCTCCTGGTTCATGTTGTTTTGATAGCTTTCTTTTTATATTTTCCTTCACCTGCTGTTGTTGTTCTTTATTCTATAAGGCGTTTCTGTGTGCTCTATTGACGATCCGTCAAAATTTTTATGTTCCTTGCTCCGTACAAATAGTAGCGAAGATTATACAACGCCCAAACTATGGCCAACATCTCTCTTTCGTTGGTGGCATAGTTTTCCTCTGTCTTGTTTAAGGACCGGGATATATACGTGATTGGTTTATCTTTTTCAATTTCTCCTGGACTCAACACTGCTCCAATGGTGATTCGATGCATCTGTAGTCAATATGAATGGATAGTCGATATCAGAAATGTAAGTATTTCCGATGATGGTAGTAAAGTTTTGAGATTGTGATATTCTTCTTTCTCTTTTTCGTTGAGCTGAATTCTAATATTCTTAGACCGATTCGCGTTTGTTTATGAATTCGCACCACTCGTTGTTTGTAGGTTGGCTAGTGGTTTTCCTTCTTCTTCTTCTTCTAATGGCGCTACAGTCCTGGGTGGACCTGTGCCTCCACTAGCCAGCTCTGTCTTTCGTCTTTCGCTCCAAGTATGTTGATGGCCTTCTCCACTTGTGAGCGCCACCTTATCCTGGGCCGTCCTCTGTTGCGTTGTTCCAATAGCTCAGATACGAATACTTTTCGGGCCGGGGCAGTGGAGTCAATACGCTCTACATGGACTAGCCACCTTAAGCTTGACTGGCGCATGTCGTTGTACAGCCCATAGAGTTCGTCGTTAATTCTTCTCCTCCAGATGCCTTCAACGCAAACAGTGGTTTCGCTATCTTCGCTAAATCCTTCATAAAACGTCGGTAATATGATGCCAATCCAAGATATCCTCTAATTCCTTTCAGATTATCCGTTCCGTTTTTTGTCAGTAACAAAAATTGTGTCTCCTGGTTCATATTTTTTTGTTTTCTTTCTCTTTAGATTTTCCTTAACTGCTTTTGATACTGGTGTTTCCTAGCTTGCTCTTTTAAGTCTGAATTTAGTTTATTGCTGAAACTTATTAAATTTTTGTAGTTGATGCGATTATATCTGCCGAAAATTATATCAATCGGTTTTCTTTTTATGGTTTCGCTTCTTCTTCTTCTTCTTCTTCTTATAGCGCTACAGTCTGGGGTGAACCTGTGTCTCAACCAACATGCCTCTCCATCCAGCACGATCTTTCGCCAGCTGCCGCCAGTTGCGCGAGCCAAGTTGGTTGAAGTCCTTCTCCTCTTGTGAGCGCCACCTTCTCCAGGACCCTCCTCTGCTGCCTTGTACCAAAGGCTCAGTTTCGAAAACGTTTCGGAACGACGCAGTGGAGTCCATACGCTCTACATGGGCTAGACGTCTTAAGCGTTGTATCCGGAGACGCTTGACTAGGCGCATGTTGTTGTACAGCCAATAGAGTTCGTCGTTAATTCTTCTCCTCCAGATGCCTTCAACGCAAACAGTGGTTTCGCTATCTTCGCAAAATCCTTCATAAAACGTCGGTAATAGATTATCCGTTCCGTTTTTAGTCAGTAACAAAAATTGTGTCTCCTGGTTAATGTTTTTTTGATTTCTTTCTTTTTATATTTTCCTTCACCTGCTTTTGATTCTGGTGTTTCCTACTTTGCTGTTTTAAGTCTGAATTTAGTTTATTGCTGAAACTTATGAAATTTTTGTAGTTGATGCAATTATATCTGCCGAAGAGTATATCAATTGGTTTTCTTTTTATGGTTTCGCTTCTTCTTCTTCTTCTTATAGTGCTGCAGTCCGGGGTGGACCTGTGTCTCAAACAACATGCCTCTCCATCCACCACGATCTTTCGCCAGCTGCCGCCAGTTGCGCGATCCAAGTTGGTTAAGATTTTTTTCCTCTTGTGAGCACCACCTTCTCCAGGACCCTCCTCTGATGCGTTGTACCAAAGGCTCAGTTTCGAAAACGTTTCGGAACGACGCAGTTGAGTCCATACGCTCTACATGGACTAGACGTCTTAAGCGTTGTATCCGGAGACGCTTGACTAGGCGCATGTCGATGTACAGCCAATAGAGTTCGTCGTTAATTCTTCTCCTCCAGATGCCTTCAACGCAAACTGTGGTTTCGCTATCTTCGCAAAATCCTTAATAAAACGTCGGTAATATGATGCCAATCCAAGAAATCCTCTAATTCCTTTCAAATTATCCGTTCCGTTTTCTGTCAGTAACATAAATTGTGTCTCCTGGTTCTTATATTTTTGATTTCTTTCTTTTTAGATTTCCCTTCAACTGCTTTTGATTCGGGTGTTTCCTAATTTGCTCTTTTAAGTCTGAATTTAGTTTATTGCTGAAACTTATGAAAGTTTCGTAGTTGATGCGATTATATCTGCCAAAAATTATATCAATTGGTTTTCTTTTTATGGTTTCGCTTCTTCTTCTTCTTCTTCTTATAGCGCTATAGTCCGGGGTGGACCTGTGTCTCAACCAACATGCCTCTCCATCCAGCACGATCTTTTGCCAGCTGCCGCCAGTTGCGCGATCCAAGTTGGTTGAGGTCTTTCTCCTCTTGTGAGCACCACCTTCTCCAGGACCCTCCTCTGATGCGTTGTACCAAAGGCTCAATTTCGAAGACTTTTCGGACCGGAGCAGTGGAGTCCATACGCTCTACGTGGACTAGCCATCTTAACCGTTGTTTCCGGAGACACTTGACTAGGCGCATGTTGTTGTACAGCCAATAGAGTTCGTCGTTAATTCTTTTCCTCCAGATGCCTTCAACGCAAACAGTGGTTTTGCTATCTTCGCAAAATCCTTAATAAAACGTCGGTAATATGATGCCAATTAAGAAATCCTCTAATTCCTTTCAGATTATCCGTTCCGTCTTCTGTCAGTAACAAAAATTGTGTCTCCTGGTTCTTATATTTTTGATTTCTTTCTTTTTAGATTTTCCTTCCACTGCTTTTGACTGTGGTGTTTCCTAACTTGCTATTTTAAGTCTGAATTTAGTTTATTGCTGAAACTTATGAAATTTATGTAGTTGATGCGATTATATCTGCCGAAAATTATATCAATTGGTTTTCTTTTTATGGTTTCGCTTCTTCTTCTTCTTCTTCTTATAGCGCTACAGTCTGGGGTGAACCTGTGTCTCAACCAACATGCCTCTCCATCCACTACGATCTTTCGCCAGTTGCGCGATCCAAGTTGGTTGAAGTCCTTCTCCTCTTGGGAGCGCCACCTTCTCCAGGACCCTCCTCTTCTGCCTTGTACCAAAGGCTCAGTTTCGAAAACGTTTCGGAACGACGCAGTGGAGTCCATACGCTCTACATGGGCTAGCCTTCTTAAGCGTTGTATCCGGAGACGCTTGACTAGGCGCATGTTGTTGTACAGCCAATAGAGTTCGTCGTTAATTCTTCTCCTCCAGATGCCTTCAACGCAAACAGTGGTTTCGCTATCTTCGCAAAATCCTTAATAAAACGTCGGTAATATGATGCCAATTAAGAAATCCTCTAATTCCTTTCAGATTATCCGTTCCGTTTTCTGTCAGTAACAAAAATTGTGTCTCCTGGTTCTTATATTTTTGGTTTCTTTCTTTTTAGATTTTCCTTCCACTGCTTTTGACTGTGGTGTTTCCTAACTTGCTCTTTTAAGTCTGAATTTAGTTTATTGCTGAAACTTATGAAATTTATGTAGTTGATGCGATTATATCTGCCGAAAATTATATCAATTGGTTTTCTTTTTATGGTTTCGCTTCTTCTTCTTCTTCTTATAGCGCTACAGTCCGGGGTGGACCTGTGTCTCAACCAACATGCCTCTCCATCCAGCACGATCTTTCGTAAGCTGCCGCCAGTTGCGCGATCCAAGTTGGTTGAGGTCCTTCTCCTCTTGTGAGCACCACCCTCTTCAAGACCCTCCTCTGCTGCGTTGTACCAAAGGATCAGTTTTGAAGACTTTTCGCACCGGAGCAGTGTAGTCCATACGCTCTACATGGACTAGCCATCTTAAGCGTAGTTTCCGGAGACACTTGACAAGCGCATGTCGTTGTACATCCCATAGAGTTCGTCGTTAATTCTTCTCCTCCAGATGCCTTCAACGCAAACAGTGGTTCCGCTGTCTTCGCAAAATCCTTAATAATACGTCGGTAATATGATGCCAGTCCAAGAAATCCTCTAAGTTCTTTCAGATTACCCTTCCGTTTTTTTGTCAGTAACAAAAATTGTGTCTCCTAGTTCATGTTGTTTTGATTTCTTTCTTTTTATATTTTCCTTCACCTGCTGTTGTTGTAATTTATTCTATAGGGCGTTTCTGTGTGCTCTATTGACGATCTGTCAGAATTTTTATTTTCCTTGCTCCGTACAAATAGTAGCGAAGATTATCCATTGCCCAAACTATGGCCAACATCTCTCTTTCGTTGGTGGCGTAGTTTTCCTCTGTCTTGTTTAAGGACCGGGATATATACATGATTGGTTTATCTTTTGCAATTTCTTCTTGACTCAAAACTGCTCCAATGGTGATTCGATGCATCTGTAGTCAATATGAATGGATAGTCGATATCATGAAATGTAAATTTTTCCGATGATGGTAGTAAAGTTTTGAGATTGTGATATGCTTCGTTCTCTTTTTCGTTGAGCTGAATTCTTATATTCATAGACCGATTCGCGTTTGTTTATCAATTCGCACCACTCGTATGGTTGGCTAGTGGTTTCCCTTCTTGTTCTTCTTCTTCTTCTAATGGCGCTACAGTCCTGGGTGGACCTGTGCCTCCAACAGCCAGCACTGTATTTCGTCTTTCGCTCCAAGTTGGTCAATGACCGTCTCCACTTGTGAGCGCCACCTTATCCTGGGCTGTCCTCTGCTGCGTTGTACCAAAAGCTCAGTTTCGAAGACTTTTCGGACCGGAGCAGTGGAGTCCATACGCTCTACATGGACTAGCCATCTTAAGCGTTGTTTCCGGAGACACTTGACTAGGCGCATGTCGTTGTACAGCCCATAGAGTTCGTTGTTAATTCTTCTCCTCCAGATGCCTTCAACGCAAACAGTGGTTTCGCTATCTTCGCAAAATCCTTAATAAAACGTCGGTAATATTATGCCAGTCCAAGAAATCCTCTAATTCCTTTCAGATTATCCGTTCCGTTTTTTGTCAGTAACAAAAATTGTGTCTCCTGGTTCTTATATTTTTGGTTTTCATTCTTTTTAGATTTTCCTTCCACTGCTTTTGATTCTGGTGTTTCCTAATTTGCTGTTTTAAGTCTGAATTTAGTTAATTGCTGAAACATATGAAATTTTTGTAGTTGATGCGATTATATCTGCCGAAATTTATATCAATTGGTTTTCTTTTTATGGTTTCGAATCTTCTACCTCTTCTTCTTATAGGGCTACAGTCCAGGGTGAACCTGTGTCTCAACCAACATGCCTCCCCATCCAGCACGATCTTTCGCCAGGTGCCGCCAGTTGCGCGATCCAAGTTGGTTGAGGTCTTTCTCCTCTTATGAGCACCACCTTCTCCAAGACCCTCCTCTGATGCGTTGTACCAAAGGCTCAGTTTCGAAGACTTTTCGGACCGGAGCAGTGGAGTCCATACGCTCTACATGGACTGGACGTCTTAAGCGTTGTATCCGGAAACGCTTGACTAGGCGCATGTTGTTGTACAGCCAATAGAGTTCGTCGTTAATTCTTCTCCTCCAGATGCCTTCAACGCAAACAGTTCGCAAAATCCTTCGTAAAACGTCGGTAATATGGTGCCAGTCCAAGAAATCCTCTAAGTTCTTTCAGATTATCCGTACCGTTTTTTGTCAGTAACAAAAATTGTATCTCCTGGTTCACATTTTTTTGATTTCTTTCTTTTTAGATTTTCCTTCAACTACTTTTGATTCTGGTGTTTCCTAATTTGCTCTTTTAAGTCTGAATTTAGTTTATTGCTGAAACTTATGAAATTTTTGTAGTTGATGCAATTATATCTTCCGAAAATTATATCAATTGGTTTTCTTTTTATGGTTTCGCTTCTTCGTCTTCTTCTTATAGCGCTACAGTCCGGGGTGGACCTGTGTCTCAACCAACATGCCTCTCCATCCAGCACGATCTTTCGCCAGCTGCCGCCAGTTGCGCGATCCAAGTCGGTTGAGGTCCTCCTCCTCTTGTGAGCACCACCTTCTCCAAAGGCTCAGTTTCGGAGACTTTTCGGACCGGAGCAGTGGAGTCCATACGCTCTACATGGACTGGACGTCTTAAGCGTTGTATCCGGAGACGCTTGACTAGGCGCATGTTGTTGTACAGCCAACAGAGTTCGTCGTTAATTCTTCTCCTCCAGATGCCTTCAACGCAAACAGTGGTTTCGCTATCTTCGCAAAATCCTACATAAAACGTCGGCAATATGATGCCAGTCCAAGAAATCCTCTAAGATCTTTCAGATTATCCGTTCCGTTTTTTGTCAGTAACAAAAATTGTATCTCCTGGTTCATATTTTTTTGATTTCTTTATTTTAAGATTTTCCTTCCACTGCTTTTGATTCTGGTGTTTCCTAATTTGCTGTTTTAAGTCTGAATTTAGTTAATTGCTGAAACATATGAAATTTTTGTAGTTGATGCGATTATATCTGCCGAAATTTATATCAATTGGTTTTCTTTTTATGGTTTCGCATCTTCTTCTTATAGGGCTACAGTCCGGGGTGGACCTGTGTCTCAACCAACATGCCTCTCCATCCAGCACGATCTTTCGCCAGCTGCCGCCAGTTGCGCGATCCAAGTTGGTTGAGGTCTTTCTCCTCTTGTGAGCACCAACTTCTCCAGGACCCTCCTCTGATGCGTTGTACCAAAGGCTCAGTTTCGAAGACTTTTCGGAACGGAGCAGTGGAGTCCATACGCTCTGCATGGACTGGACGTCTTAAGCGTTGTATCCGGAGACCCTTGACTAGGCGCATGTTGTTGTACAGCCAATAGAGTTCGTCGTTAATTCTTCTCCTCCAGATGCCTTCAACGCAAACAGTTCGCAAAATCCTTCGTAAAACGTCGGTAATATGGTGCCAGTCCAAGAAATCCTCTAAGTTCTTTCAGATTATCCGTACCGTTTTTTGTCAGTAACAAAAATTGTATCTCCTGGTTCACATTTTTTTGATTTCTTTCTTTTTAGATTTTCCTTCAACTACTTTTGATTCTGGTGTTTCCTAATTTGCTCTTTTAAGTCTGAATTTAGTTTATTGCTGAAACTTATGAAATTTTTGTAGTTGATGCAATTATATCTTCCGAAAATTATATCAATTGGTTTTCTTTTTATGGTTTCGCTTCTTCGTCTTCTTCTTATAGCGCTACAGTCCGGGGTGGACCTGTGTCTCAACCAACATGCCTCTCCATCCAGCACGATCTTTCGCCAGCTGCCGCCAGTTGCGCGATCCAAGTTGGTTGAGGTCTTTCTCCTCTTGTGAGCACCAACTTCTCCAGGACCCTCCTCTGATGCGTTGTACCAAAGGCTCAGTTTCGAAGACTTTTCGGAACGGAGCAGTGGAGTCCATACGCTCTACATGGACTGGACGTCTTAAGCGTTTTATCCGGAGACGCTTGACTAGGCGCATGTTGTTGTACAGCCAATAGAGTTCGTCGTTAATTCTTCTCCTCCAGGTGCCTTCAACGCAAACAGTGGTTTCGCTATCTTCGCAAAATCCTTAACAAAACGTCGGTAATATGATGCCAGTCCAAGAAATCCTCTAAGTTCTTTCAGATTATCCGTTCCGTTTTTTGTCAGTAACAAAAATTGTATCTCCTGGTTCACATTTTTTTGATTTCTTTCTTTTTAGATTTTCCTTCAACTGCTTTTGATTCTGCTCTTTCCTAATTTGCTCTTTTAAGTCTGAATTTAGTTTATTGCTGAAACTTATGAAATTTATGTAGTTGATGCGATTACATCTGCCGAAAATTATATCAGTTGATTTTCTTTTTGTGGTTTCGCATCTTCTTCTTCTTCTTCTTATAGGGCTACAGTCCGAGGTGGACCTGTGTCTCAACCAACATGACTCTCCATCCAGCACGATCTTTCGCCAGCTGCCGCCAGTTGCGCGATCCAAGTTGGTTGATGTCTTTCTCCTCTTGTGAGCACCACCTTCTCCAAAGGCTCAGTTTCGAAGACTTTTCGGACCGGAGCAGTGGAGTCCATACGCTCTACATGGACTGGACGTCTTAAGCGTTGTATCCGGAGACGCTTGAATAGGCGCATGTTGTTGTACAGCCAATAGAGTTCGTCGTTAATTCTTCTCCTCCATATGCCTTCAAGGCAAACAGTGGTTTCGCTATTTTCGCAAAATCCTAAATAAAACGTCGGTAATATGATGCCAGTCCAAGAAATCCTCTAAGATCTTTCAGATTATCCGTTCCGTTTTTTGTCAGTAACAAAAATTGTATCTCCTGGTTCATATTTTTTTGATTTCTTTATTTTAATATTTTCCTTCAACTGCTTTTGATCCTGGTGTTTCCTAATTTGCTGTTTTAAGTCTAAATTTAATTTATTACTGAAACTTATGAAATTTATGTAGCTGATGCGATTATATCTGCCGAAAATTATATCAATTGGTGCCAATCCAAGAAATCCTCTAATTCCTTTCAGATTATACGTTTCGTTTTTTGTCAGTAACAAAAATTGTATCTCCTGGTTCATTCTTTTTTGATTTCTTTCTTTTTATATTTTCCTTCACCTGCTGTTGTTGTTCTTTATTCTATAAGGCGTTTCTGTGTGCTCTATTGACGATCCGTCAGAATTTTTATTTTCCTTGCTCCGTACAAATAGTAGCGAAGATTATCCAACGCCCAAACTATGGCCAACATCTCTCCTTCGTTGGTGGCATAGTTTTCCTCTGTCTTGTTTAAGAACCGGGATATATACATGATTGGTTTATCTTTTTCTAATTTCTCCTTGACTCAACACTGCTCCAATGGTGATTCGATGCATCTGTAGTCAATATGAATGGATAGTCGATATCAGGAAATGTAAGTATTTCCGATGATGGTAGCAAAGTTTTGAGATTGTGATATGCTTCTTTCTCTTTTTCGTTGAGCTGAATTCTTATATTCTTAGACCGATTCGCGTTTGTTTATGAATTTGCACCACTCGTAAGGTTGGCTAGTGGTTTCCGTCCTTCTTCTTCTTCTTCTAATGGCGCTACAGTCCTGGGTGGACCTGTGCCTCCACCAGCCGGCACTGTCTTTCGTCTTTCGTCTTTCGCCCAAGTTGGTTGATGGAATTCTCCACTTGTGAGCGCCACCTTATCCTGGGCCGTCCTCTGTTGCGTTGTTCCAATGGCTCAGATTCGAAAACCTTTCGGGCTGGGGCCGGGGAGTCAATACGCTCCACATGGACTAGCCATCGTAAGCGTAGTTTCAGGAGACACGTGACTAGGCGCATGTCGTTGTGCAGTCCATAGAGTTCGTCGTTAATTCTTCTCCTCCAGATGCCTTGAACGCAAACAGTGGTTTCGCTATCTTCGCAAAATCCTTAACAAAACGTCGGTAATAAGTTTAAGTTCTTTCAGGTTGTCCGTTCCGTTTTTTGTCGGAAACAAAAATTGTGTCTCCTGGTTCTCATTTTTTGTTTTCATTCTTTTTAGATTTTCCTTCCACTGCTTTTGATTCTGGTGTTTCCTAATTCTCTCTTTTAAGTCAGAAATTTAGTTTATTTCTGAACCTTATTTAATATTTGTAGTTGATGGAGCAGTGGAGTCCATACGCAATACATGGACTACCCATCTTAAGCGTTGTTTCCGGACGCGCATTAAATTGTTCAGCCCATAAAGATCGTCGCTAATTCTTCTCCTGCAGATGCCTTCAAAGCAAACAGTGGTTTCGCTATCTTCGCAAAATCCTTAATAAAACGTCGGTAATATTATGCCAGTCCAAGAAATCCGCTAAGTTCTTTCAGATTGTCCGTTCCGTTTTATGTCAGTAACTGGTTCACATTTTTTTGATTTCTTTCTTTTTAGATTTTCCTTCAACTACTTTTGATTCTGGTGTTTCCTAATTTGCTCTTTTAAGTCTGAATTTAGTTTATTGCTGAAACTTATGAAATTTTTGTAGTTGATGCAATTATATCTTCCGAAAATTATATCAATTGGTTTTCTTTTTATGGTTTCGCTTCTTCGTCTTCTTCTTATAGCGCTACAGTCCGGGGTGGACCTGTGTCTCAACCAACATGCCTCTCCATCCAGCACGATCTTTCGCCAGCTGCCGCCAGTTGCGCGATCCAAGTTGGTTGAGGTCTTTCTCCTCTTGTGAGCACCAACTTCTCCAGGACCCTCCTCTGATGCGTTGTACCAAAGGCTCAGTTTCGAAGACTTTTCGGAACGGAGCAGTGGAGTCCATACGCTCTACATGGACTGGACGTCTTAAGCGTTTTATCCGGAGACGCTTGACTAGGCGCATGTTGTTGTACAGCCAATAGAGTTCGTCGTTAATTCTTCTCCTCCAGGTGCCTTCAACGCAAACAGTGGTTTCGCTATCTTCGCAAAATCCTTAACAAAACGTCGGTAATATGATGCCAGTCCAAGAAATCCTCTAAGTTCTTTCAGATTATCCGTTCCGTTTTTTGTCAGTAACAAAAATTGTATCTCCTGGTTCACATTTTTTTGATTTCTTTCTTTTTAGATTTTCCTTCAACTGCTTTTGATTCTGCTCTTTCCTAATTTGCTCTTTTAAGTCTGAATTTAGTTTATTGCTGAAACTTATGAAATTTATGTAGTTGATGCGATTACATCTGCCGAAAATTATATCAGTTGATTTTCTTTTTATGGTTTCGCATCTTCTTCTTCTTCTTCTTATAGGGCTACAGTCCGGGGTGGACCTGTGTCTCAACCAACATGCGTCTCCATCCAGCACGATCTTTCGCCAGCTGCCGCCAGTTGCGCGATCCAAGTTGGTTGATGTCTTTCTCCTCTTGTGAGCACCACCTTCTCCAAAGGCTCAGTTTCGAAGACTTTTCGGACCGGAGCAGTGGAGTCCATACGCTCTACATGGACTGGACGTCTTAAGCGTTGTATCCGGAGACGCTTGAATAGGCGCATGTTGTTGTACAGCCAATAGAGTTCGTCGTTAATTCTTCTCCTCCATATGCCTTCAAGGCAAACAGTGGTTTCGCTATTTTCGCAAAATCCTAAATAAAACGTCGGTAATATGATGCCAGTCCAAGAAATCCTCTAAGATCTTTCAGATTATCCGTTCCGTTTTTTGTCAGTAACAAAAATTGTATCTCCTGGTTCATATTTTTTTGATTTCTTTATTTTAATATTTTCCTTCAACTGCTTTTGATCCTGGTGTTTCCTAATTTGCTGTTTTAAGTCTAAATTTAATTTATTACTGAAACTTATGAAATTTATGTAGCTGATGCGATTATATCTGCCGAAAATTATATCAATTGGTGCCAATCCAAGAAATCCTCTAATTCCTTTCAGATTATACGTTTCGTTTTTTGTCAGTAACAAAAATTGTATCTCCTGGTTCATTCTTTTTTGATTTCTTTCTTTTTATATTTTCCTTCACCTGCTGTTGTTGTTCTTTATTCTATAAGGCGTTTCTGTGTGCTCTATTGACGATCCGTCAGAATTTTTATTTTCCTTGCTCCGTACAAATAGTAGCGAAGATTATCCAACGCCCAAACTATGGCCAACATCTCTCCTTCGTTGGTGGCATAGTTTTCCTCTGTCTTGTTTAAGAACCGGGATATATACATGATTGGTTTATCTTTTTCTAATTTCTCCTTGACTCAACACTGCTCCAATGGTGATTCGATGCATCTGTAGTCAATATGAATGGATAGTCGATATCAGGAAATGTAAGTATTTCCGATGATGGTAGCAAAGTTTTGAGATTGTGATATGCTTCTTTCTCTTTTTCGTTGAGCTGAATTCTTATATTCTTAGACCGATTCGCGTTTGTTTATGAATTTGCACCACTCGTAAGGTTGGCTAGTGGTTTCCGTCCTTCTTCTTCTTCTTCTAATGGCGCTACAGTCCTGGGTGGACCTGTGCCTCCACCAGCCGGCACTGTCTTTCGTCTTTCGTCTTTCGCCCAAGTTGGTTGATGGAATTCTCCACTTGTGAGCGCCACCTTATCCTGGGCCGTCCTCTGTTGCGTTGTTCCAATGGCTCAGATTCGAAAACCTTTCGGGCTGGGGCCGGGGAGTCAATACGCTCCACATGGACTAGCCATCGTAAGCGTAGTTTCAGGAGACACGTGACTAGGCGCATGTCGTTGTGCAGTCCATAGAGTTCGTCGTTAATTCTTCTCCTCCAGATGCCTTGAACGCAAACAGTGGTTTCGCTATCTTCGCAAAATCCTTAACAAAACGTCGGTAATAAGTTTAAGTTCTTTCAGATTGTCCGTTCCGTTTTTTGTCGGAAACAAAAATTGTGTCTCCTGGTTCTCATTTTTTGTTTTCATTCTTTTTAGATTTTCCTTCCACTGCTTTTGATTCTGGTGTTTCCTAATTCTCTCTTTTAAGTCAGAAATTTAGTTTATTTCTGAACCTTATTTAATATTTGTAGTTGATGGAGCAGTGGAGTCCATACGCAATACATGGACTACCCATCTTAAGCGTTGTTTCCGGACGCGCATTAAATTGTACAGCCCATAAAGATCGTCGCTAATTCTTCTCCTGCAGATGCCTTCAAAGCAAACAGTGGTTTCGCTGTCTTCGCAAAATCCTTAATAAAACGTCGGTAATATTATGCCAGTCCAAGAAATCCGCTAAGTTCTTTCAGATTGTCCGTTCCGTTTTATGTCAGTAACTGGTTCACATTTTTTTGATTTCTTTCTTTTTAGATTTTCCTTCAACTACTTTTGATTCTGGTGTTTCCTAATTTGCTCTTTTAAGTCTGAATTTAGTTTATTGCTGAAACTTATGAAATTTTTGTAGTTGATGCAATTATATCTTCCGAAAATTATATCAATTGGTTTTCTTTTTATGGTTTCGCTTCTTCGTCTTCTTCTTATAGCGCTACAGTCCGGGGTGGACCTGTGTCTCAACCAACATGCCTCTCCATCCAGCACGATCTTTCGCCAGCTGCCGCCAGTTGCGCGATCCAAGTCGGTTGAGGTCCTCCTCCTCTTGTGAGCACCACCTTCTCCAAAGGCTCAGTTTCGGAGACTTTTCGGACCGGAGCAGTGGAGTCCATACGCTCTACATGGACTGGACGTCTTAAGCGTTGTATCCGGAGACGCTTGACTAGGCGCATGTTGTTGTACAGCCAACAGAGTTCGTCGTTAATTCTTCTCCTCCAGATGCCTTCAACGCAAACAGTGGTTTCGCTATCTTCGCAAAATCCTACATAAAACGTCGGCAATATGATGCCAGTCCAAGAAATCCTCTAAGATCTTTCAGATTATCCGTTCCGTTTTTTGTCAGTAACAAAAATTGTATCTCCTGGTTCATATTTTTTTGATTTCTTTATTTTAAGATTTTCCTTCCACTGCTTTTGATTCTGGTGTTTCCTAATTTGCTGTTTTAAGTCTGAATTTAGTTAATTGCTGAAACATATGAAATTTTTGTAGTTGATGCGATTATATCTGCCGAAATTTATATCAATTGGTTTTCTTTTTATGGTTTCGCATCTTCTTCTTATAGGGCTACAGTCCGGGGTGGACCTGTGTCTCAACCAACATGCCTCTCCATCCAGCACGATCTTTCGCCAGCTGCCGCCAGTTGCGCGATCCAAGTTGGTTGAGGTCTTTCTCCTCTTGTGAGCACCAACTTCTCCAGGACCCTCCTCTGATGCGTTGTACCAAAGGCTCAGTTTCGAAGACTTTTCGGAACGGAGCAGTGGAGTCCATACGCTCTGCATGGACTGGACGTCTTAAGCGTTGTATCCGGAGACCCTTGACTAGGCGCATGTTGTTGTACAGCCAATAGAGTTCGTCGTTAATTCTTCTCCTCCAGATGCCTTCAACGCAAACAGTTCGCAAAATCCTTCGTAAAACGTCGGTAATATGGTGCCAGTCCAAGAAATCCTCTAAGTTCTTTCAGATTATCCGTACCGTTTTTTGTCAGTAACAAAAATTGTATCTCCTGGTTCACATTTTTTTGATTTCTTTCTTTTTAGATTTTCCTTCAACTACTTTTGATTCTGGTGTTTCCTAATTTGCTCTTTTAAGTCTGAATTTAGTTTATTGCTGAAACTTATGAAATTTTTGTAGTTGATGCAATTATATCTTCCGAAAATTATATCAATTGGTTTTCTTTTTATGGTTTCGCTTCTTCGTCTTCTTCTTATAGCGCTACAGTCCGGGGTGGACCTGTGTCTCAACCAACATGCCTCTCCATCCAGCACGATCTTTCGCCAGCTGCCGCCAGTTGCGCGATCCAAGTTGGTTGAGGTCTTTCTCCTCTTGTGAGCACCAACTTCTCCAGGACCCTCCTCTGATGCGTTGTACCAAAGGCTCAGTTTCGAAGACTTTTCGGAACGGAGCAGTGGAGTCCATACGCTCTACATGGACTGGACGTCTTAAGCGTTTTATCCGGAGACGCTTGACTAGGCGCATGTTGTTGTACAGCCAATAGAGTTCGTCGTTAATTCTTCTCCTCCAGGTGCCTTCAACGCAAACAGTGGTTTCGCTATCTTCGCAAAATCCTTAACAAAACGTCGGTAATATGATGCCAGTCCAAGAAATCCTCTAAGTTCTTTCAGATTATCCGTTCCGTTTTTTGTCAGTAACAAAAATTGTATCTCCTGGTTCACATTTTTTTGATTTCTTTCTTTTTAGATTTTCCTTCAACTGCTTTTGATTCTGCTCTTTCCTAATTTGCTCTTTTAAGTCTGAATTTAGTTTATTGCTGAAACTTATGAAATTTATGTAGTTGATGCGATTACATCTGCCGAAAATTATATCAGTTGATTTTCTTTTTATGGTTTCGCATCTTCTTCTTCTTCTTCTTATAGGGCTACAGTCCGGGGTGGACCTGTGTCTCAACCAACATGCCTCTCCATCCAGCACGATCTTTCGCCAGCTGCCGCCAGTTGCGCGATCCAAGTTGGTTGATGTCTTTCTCCTCTTGTGAGCACCACCTTCTCCAAAGGCTCAGTTTCGAAGACTTTTCGGACCGGAGCAGTGGAGTCCATACGCTCTACATGGACTGGACGTCTTAAGCGTTGTATCCGGAGACGCTTGAATAGGCGCATGTTGTTGTACAGCCAATAGAGTTCGTCGTTAATTCTTCTCCTCCATATGCCTTCAAGGCAAACAGTGGTTTCGCTATTTTCGCAAAATCCTAAATAAAACGTCGGTAATATGATGCCAGTCCAAGAAATCCTCTAAGATCTTTCAGATTATCCGTTCCGTTTTTTGTCAGTAACAAAAATTGTATCTCCTGGTTCATATTTTTTTGATTTCTTTATTTTAATATTTTCCTTCAACTGCTTTTGATCCTGGTGTTTCCTAATTTGCTGTTTTAAGTCTAAATTTAATTTATTACTGAAACTTATGAAATTTATGTAGCTGATGCGATTATATCTGCCGAAAATTATATCAATTGGTGCCAATCCAAGAAATCCTCTAATTCCTTTCAGATTATACGTTTCGTTTTTTGTCAGTAACAAAAATTGTATCTCCTGGTTCATTCTTTTTTGATTTCTTTCTTTTTATATTTTCCTTCACCTGCTGTTGTTGTTCTTTATTCTATAAGGCGTTTCTGTGTGCTCTATTGACGATCCGTCAGAATTTTTATTTTCCTTGCTCCGTACAAATAGTAGCGAAGATTATCCAACGCCCAAACTATGGCCAACATCTCTCCTTCGTTGGTGGCAAAGTTTTCCTCTGTCTTGTTTAAGAACCGGGATATATACATGATTGGTTTATCTTTTTCTAATTTCTCCTTGACTCAACACTGCTCCAATGGTGATTCGATGCATCTGTAGTCAATATGAATGGATAGTCGATATCAGGAAATGTAAGTATTTCCGATGATGGTAGCAAAGTTTTGAGATTGTGATATGCTTCTTTCTCTTTTTCGTTGAGCTGAATTCTTATATTCTTAGACCGATTCGCGTTTGTTTATGAATTTGCACCACTCGTAAGGTTGGCTAGTGGTTTCCGTCCTTCATCTTCTTCTTCTAATGGCGCTACAGTCCTGGGTGGACCTGTGCCTCCACCAGCCGGCACTGTCTTTCGTCTTTCGTCTTTCGCCCAAGTTGGTTGATGGAATTCTCCACTTGTGAGCGCCACCTTATCCTGGGCCGTCCTCTGTTGCGTTGTTCCAATGGCTCAGATTCGAAAACCTTTCGGGCTGGGGCCGGGGAGTCAATACGCTCCACATGGACTAGCCATCGTAAGCGTAGTTTCAGGAGACACGTGACTAGGCGCATGTCGTTGTGCAGTCCATAGAGTTCGTCGTTAATTCTTCTCCTCCAGATGCCTTGAACGCAAACAGTGGTTTCGCTATCTTCGCAAAATCCTTAACAAAACGTCGGTAATAAGTTTAAGTTCTTTCAGATTGTCCGTTCCGTTTTTTGTCGGAAACAAAAATTGTGTCTCCTGGTTCTCATTTTTTGTTTTCATTCTTTTTAGATTTTCCTTCCACTGCTTTTGATTCTGGTGTTTCCTAATTCTCTCTTTTAAGTCAGAAATTTAGTTTATTTCTGAACCTTATTTAATATTTGTAGTTGATGGAGCAGTGGAGTCCATACGCAATACATGGACTACCCATCTTAAGCGTTGTTTCCGGACGCGCATTAAATTGTACAGCCCATAAAGATCGTCGCTAATTCTTCTCCTGCAGATGCCTTCAAAGCAAACAGTGGTTTCGCTATCTTCGCAAAATCCTTAATAAAACGTCGGTAATATTATGCCAGTCCAAGAAATCCGCTAAGTTCTTTCAGATTGTCCGTTCCGTTTTATGTCAGTAACAAAAATTGTGTCTCCTACTTCTTATTTTTTTGTTTTCATTCTTTTTAGATTTTCCTTCCACTGCTTTTGATTTTGGTGTTTCCTAATTTGCTCTTTTAAGTCTGAATTTAGTTTATTGCTGAAACTTATGAAATTTATGTAGTTGATGCGATTATATCTGCCGAAAATTATATCAATTGGTTTTCTTTTTATGGTTTCGCATCTTCTTCTTCTTCTTCTTATAGGGCTACAGTCCGGGGTGGACCTGTGTCTCAACCAACATGCCTCTCCATCCAGCACGATCTTTCGCCAACTGCCGCCAGTTGCGCGATCCAAGTTGGTTGAGGTCTTTCTCTTCTTGTGAGCACCAACTTCTCCAGGACCCTCCTCTGATGCGTTGTACCAAAGGCTCAGTTTCGAAGACTTCGGACCGGAGCAGTGGAGTCCATACGCTCTACATGGACTGGACGTCTTAAGCGTTGTATCCGGAGACGCTTGACTAGGCGCATGTTGTTGTACAGTCAATAGAGTTCGTCGTTAATTCTTCTCCTCCAGATGCCTCCAACGCAAACAGTGGTTTCGCTTTCTTCGCAAAATCCTTCATAAAACGTCGACAATAATTCCTTTCAGATTATCCGTTTCGTTTTTTGTCAGTAACAAAAATTGTATCTCCTGGTTCATTCTTTTTTGATTTCTTTCTTTTTATATTTTCCTTCACCTGCTGTTGTTGTTCTTTATTCTATAAGGCGTTTCTGTGTGCTCTATTGACGATCCGTCAGAATTTTTATTTTCCTTGCTCCGTACAAATAGTAGCGAAGATTATCCAACGCCCAAACTATGGCCAACATCTCTCCTTCGTTGGTGGCATAGTTTTCCTCTGTCTTGTTTAAGAACCGTCATATATACATGATTGGTTTATCTTTTTCTAATTTCTTCTTGACTCAACACTGCTCCAATGGTGATTCGATGCATCTGTAGTCAATATGAATGGATAGTCGATATCAGGAAATGTAAGTATTTCCGATGATGGTAGTAAAGTTTTGAGATTGTGATATGCTTCTTTCTCTTTTTCGTTGAGCTGAATTCTTACATTCTTAGACCGATTCGCGTTTGTTTTTGAATTTGCAGCACTCGTAAGGTTGGCTAGTGGTTTCCCTCCTTCTTCTTCTTCTTCTTCTAATGGCGCTACAGTCCTGGGTGGACCTGTGCCTCCACCAGCCAGCACTGTCTTTCGTCTTTTGCTCCAAGTTGGTTGATGGCCTTCTCCACTTGTAAGCGCCACCTTATCCTAGTCCGTCCTCAGATTCGAAAACCTTTCGGGCTAGGGCCGGGGAGTCAATACGCTCCACATGGACTAGCCATCGTAAGCGCAGTTTCAGGAGACACTTGACTAGGCGCATGCCGTTGTACAGTCCATAGAGTTCGTCGTTAATTCTTCTCCTCCAGATGCCTTGAACGCAAACAGTGGTCTCGCTATCTTCGCAAAATCCTTAACAAAACGTCGGTAATATGATGCCTGTCCAAGAAATCCTCTAAGTTCTTTCAGATTGTCCGTTCCGTTTTTTGTCAGAAACAAAAATTGTGTCTCCTGGTTCTTATTTTTTTGTTTTCCTTCTTTTTAGATTTTCCTTCCACTGCTATTGATCCTGGTGTTTCCTAATTCTCTCTTTTAAGTCAGAATTTAGTTTATTTCTGAACCTTATTTAATATTTGTAGTTCATGGAGCAGTGGAGTCCATACGCACTACATGGACTACCCATCTTAAGCGTTGTTTCCGGACGCGCACGAAATTGTACAGCCCATAAAGTTCGTCGCTAATTCTTCTCCTGCAGATGCCTTCAAGGCAAACAGTGGTTTCGCTATCTTCGCAAAATCCTTAATAAAACGTCGGTAATATTATGCCAGTCCAAGAAATACTCTAAGATCTTTGAGATTATCCGGTCAGTTTTTTTTTCAGTAACAAAAATTGTGTCTCCTGCTTCATATTTGTTTGATTTCTTTATTTTAAGATTTTCCTTCAACTGCTTTTGATCCTGGTGTTTCCTAATTTGCTGTTTTAAGTCTAAATTTAGTTTATTACTGAAACTTATGAAATTTTTGTAGTTGATGCGATTATATCTGTTGAAAATTATATCAATTGGTTTTCTTTTTATGGTTTCGCATCTTCTTCTTCTTCTTCTTATAGGGCTACAGTCCGGGGTGGACCTGTGTCTCAACCAACATGCCTCTCCATCCAGCACGATCTTTCGCCAGCTGCCGCCAGTTGCGCGATCCAAGTTGGTTGAGGTCTTTCTCCTCTTGTGAGCACCACCTTCTCCAAAGGCTCAGTTTCGAAGACTTTTCGGACCGGAGCAGTGGAGTCCATACGCTCTACATGGACTGGACGTCTTAAGCGTTGTATCCGGAGACGCTTGACTAGGCGCATGCTGTTGTACAGCCAATAGAGTTCGTCGTTAATTCTTCTCCTCCAGATGCCTTCAACACAAACAGTGGTTTCGCTTTCTTCGCAAAATCCTTCATAAAACGTCGGCAATATGATGCCAATCCAAGAAATCCTCTAATTCCTTTCAGATTATACGTTTCGTTTTTTGTCAGTAACAAAAATTGTATCTCCTGGTTCATATTTTTTTGATTTCTTTCTTTTTATATTTTCCTTCACCTGCTGTTGTTGTTCTTTATTCTATAAGGCGTTTCTGTGTGCTCTATTGACGATCCGTCAGAATTTTTATTATCCTTGCTCCGTACAAATAGTAGCGAAGATTATCCAAAGCCCAAACTATGGCCAACATCTCTCTTTCGTTGGTGGCACAGTTTTCCTCTGTCTTGTGTAAGGAACGGGATATATACATGATTGGTTTATCTTTTCCAATTTCTCCTTGACTCAACACTGCTCCAATGGTGATTCGATGCATCTGTAGTCAATATGAATGGATAGTCGATATCAGGAAATGTAAGTATTTCCGATGATGGTAGTAAAGTTTTGAGATTGTGATATGCTTCTTTCTCTTTTTCGTTGAGCTGAATTCTTATATTCTTAGACCGATTCGCGTTTGTTTATGAATTTGCACCACTCGTAAGGTTGGCTAGTGGTTTCCCTCCTTCTTCTTCTTCTTCTAATGGCGCTACAGTCCTGGTTGGACCTGTGCCTCCACCAGCCGGCACTGTCTTTCGTCTTTCGTCTTTCGCCCAAGTTGGTTGATGGAATTCTCCACTTGTGAGCGCCACCTTATCCTGGGCCGTCCTCTGTTGCGTTGTTCCAATGGCTCAGATTCGAAAACCTTTCGGGCTGGGGCCGGGGAGTCAATACGCTCCACATGGACTAGCCATCGTAAGCGTAGTTTCAGGAGACACTTGACTAGGCGCATGTCGTTGTGCAGTCCATAGAGTTCGTCGTTAATTCTTCTCCTCCAGATGCCTTGAACGCAAACAGTGGTTTCGCTATCTTCGCAAAATCCTTAACAAAACGTCGGTAATATGATGCCTGTCCAAGAAATCCTCTAAGTTCTTTCAGATTGTCCGTTCCGTTTTTTGTCGGAAACAAAAATTGTGTCTCCTGGTTCTTATTTTTTGTTTTCATTCTTTTTAGATTTTCCTTCCACTGCTTTTGATTCTGGTGTTTCCTAATTCTCTCTTTTAAGTCAGAAATTTAGTTTATTTCTGAACCTTATTTAATATTTGTAGTTGATGGAGCAGTGGAGTCCATACGCAATACATGGACTACCCATCTTAAGCGTTGTTTCCGGACGCGCATGAAATTGTACAGCCCATAAAGATCGTCGCTAATTCTTCTCCTGCAGATGCCTTCAAAGCAAACAGTGGTTTCGCTATCTTCGCAAAATCCTTAATAAAACGTCGGTAATATTATGCCAGTCCAAGAAATCCGCTAAGTTCTTTCAGATTGTCCGTTCCGTTTTATGTCAGTAACAAAAATTGTGTCTCCTACTTCTTATTTTTTTGTTTTCATTCTTTTTAGATTTTCCTTCCACTGCTTTTGATTTTGGTGTTTCCTAATTTGCTCTTTTAAGTCTGAATTTAGTTTATTGCTGAAACTTATGAAATTTATGTAGTTGATGCGATTATATCTGCCGAAAATTATATCAATTGGTTTTCTTTTTATGGTTTCGCATCTTCTTCTTCTTCTTCTTATAGGGCTACAGTCCGGGGTGGACCTGTGTCTCAACCAACATGCCTCTCCATCCAGCACGATCTTTCGCCAGCTGCCGCCAGTTGCGCGATCCAAGTTGGTTGAGGTCTTTCTCTTCTTGTGAGCACCACCTTCTCCAGGACCCTCCTCTGATGCGTTGTACCAAAGGCTCAGTTTCGAAGATTTCGGACCGGAGCAGTGGAGTCCATACGCTCTACATGGACTGGACGTCTTAAGCGTTGTATCCGGAGACGCTTGACTAGGCGCATGTTGTTGTACAGTCAATAGAGTTCGTCGTTAATTCTTCTCCTCCAGATGCCTCCAACGCAAACAGTGGTTTCGCTTTCTTCGCAAAATCCTTCATAAAACGTCGGCAATATGATGCCAATCCAAGAAATCCTCTAATTCCTTTCAGATTATCCGTTTCGTTTTTTGTCAGTAACAAAAATTGTATCTCCTGGTTCATTCTTTTTTGATTTCTTTCTTTTTATATTTTCCTTCACCTGCTGTTGTTGTTCTTTATTCTATAAGGCGTTTCTGTGTGCTCTATTGACGATCCGTCAGAATTTTTATTTTCCTTGCTCCGTACAAATAGTAGCGAAGATTATCCAACGCCCAAACTATGGCCAACATCTCCCCTTCGTTGGAGGCATAGTTTTCCTCTGTCTTGTTTAAGAACCGTCATATATACATGATTGGTTTATCTTTTTCTAATTTCTTCTTGACTCAGCACTGCTCCAATGGTGATTCGATGCATCTGTAGTCAATATGAATGGATAGTCGATATCAGGAAATGTAAGTATTTCCGATGATGGTAGTAAAGTTTTGAGATTGTGATATGCTTCTTTCTCTTTTTCGTTGAGCTGAATTCTTATATTCTTAGACCGATTCGCGTTTGTTTTTGAATTTGCAGCACTCGTAAGGTTGGCTAGTGGTTTCCCTCCTTCTTCTTCTTCTTCTTCTTCTTCTTCTAATGGCGCTACAGTCCTGGGTGGACCTGTGCCTCCACCAGCCAGCACTGTCTTTCGTCTTTTGCTCCAAATTGGTTGATGGCCTTCTCCACTTGTAAGCGCCACCTTATCCTAGTCCGTCCTCTGTTGCGTTGTTCCAATGGCTCAGATTCGAAAACCTTTCGGGCTAGGGCCGGGGAGTCAATACGCTCCACATGGACTAGCCATCGTAAGCGCAGTTTCAGGAGACACTTGACTAGGCGCATGCCGTTGTACAGTCCATAGAGTTCGTCGTTAATTCTTCTCCTCCAGATGCCTTGAACGCAAACAGTGGTCTCGCTATCTTCGCAAAATCCTTAACAAAACGTCGGTAATATGATGCCTGTCCAAGAAATCCTCTAAGTTCTTTCAGATTGTCCGTTCCGTTTTTTGTCAGAAACAAAAATTGTGTCTCCTGGTTCTTATTTTTTTGTTTTCATTCTTTTTAGATTTTCCTTCCACTGCTATTGATCCTGGTGTTTCCTTATTCTCTCTTTTAAGTCAGAATTTAGTTTATTTCTGAACTTTATTTAATATTTGTAGTTGATGGAGCAGTGGAGTCCATACGCACTACATGGACTACCCATCTTAAGCGTTGTTTCCGGACGCGCACGAAATTGTACAGCCCATAAAGTTCGTCGCTAATTCTTCTCCTGCAGATGCCTTCAAGGCAAACAGTGGTTTCGCTATCTTCGCAAAATCCTTAATAAAACGTCGGTAATATTATGCCAGTCCAAGAAATACTCTAAGATCTTTGAGATTATACGGTCCATTTTTTTTCAGTAACAAAAATTGTGTCTCCTGGTTCATATTTGTTTGATTTCTTTATTTTAAGATTTTCCTTCAACTGCTTTTGATCCTGGTGTTTCCCAATTTGCTGTTTTAAGTCTAAATTTAGTTTATTACTGAAACTTATGATATTTTTGTAGTTGATGCGATTATATCTGTTGAAAATTATATCAATTGGTTTTCTTTTTATGGTTTCGCATCTTCTTCTTCTTCTTCTTATAGGGCTACAGTCCGGAGTGGACCTGTGTCTCAACCAACATGCCTCTCCATCCAGCACGATCTTTCGCCAGCTGCCGCCAGTTGCGCGATCCAAGTTGGTTGAGGTCTTTCTCCTCTTGTGAGCACCACCTTCTCCAAAGGCTCAGTTTCGAAGACTTTTCGGACCGGAGCACTGGAGTCCATACGCTCTACATGGACTGGACGTCTTAAGCGTAGTTTCTTGAGACACTTGACTAGGCGCATGTCGTTGTACAGCCCATAGAGTTCGTCGTTAATTCTTCTCCTCCAGATGCCTTCAACGCAAACAGTGGTTTCGCTATCTTCGCAAAATCCTAAATAAAACGTCGGTAATATGATGCCAGTCCAAGAAATCCTCTAAGATCTTTCAGATTATCCGTTCCGTTTTTTGTCAGTAACAAAAATTGTATCTCCTGGTTCATATTTTTTTGATTTCTTTATTTTAAGATTTTCCTTCAACTGCTTTTGATCCTGGTGTTTCCTAATTTGCTGTTTTAAGTCTAAATTTAATTTATTACTGAAACTTATGAAATTTATGTAGCTGATGCGATTATATCTGCCGAAGATTATATCAATTGGTTTTCTTTTTATGGTTTCGCATCTTCTTCTTCTTCTTCTTATAGGGCTACAGTCCGGGGTGGACCTGTGTCTCAACCAACATGCCTCTCCATCCAGCACGATCTTTCGCCAGCTGCCGCCAGTTGCGCGATCCAA
Organism: Eristalinus sepulchralis; assembly: GCA_944738645.1. Lineage (NCBI taxonomy): Eukaryota > Metazoa > Arthropoda > Insecta > Diptera > Syrphidae > Eristalinus > Eristalinus sepulchralis. The sequence continues at coordinate 11,787,620 of OX122884.1, forward strand.
GTTGGTTGAGGTCTTTCTCTTCTTGTGAGCACCACCTTCTCCAGGACCCTCCTCTGATGCGTTGTACCAAAGGCTCAGTTTCGAAGACTTCGGACCGGAGCAGTGGAGTCCATACGCTCTACATGGACTGGACGTCTTAAGCGTATTTTCTTGAGACACTTGACTAGGCGCATGTCGTTGTACAGCCCATAGAGTTCGTCGTTAATTCTTCTCCTCCAGATGCCTTCAACGCAAACAGTGGTTTCGCTATCTTCGCAAAATCCTAAATAAAACGTCGGTAATATGATGCCAGTCCAAGAAATCCTCTAAGATCTTTCAGATTATCCGTTCCGTTTTTTGTCAGTAACAAAAATTGTATCTCCTGGTTCATATTTTTTTGATTTCTTTATTTTAAGATTTTCCTTCAACTGCTTTTGATTCTGGTGTTTCCTAATTCTCTCTTTTAAGTCAGAAATTTAGTTTATTTCTGAACCTTATTTAATATTTGTAGTTGATGGAGCAGTGGAGTCCATACGCAATACATGGACTACCCATCTTAAGCGTTGTTTCCGGACGCGCATGAAATTGTACAGCCCATAAAGATCGTCGCTAATTCTTCTCCTGCAGATGCCTTCAAAGCAAACAGTGGTTTCGCTATCTTCGCAAAGTCCTTAATAAAACGTCGGTAATATTATGCAAGTCCAAGAAATCCGCTAAGTTCTTTCAGATTGTCCGTTCCGTTTTATGTCAGTAACAAAAATTGTGTCTCCTACTTCTTATTTTTTTGTTTTCATTCTTTTTAGATTTTCCTTCCACTGCTTTTGATTTTGGTGTTTCCTAATTTGCTCTTTTAAGTCTGAATTTAGTTTATTGCTGAAACTTATGAAATTTATGTAGTTGATGCGATTATATCTGCCGAAAATTATATCAATTGGTTTTCTTTTTATGGTTTCGCATCTTCTTCTTCTTCTTCTTATAGGGCTACAGTCCGGGGTGGACCTGTGTCTCAACCAACATGCCTCTCCATCCAGCACGATCTTTCGCCAGCTGCCGCCAGTTGCGCGATCCAAGTTGGTTGAGGTCTTTCTCTTCTTGTGAGCACCACCTTCTCCAGGACCCTCCTCTGATGCGTTGTACCAAAGGCTCAGTTTCGAAGACTTCGGACCGGAGCAGTGGAGTCCATACGCTCTACATGGACTGGACGTCTTAAGCGTTGTATCCGGAGACGCTTGACTAGGCGCATGTTGTTGTACAGCCAATAGAGTTCGTCGTTAATTCTTCTCCTCCAGATGCCTCCAACGCAAACAGTGGTTTCGCTTTCTTCGCAAAATCCTTCATAAAACGTCGGCAATATGATGCCAATCCAAGAAATCCTCTAAGTTCTTTCAGATTATCCGTTCCGTTTTTTGTCAGTAACAAAAATTGTATCTCCTGGTTCACATTTTTTTGATTTCTTTCTTTTTAGATATTCCTTCAACTGCTTTTGATTCTGGTGTTTCCTAATTTGCTCTTTTAAGTCTGAATTTAGTTTATTGCTTAACTTATGAAATTTATGTAGTTGATGCGATTACATCTGCCGAAAATTATATCAGTTGATTTTCTTTTTATGGTTTCGCATCTTCTTCTTCTTCTTCTTATAGGGCTACAGTCCGGGGTGGACCTGTGTCTCAACCAACATGCCTCTCCATCCAGCACGATCTTTCGCCAGCTGCCGCCAGTTGCGCGATCCAAGTTGGTTGAGCTCCTTCTCCTCTTGTGAGCGCCACCTTCTCCAGGACCCTCCTCTGCTGCGTTGTACCAAAGGCTCAGTTTTGAAGACTTTTCAGACCGGAGCAGTGGAGTCCATACGCTCTACATGGACAAGCCATCTTAAGCGTAGTTTCCTGAGACACTTGACTTGTCGTTGTACAGCCCATAGTGTTCGTCGTTAATTCTTCTCCTCCAGATGCCTTCAACGCAAACAGTGGTTTCGCTATCTTCGCAAAATCCTTAATAAAACGTCGGTAATATGATGCCAGTCCAAGAAATACTATAATTCCTTTCAAATTATCCGTTCCGTTTCATTTCAGTAAAAAAAATTGTGTCTCCTGGTTCTTATTTTTTTGTTTTCATTCTTTTTAGATTTTCCTTTCACTGCTTTGGATCCTGGTGTTTCCTAATTTGCTGTTTTAAGTCTAAATTTAGTTTATTACTGAAACTTATGAAATTTTGGTAGTTGATGCGATTATATCTGTTGAAAATTATATCAATTGGTTTTCTTTTTATGGTTTCGCATCTTCTTCTTCTTCTTCTTATAGGGCTACAGTCCGGAGTGGACCTGTGTCTCGACCAACATGCCTCTCCATCCAGCACGATCTTTCGCCAGCTGCCGCCAGTTGCGCGATCCAAGTTGGTTGAGGTCTTTCTCCTCTTGTGAGCACCACCTTCTCCAGGCCCTCCTCTGATGCGTTGTACCAAAGGCTCAGTTTCGAAGACTTTTCGGACCGGAGCAGTGGAGTCCATTCGCTCTACATGGACTGGACGTCTTAAACGTTGTATCCGGAGACGCTTGACTAGGCGCATGTTGTTGTACAGCCAATAGAGTTCGTCGTTAATTCTTCTCCTCCAGATGCCTTCAACGCAAACAGTGGTTTCGCTTTCTTCGCAAAATCCTTCACAAAACGTCGGCAATATGATGCCAATCCAAGAAATCCTCTAATTCCTTTCAGATTATCCGTTTCGTTTTTTGTCAGTAACAAAAATTGTATCTCCTGGTTCATTCTTTTTTGATTTCTTTCTTTTTATATTTTCCTTCACCTGCTGTTCTTGTTCTTTATTCTATAAGGTGTTTCTGTGTGCTCTATTGACGATCCGTCAGAATTTTTATTTTCCTTGCTCCGTACAAATAGTAGCGAAGATTATCCAACGCAGAAACTATGGCCAACATCTCTCCTTCGTTGGTGGCATAGTCTTCCTCTGTCTTGTTTAAGAACCGGGATATATACATGATTGGTTTATCTTTTTCTAATTTCTCCTTGACTCAACACTGCTCCAATGGTGATTCGATGCATCTGTAGTCAATATGAATGGATAGTCGATATCAGGAAATGTAAGTATTTCCAATGATGGTAGTAAAGTTTTGAGATTGTGATATGCTTCTTTCTCTTTTTCGTTGAGCTGAATTCTTATATTCTTAGACCGATTCGCGTTTGTTTATGAATTTGCACCACTCGTAAGGTTGGCTAGTGGTTTCCCTCCTCCTTCTTCTTCTTCTTCTTCTTCTTCTAATGGCGCTAAAGTCCTGAGTGGACCTGTGCCTCCACCAGCCAGCACTGTCTTTCGTCATTCGCTCCAAGTTGGTTGATGGCCTTCTCCACTTGTGAGCGCCACCTTATCCTGGGCCGTCCTCTGTTACGTTGTTCCAGTGGCTCAGATTCGAAAACTTTTCGAGCCGGGGCAGTGGAGTCAATACGCTCTACATGGACTAGCCATCTTAAGCGTTGTTTCCGGAGACACTTGACTAGGCGCATGTCGCTGTACAGCCCATAGAGTTCGTCGTTAATTCTTCTCCTCCAGATGCCTTCAACGCAAACAGTGATTTCGCTATCTTCGCAAAATCCTTAATAAAACGTCGGTAATATGATGCCAGTCCAAGAAATCCTCTAAGTTCTTTCAGATTATCCGTTCCGTTTTTTGTCAGAAACAAAAATTGTGTCTCCTGGTTCATATATTTTTGATTTCTTTATTTTAAGATTTTCCTTCAACTGCTTTTGATTCTGGTGTTTCCTAATTTGCTCTTTTAAGTCTGAATTTAGTTTATTGCTGAAACTTATGAAATTTATGTAGTTGATGCGATTATATCTGCCGAAAATTATATCAATTGGTTTTCTTTTTATGGTTTCGCATCTTCTTCTTCTTCTTCTTATAGGGCTACAGTCCGGGGTGGACCTGTGTCTCAACCAACATGCCTCTCCATCCAGCACGATCTTTCGCCAGCTGCCGCCAGTTGCGCGATCCAAGTTGGTTGAGGTCTTTCTCCTCTTGTGAGCACCACCTTCTCCAAAGGCTCAGTTTCGAAGACTTTTCGGACCGGAGCAGTGGAGTCCATACGCTCTACATGGACTGGACGTCTTAAGCGTAGTTTCTTGAGACACTTGACTAGGCGCATGTCGTTGTACAGCCCATAGAGTTCGTCGTTAATTCTTCTCCTCCAGATGCCTTCAACGCAAACAGTGGTTTCGCTATCTTCGCAAAATCCTAAATAAAACGTCGGTAATATGATGCCAGTCCAAGAAATCCTCTAAGATCTTTCAGATTATCCGTTCCGTTTTTTGTCAGTAACAAAAATTGTATCTCCTGGTTCATATTTTTTTGATTTCTTTATTTTAAGATTTTCCTTCAACTGCTTTTGATCCTTGTGTTTCCTAATTTGCTGTTTTAAGTCTAAATTTAATTTATTACTGAAACTTATGAAATTTATGTAGCTGATGCGATTATATCTGCCGAAGATTATATCAATTGGTTTTCTTTTTATGGTTTCGCATCTTCTTCTTCTTCTTCTTATAGGGCTACAGTCCGGGGTGGACCTGTGTCTCAACCAACATGCCTCTCCATCCAGCACGATCTTTCGCCAGCTGCCGCCAGTTGCGCGATCCAAGTTGGTTGAGGTCTTTCTCTTCTTGTGAGCACCACCTTCTCCAGGACCCTCCTCTGATGCGTTGTACCAAAGGCTCAGTTTCGAAGACTTCGGACCGGAGCAGTGGAGTCCATACGCTCTACATGGACTGGACGTCTTAAGCGTAGTTTCTTGAGACACTTGACTAGGCGCATGTCGTTGTACAGCCCATAGAGTTCGTCGTTAATTCTTCTCCTCCAGATGCCTTCAACGCAAACAGTGGTTTCGCTATCTTCGCAAAATCCTAAATAAAACGTCGGTAATATGATGCCAGTCCAAGAAATCCTCTAAGATCTTTCAGATTATCCGTTCCGTTTTTTGTCAGTAACAAAAATTGTATCTCCTGGTTCATATTTTTTTGATTTCTTTATTTTAAGATTTTCCTTCAACTGCTTTTGATTCTGGTGTTTCCTAATTCTCTCTTTTAAGTCAGAAATTTAGTTTATTTCTGAACCTTATTTAATATTTGTAGTTGATGGAGCAGTGGAGTCCATACGCAATACATGGACTACCCATCTTAAGCGTTGTTTCCGGACGCGCATGAAATTGTACAGCCCATAAAGATCGTCGCTAATTCTTCTCCTGCAGATGCCTTCAAAGCAAACAGTGGTTTCGCTATCTTCGCAAAGTCCTTAATAAAACGTCGGTAATATTATGCAAGTCCAAGAAATCCGCTAAGTTCTTTCAGATTGTCCGTTCCGTTTTATGTCAGTAACAAAAATTGTGTCTCCTACTTCTTATTTTTTTGTTTTCATTCTTTTTAGATTTTCCTTCCACTGCTTTTGATTTTGGTGTTTCCTAATTTGCTCTTTTAAGTCTGAATTTAGTTTATTGCTGAAACTTATGAAATTTATGTAGTTGATGCGATTATATCTGCCGAAAATTATATCAATTGGTTTTCTTTTTATGGTTTCGCATCTTCTTCTTCTTCTTCTTATAGGGCTACAGTCCGGGGTGGACCTGTGTCTCAACCAACATGCCTCTCCATCCAGCACGATCTTTCGCCAGCTGCCGCCAGTTGCGCGATCCAAGTTGGTTGAGGTCTTTCTCTTCTTGTGAGCACCACCTTCTCCAGGACCCTCCTCTGATGCGTTGTACCAAAGGCTCAGTTTCGAAGACTTCGGACCGGAGCAGTGGAGTCCATACGCTCTACATGGACTGGACGTCTTAAGCGTTGTATCCGGAGACGCTTGACTAGGCGCATGTTGTTGTACAGCCAATAGAGTTCGTCGTTAATTCTTCTCCTCCAGATGCCTCCAACGCAAACAGTGGTTTCGCTTTCTTCGCAAAATCCTTCATAAAACGTCGGCAATATGATGCCAATCCAAGAAATCCTCTAATTCCTTTCAGATTATCCGTTTCGTTTTTTGTCAGTAACAAAAATTGTATCTCCTGGTTCATTCTTTTTTGATTTCTTTCTTTTTATATTTTCCTTCACCTGCTGTTGTTGTTCTTTATTCTATAAGGCGTTTCTGTGTGCTCTATTGACGATCCGTCAGAATTTTTATTTTCCTTGCTCCGTACAAATAGTAGCGAAGATTATCCAACGCCCAAACTATGACCAACATCTCCCCTTCGTTGGAGGCATAGTTTTCCTCTGTCTTGTTTAAGAACCGGGATATATACATGATCGGTTTATCTTTTTCTAATTTCTTCTTGACTCAACACTGCTCCAATGGTGATTCGATGCATCTGTAGTCAATATGAATGGATAGTCGATATCAGGAAATGTAAGTATTTCCGATGATGGTAGTAAAGTTTTGAGATTGTGATATGCTTCTTTCTCTTTTTCGTTGAGCTGAATTCTTATATTCTTAGACCGATTCGCGTTTGTTTTTGAATTTGCAGCACTCGCAAGGTTGGCTAGTGGTTTCCCTCCTTCTTCTTCTTCTTCTTCTTCTAATGGCGCTAAAGTCCTGGGTGGACCTGTGCCTCCACCAGCCAGCACTGTCTTTCGTCTTTCGCTCCAAGTTGGTTGATGGCCTTCTCCACTTGTGAGCGCCACCTTATCCTGGGCCGTCCTCTGTTACGTTGTTCCAATGGCTCAGATTCGAAAACTTTTCGGGCCGGGGCAGTGGAGTCAATACGCTCTACATGGACTAGCCATCTTAAGCGTTGTTTCCGGAGACACTTGACTAGGCGCATGTCGCTGTACAGCCCATAGAGTTCGTCGTTAATTCTTCTCCTCCAGATGCCTTCAACGCAAACAGTGGTTTCGCTATCTTTGCAAAATCCTTAATAAAACGTCGGTAATATGATGCCAGTCCAAGAAATCCTCTAAGTTCTTTCAGATTATCCGTTCCGTTTTTTGTCAGAAACAAAAATTGTGTCTCCTGGTTCATATATTTTTGATTTCTTTATTTTAAGATTTTCCTTCAACTGCTTTTGATTCTGGTGTTTCCTAATTTGCTCTTTTAAGTCTGAATTTAGTTTATTGCTGAAACTTATGAAATTTATGTAGTTGATGCGATTATATCTGCCGGAAATTATATCAATTGGTTTTCTTTTTATGGTTTCGCATCTTCTTCTTCTTCTTCTTATAGGGCTACAGTCCGGGGTGGACCTGTGTCTCAACCAACATACCTCTCCATCCAGCACTATCTTTCGCCAGCTGCCGCCAGTTGCGCGATCCAAGTCGGTTATGGTCTTTCTCCTCTTGTGAGCACCACCTTCTCCAGGACCCTCCTCTGATGCGTTGTACCAAAGGCTTTCGGAGCGGAGCAGTGGAATCCATACGCTCTACACGGACTGGACGTCTTAAGCGTTGTATCCGGAGACGCTTGACTAGGCGCATGTTGTTGTACAGTCAATAGAGTTTGTCGTTAATTCTTCTCCTCCAGATGGCTTCAACGCAAACAGTGGTTTCGCTTTCTTCGCAAAATCCTTCATAAAACGTCGGCAATATGATGCCAATCCAAGAAATCCTCTAATTCCTTTCAGATTATCCGTTTCGTTTTTTGTCAGTAACAAAAATTGTATCTCCTGGTTCATTCTTTTTTGATTTCTTTCTTTTTATATTTTCCTTCACCTGCTGTTGTTGTTCTTTATTCTATAAGGCGTTTCTGTGTGCTCTATTGACGATCCGTCAGAATTTTTATTTTCCTTGCTCCGTACAAATAGTAGCGAAGATTATCCAACGCCCAAACTATGGCCAACATCTCTCCTTCGTTGGTGGCATAGTTTTCCTCTGTCTTGTTTAAGAACCATGATTGGTTTATCTTTTTCTAATTTCTCCTTGACTCAACACTGCTCCAATGGCGATTCGATGCATCTGTAGTCAATATGAATGGATAGTCGATATCAGGAAATGTAAGTTCTTCCGATGATGGTAGTAAAGTTTTGAGATTGTGATATGCTTCTTTCTCTTTTTCGTTGAGCTGAATTCTTATATTCTTAGACCGATTCGCGTTTGTTTATGAATTTGCACCACTCGTAAGGTTGGCTAGTGGTTTCCGTCCTTCTTCTTCTTCTTCTTCTAATGGCGCTACAGTCCTGGGTGGACCTGTGCCTCCACCAGCCGGCACTGTCTTTCGTCTTTCGCTCCAAGTTGGTTGATGGCCTTCTCCACTTGTGAGCGCCACCTTATCCTGGTCCGTCCTCTGTTGTGTTGTTCTTTCGCCGGCTGCCGCCAGTTGCGCGATCCAAGTTGTTTGAGGTCTTTCTCCTCTTGTGAGCACCACCTTCTCCAGGACCCTCCTCTGATGCGTTGTACCAAAGCCTCAGTTTCGAAGACTTTTCGGACCGAAGCAGTGGAGTCCATACGCTCTACATGGACTAGCCGTCTTAAGCGTTGTATCCGGAGACGCTTGACTAGACGCAAGTTGTTGTACAGCCAATAGAGTTCGTCGTTGATTCTTCTCCTCCAGATGCCTTCAACGCAAACAGAGGTTTCGCTATCATCGCAAAATCCTTAACAAAACGTCAGTAATATGATGCCAGTCCAAGAAATCGTCTAAGTTCTTTCAGATTGTCCGTTCCGTTTTATATCAGTAACAAAAACTTTGTCTCCTGGTTCATATTTTTTTGATTTGTTTCTTTTTAGATGTTCCTTCAACTGCCTTTTTATATTTTAAGGAAAAGAATTTTTCAAACCTTGATATTTTATCTGTACATGTAACAACATCTCCCTTTCTTTGGTAGCATAGTTTTCCTCTGTCTTGTTTAAGGAGCGGGAAATATACGTGATTGGTTTGGTACTAAAAATTGCGATTCCTGGTTCTTATTTTTTTGTTTTCATTCTTTTTAGATTTTCCTTCAACTGCTTTTGATTCTGGTGTTTCCTAATTTGCTGTTTTAAGTCTGAATTTAGTTTATTGCTGAAATTTATGAAATTTTTGTAGTTGATGCGATTATATCTGTCGAAAATTATATCAATTGGTTTTCCTTTTATGGTTTCGCTTCTCCTTCTTCTTCTTCTTATAGGGCTACAGTCCGGGGTGGACCTGTGTCTCAACCAACATGCCTCTCCATCCAGCACGATCTTTCGCCAGCTGCCGCCAGTTGCGCGATCCAAGTTGGTTGAGCTCCTTCTCCTCTTGTGAGCGCCACCTTCTCCAGGACCCTCCTCTGCTGCGTTGTACCAAAGGCTCAGTTTTGAAGACTTTTCAGACCGGAGCAGTGGAGTCCATACGCTCTACATGGACAAGCCATCTTAAGCGTAGTTTCCTGAGACACTTGACTTGTCGTTGTACAGCCCATAGTGTTCGTCGTTAATTCTTCTCCTCCAGATGCCTTCAACGCAAACAGTGGTTTCGCTATCTTCGCAAAATCCTTAATAAAACGTCGGTAATATGATGCCAGTCCAAGAAATACTATAATTCCTTTCAAATTATCCGTTCCGTTTCATTTCAGTAAAAAAAATTGTGTCTCCTGGTTCTTATTTTTTTGTTTTCATTCTTTTTAGATTTTCCTTTCACTGCTTTGGATCCTGGTGTTTCCTAATTTGCTGTTTTAAGTCTAAATTTAGTTTATTACTGAAACTTATGAAATTTTTGTAGTTGATGCGATTATATCTGTTGAAAATTATATCAATTGGTTTTCTTTTTATGGTTTCGCATCTTCTTCTTCTTCTTCTTATAGGGCTACAGTCCGGAGTGGACCTGTGTCTCGACCAACATGCCTCTCCATCCAGCACGATCTTTCGCCAGCTGTTGCCAGTTGCGCGATCCAAGTTGGTTGAGGTCTTTCTCCTCTTGTGAGCACCACCTTCTCCAGGCCCTCCTCTGATGCGTTGTACCAAAGGCTCAGTTTCGAAGACTTTTCGGACCGGAGCAGTGGAGTCCATTCGCTCTACATGGACTGGACGTCTTAAACGTTGTATCCGGAGACGCTTGACTAGGCGCATGTTGTTGTACAGCCAATAGAGTTCGTCGTTAATTCTTCTCCTCCAGATGCCTTCAACGCAAACAGTGGTTTCGCTTTCTTCGCAAAATCCTTCACAAAACGTCGGCAATATGATGCCAATCCAAGAAATCCTCTAATTCCTTTCAGATTATCCGTTTCGTTTTTTGTCAGTAACAAAAATTGTATCTCCTGGTTCATTCTTTTTTGATTTCTTTCTTTTTATATTTTCCTTCACCTGCTGTTCTTGTTCTTTATTCTATAAGGTGTTTCTGTGTGCTCTATTGACGATCCGTCAGAATTTTTATTTTCCTTGCTCCGTACAAATAGTAGCGAAGATTATCCAACGCAGAAACTATGGCCAACATCTCTCCTTCGTTGGTGGCATAGTCTTCCTCTGTCTTGTTTAAGAACCGGGATATATACATGATTGGTTTATCTTTTTCTAATTTCTCCTTGACTCAACACTGCTCCAATGGTGATTCGATGCATCTGTAGTCAATATGAATGGATAGTCGATATCAGGAAATGTAAGTATTTCCAATGATGGTAGTAAAGTTTTGAGATTGTGATATGCTTCTTTCTCTTTTTCGTTGAGCTGAATTCTTATATTCTTAGACCGATTCGCGTTTGTTTATGAATTTGCACCACTCGTAAGGTTGGCTAGTGGTTTCCCTCCTCCTTCTTCTTCTTCTTCTTCTTCTTCTTCTAATGGCGCTAAAGTCCTGAGTGGACCTGTGCCTCCACCAGCCAGCACTGTCTTTCGTCATTCGCTCCAAGTTGGTTGATGGCCTTCTCCACTTGTGAGCGCCACCTTATCCTGGGCCGTCCTCTGTTACGTTGTTCCAGTGGCTCAGATTCGAAAACTTTTCGAGCCGGGGCAGTGGAGTCAATACGCTCTACATGGACTAGCCATCTTAAGCGTTGTTTCCGGAGACACTTGACTAGGCGCATGTCGCTGTACAGCCCATAGAGTTCGTCGTTAATTCTTCTCCTCCAGATGCCTTCAACGCAAACAGTGATTTCGCTATCTTCGCAAAATCCTTAATAAAACGTCGGTAATATGATGCCAGTCCAAGAAATCCTCTAAGTTCTTTCAGATTATCCGTTCCGTTTTTTGTCAGAAACAAAAATTGTGTCTCCTGGTTCATATATTTTTGATATCTTTATTTTAAGATTTTCCTTCAACTGCTTTTGATTCTGGTGTTTCCTAATTTGCTCTTTTAAGTCTGAATTTAGTTTATTGCTGAAACTTATGAAATTTATGTAGTTGATGCGATTATATCTGCCGAAAATTATATCAATTGGTTTTCTTTTTATGGTTTCGCATCTTCTTCTTCTTCTTCTTATAGGGCTACAGTCCGGGGTGGACCTGTGTCTCAACCAACATGCCTCTCCATCCAGCACTATCTTTCGCCAGCTGCCGCCAGTTGCGCGATCCAAGTCGGTTATGGTCTTTCTCCTCTTGTGAGCACCACGTTCTCCAGGACCCTCCTCTGATGCGTTGTACCAAAGGCTTTCGGAACGGAGCAGTGGAATCCATACGCTCTACATGGACTGGACGTCTTAAGCGTTGTATCCGGAGACGCTTGACTAGGCGCATGTTGTTGTACAGTCAATAGAGTTCGTCGTTAATTCTTCTCCTCCAGATGGCTTCAACGCAAACAGTGGTTTCGCTTTCTTCGCAAAATCCTTCATAAAACGTCGGTAATATGATGCCAATCCAAGAAATCCTCTAATTCCTTTCAGATTATCCGTTTCGTTTTTTGTCAGTAACAAAAATTGAATCTCCTGGTTCATTCTTTTTTGATTTCTTTCTTTTTATATTTTCCTTCACCTGCTGTTGTTGTTCTTTATTCTATAAGGCGTTTCTGTGTGCTCTATTGACGATCCGTCAGAATTTTTATTTTCCTTGCTCCGTACAAATAGTAGCGAAGATTATCCAACGCCCAAACTATGGCCAACATCTCTCCTTCGTTGGTGGCATAGTTTTCCTCTGTCTTGTTTAAGAACCATGATTGGTTTATCTTTTTCTAATTTCTCCTTGACTCAACACTGCTCCAATGGTGATTCGATGCATCTGTAGTCAATATGAATGGATAGTCGATATCAGGAAATGTAAGTTCTTCCGATGATGGTAGTAAAGTTTTGAGATTGTGATATGCTTCTTTCTCTTTTTCGTTGAGCTGAATTCTTATATTCTTAGACCGATTCGCGTTTGTTTATGAATTTGCACCACTCGTAAGGTTGGCTAGTGGTTTCCCTCCTTCTTCTTCTTCTTCTTCTTCTAATGGCGCTACTGTCCTGGGTGGACCTGTGCCTCCACCAGCCAGCACTGTCTTTCGTCTTTCGCTCCAAGTTGGTTGATGGCCTTCTCCACTTGTGAGCGCCACCTTATCCTGGTCCGTCCTCTGTTGTGTTGTTCTTTCGCCGGCTGCCGCCAGTTGCGCGATCCAAGTTGTTTGAGGTCTTTCTCCTCTTGTGAGCACCACCTTCTCCAGGACCCTCCTCTGATGCGTTGTACCAAAGCCTCAGTTTCGAAGACTTTTCGGACCGAAGCAGTGGAGTCCATACGCTCTACATGGACTAGCCGTCTTAAGCGTTGTATCCGGAGACGCTTGACTAGGCGCAAGTTGTTGTACAGCCAATAGAGTTCGTCGTTGATTCTTCTCCTCCAGATGCCTTCAACGCAAACAGAGGTTTCGCTATCATCGCAAAATCCTTAACAAAACGTCAGTAATATGATGCCAGTCCAAGAAATCCTCTAAGTTCTTTCAGATTGTCCGTTCCGTCTTATATCAGTAACAAAAACTTTGTCTCCTGGTTCATATTTTTTTGATTTGTTTCTTTTTAGATGTTCCTTCAACTGCCTTTTTATATTTTAAGGAAAAGAATTTTTCAAACCTTGACATTTTATCTGTACATGTAACAACATCTCCCTTTCTTTGGTAGCATAGTTTTCCTCTGTCTTGTTTAAGGAGCGGGAAATATACGTGATTGGTTTGGTAACAAAAATTGCGACTCCTGGTTCTTATTTTTTTGTTTTCATTCTTTTTAGATTTTCCTTCAACTGCTTTTGATTCTGGTGTTTCCTAATTTGCTGTTTTAAGTCTGAATTTAGTTTATTGCTGAAATTTATGAAATTTTTGTAGTTGATGCGATTATATCTGTCGAAAATTATATCAATTGGTTTTCCTTTTATGGTTTCGCTTCTCCTTCTTCTTCTTCTTATAGGGCTACAGTCCGGGGTGGACCTGTGTCTCAACCAACATGCCTCTCCATCCAGCACGATCTTTCGCCAGCTGCCGCCAGTTGCGCGATCCAAATTGGTTGAGGTCTTTCTCCTCTTGTGAGCACCACCTTCTCCAAAGGCTCAGTTTCGAAGACTTTTCGGACCGGAGCAGTGGAGTCCATACGCTCTACATGGACTGGACGTCTTAAGCGTTGTATCCGGAGACGCTTGACTAGGCGCATGTTGTTGTACAGCCAATAGAGTTCGTCGTTAATTCTTCTCCTCCAGATGCCTTCAACGCAAACAGTGGTTTCGCTATCTTCGCAAAATCCTAAATAAAACGTCGGTAATATGATGCCAGTCCAAGAAATCCTCTAAGATCTTTCAGATTATCCGTTCCGTTTTTTGTCAGAAACAAAAATTGTCTCCTGGTTCTTATTTTTTGTTTTCATTCTTTTTAGATTTTCCTTTCACTGCTTTTGATTCTGGTGTTTCCTAATTCTCTCTTTTAAGTCCGAATTTAGTTTATTCCTGAACCTTATTTAATTTTTGTAGTTGATGGAGCAGTGGAGTCCATACGCTCTGCATGGACTACCCATCTTAAGCGTTGTTTCCGGAAACGCTTGACTAGGCGCATGAAGTTGTACAGCCCATAAAGTTCGTCGTTAATTCTTCTCCTGTAGATGCCTTCAAGGCAAACAGTGGTTTCGCTATCTTCGCAAAATCCTTAATAAAACGTCGGTAATATGATGCCAGTCCAAGAAATACTATAATTCCTTTCAAATTATTCGTTCCGTTTCATTTCAGTAAAAAAAATTGTGTCTCCTGGTTCTTATTTTTTTGTTTTCATTCTTTTAAGATTTTCCTTTCACTGCTTTTGATTCTGGTGTTTCCTAATTTGCTGTTTTAAGTCTGAATTTAGTTTATTGCTGAAATTTATGAAATTTTTGTAGTTGATGCGATTATATCTGTCGAGAATTATATCAATTGGTTTTCCTTTTATGGTTTCGGTTCTCCTTCTTCTTCTTCTTATAGGGCTACAGTCCGGGGTGGACCTGTGTCTCAACCAACATGCCTCTCCATCCAGCACGATCTTTCGCCAGCTGCCGCCAGTTGCGCGATCCAAGTTGGTTGAGGTCCTTCTCCTCTTGTGAGCACCACCATCTCCAGGACCCTCCTCTGCTGCGTTGTATCAAAGGCTCAGTTTCGAGGACTTTTCGAACCGGAGCAGTGGAGTCCATACGCTCTACATGGACTAGCCGTCTTAAGCGTTGTATCCGGAGACGCTTGACTAGGCGCATGTTGTTGTACAGCCAATAGAGTTCGTCGTTAATTCTTCTCCTCCATATGCCTTCAACGCAAACAGTGGTTTCCCTATCTTCGCAAAATCCTTAATAAAACGTCGGTAATATGATGCCAGTCCAAGAAATCCTCTAAGTTCTTTCAGATTATCCGTTCCGTTTTTTGTCAGTAACAAAAATTGTGTCTCCTGGTTCATATTTTTTTGATTTCTCTCTTTTTAGATTTTCCTTCAACTGCTTTTGATTCTGGTGTTTCCTAATTTGCTCTTCTAAGTCTGATTTTAATTTATTGCTGAAACTTATGAAATTTTTGTAGTTGATGCGATTATATCTGCCGAAAATTATATCAATTGGTTTTCTTTTTATTGTTTCGCTTCTTCTTCTTCTTCTTATAGCGCTACAGTCCGGGGTGGACCTGTGTCTCAACCAACATGCCTCTCCATCCAGCACGATCTTTCGCCAGCTGCCGCCAGTTGCGCGATCCAAGTTGTTTGAGGTCTTTCTCCTCTTGTGAGCACCACCTTCTCCAGGACCCTCCTCTGATGCGTTGTACCAAAGGCTCAGTTTCGAAGACTTTTCGGACCGGAGCAGTGGAGTCAATACGCTCTACATGGACTAGCCATCTTAAGCGTTGTTTCCGGAGACACTTGACTAGGCGCGTGAAGTTGTGCAGCCCATAAAGTTCGTCGTTAATTCTTCTCCTGTAGATGCCTTCAAGGCAAACAGTGGTTTCGCTATCTTCGCAAAATCCTTAATAAAACGTCGGTAATATTATGCCAGTCCAAGAAATCCTCTAAGTTCTTTCAGATTGTCCGTTCCGTTTTATATCAGTAACAAAAACTTTGTCTCCTGGTTTATATTTTTTTGATTTCTTTCTTTTTAGATGTTCCTTCAACTGCTTTTTTATATTTTAAGGAAAAGAATTTTTCAAACCTTGACATTTTATCTGTACATGTAACAACATCTCCCTTTCTTTGGTAGCATAGTTTTCCTCTGTCTTGTTTAAGGAGCGGGAAATATACGTGATTGGTTTGGTAACAAAAATTGCGACTCCTGGTTCTTATTTTTTTGTTTTCATTCTTTTTAGATTTTCCTTCAACTGCTTTTGATTCTGGTGTTTCCTAATTTTCTGTTTTAAGTCTGAGTTTAGATTATTGCTGAAATTTATGAAATTTTTGTAGTTGATGCGATTATATCTGTCGAAAATTATATCAATTGGTTGTCCTTTTATGGTTTCGCTTCTCCTTCTTCTTCTTCTTATATGGCTACAGTCCGGGGTGGACCTGTGTCTCAACCAACATGCCTCTCCATCCAGCACGATCTTTCGCCAGCTGCCGCCAGTTGCACGATCCAAGATGGTTGAGCTCCTTCTCCTCTTGTGAGCACCACCTTCTCCAGGACCCTCCTCTGCTGCGTTGTACCAAATGCTCAGTTTTGAAGACTTTTCAGACCGGAGCAGTGGAGTCCATACGATCTACATGGACAAGCCATCTTAAGCGTAGTTTCTTGAGACACTTGACTAGGCGCATGTCGTTGTACAGCCCATAGAGTTCGTCGTTAATTCTTCTCCTCCAGATGCCTTCAACGCAAACAGTGGTTTCGCTATCTTCGCAAAATCCTTAATAAAACGTCGGTAATATGATGCCAGTCCAAGAAATACTATAATTCCTTTCAAATTATCCGTTGCGTTTCATTTCAGTGACAAAAATTGTGTCTCCTGGTTCTTATTTTTTTGTTTTCATTCTTTTTAGATTTTCCTTCCACTGCTTTTGATTCTGGTGTTTCCTAATTTGCTCTTTTAAGTCTGAATTTAGTTTATTGCTGAAACTTATGAAATTTATGTAGTTGATGCGATTATATCTGCCGAAAATTATATCAATTGATTTTCTATTTATGGTTTCGCTTCTTCTTCTTCTTCTTATAGCGCTACAGTCCGGGGTGGACCTGTGTCTCAACCAACATGCCTCTCCATCCAGCACGATCTTTCGCCAGCTGCCGCCAGTTGCGCGATCCAAGTTGGTTGAGGTCTTTCTCCTCTTATGAGCACCACCTTCTCCAAGACCCTCCTCTGATGCGTTGTACCAAAGGCTCAGTTTCGAAGACTTTTCGGACCGGAGCAGTGGAGTCAATACGCTCTACATGGACAAGCCATCTTAAGCGTAGTTTCTTGAGACACTTGACTAGGCGCATGTCGCTGTACAGCCCATAGAGTTCGTCGTTAATTCTTCTCCTCCAGATGCCTTCAACGCAAACAGTGGTTTCGCTATCTTCGCAAAATCCTTAATAAAACGTCGGTAATATGATGCCAGTCCAAGAAATACTATAATTCCTTTCAAATTATCCGTTCCGTTTCATTTCAGTAAAAAAAATTGTGTCTCCTGGTTCATATTTTTTTGTTTTCATTCTTTTTAGATTTTCCTTTCAAAAGCCTCTAATTCCTTTCAGATTATCCATTCCGTTCTTTATTCTATAAGGCGTTTCTGTGTGCTCTACTGACGATCCGTCAGAATTTTTATTTTCCTTGCTCTGTACAAATAGTAGCGAAGATTATCCAACGCCCAAACTATGGCCAACATCTCTCTTTCGTTGGTGGCATAGTTTTCCTCTGTCTTGTTTAAGGACCGGGATATATACATGATTGGTTTATCTTTTCCAATTTCTCCTTGACTCAACACTGCTCCAATGGTGATTCGAGGCATCTGTAGTCAATATGAATGGATAGTCGATATCAGGAAATGTAAGTATTTCCGATGATGGTAGTAAAGTTTTAAGATTGTGATATGCTTCTTTCTCTTTTTTGTTGAACTGAATTCTTATATTCTTAGACCGATTCGCGTTTGTTTATGAATTCGCACCACTCGTAAGGTTGGCTAGTGGTTTCCCTTCTTCTTTTTCTTCTAATGGCGCTACAGTCCTGGGTGGACCTGTGCCTCCACCAGCCAGCACTGTCTTTCGTCTTTCGCTCCAAGTTGGTTGATGGCCTTCTCCACTTGTGAGCGCCACCTTATCCTGGGCCGTCCTCTGTTGCGTTGTTCCAATGGCTCAGATTCGAAAACTTTTAGGGCGGGGCAGTGGAGACAATACGCTCTACATGGACTAGCCATCTTAAGCGTTGTTTCCGGAGACACTTGACTAGGCGTATGTCGTTGTACAGTCCATAGAGTTCGTCGTTAATTCTTCTCCTGCAGATGCCTTCAAGGCAAACAGTGGTTTCGCTATCTTCGCAAAATCCTTAATAAAACGTCGGTAATATGATGCCAGTCCAAGAAATCCTCTAAGTTATTTCAGATTATCCGTTCCGTTTTTTGTCAGAAACAAAAATTGTGTCTCCTGGTTCCTATTTTTTTGTTTTCATTCTTTTTAGATTTTCCTTTCACTGCTTTTGATTCTGGTGTTTCCTAATTTGCTGTTTTAAGTCTGAATTTAGTTTATTGCTGAAATTTATGAAATTTTTGTAGTTGATGCGATTATATCTGTCGAGAATTATATCAATTGGTTTTCCTTTTATGGTTTCGGTTCTCCTTCTTCTTCTTCTTATAGGGCTACAGTCCGGGGTGGACCTGTGTCTCAACCAACATGCCTCTCCATCCAGCACGATCTTTCGCCAGCTGCCGCCAGTTGCGCGATCCAAGTTGGTTGAGGTCCTTCTCCTCTTGTGAGCACCACCATCTCCAGGACCCTCCTCTGCTGCGTTGTATCAAAGGCTCAGTTTCGAGGACTTTTCGAACCGGAGCAGTGGAGTCCATACGCTCTACATGGACTAGCCGTCTTAAGCGTTGTATCCGGAGACGCTTGACTAGGCGCATGTTGTTGTACAGCCAATAGAGTTCGTCATTAATTCTTCTCCTCCATATGCCTTCAACGCAAACAGTGGTTTCCCTATCTTCGCAAAATCCTTAATAAAACGTCGGTAATATGATGCCAGTCCAAGAAATCCTCTAAGTTCTTTCAGATTATCCGTTCCGTTTTTTGTCAGTAACAAAAATTGTGTCTCCTGGTTCATATTTTTTTGATTTCTCTCTTTTTAGATTTTCCTTCAACTGCTTTTGATTCTGGTGTTTCCTAATTTGCTCTTTTAAGTCTGATTTTAATTTATTGCTGAAACTTATGAAATTTTTGTAGTTGATGCGATTATATCTGCCGAAAATTATATCAATTGGTTTTCTTTTTATTGTTTCGCTTCTTCTTCTTCTTCTTATAGCGCTACAGTCCGGGGTGGACCTGTGTCTCAACCAACATGCCTCTCCATCCAGCACGATCTTTTGCCAGCTGCCGCCAGTTGCGCGATCCAAGTTGTTTGAGGTCTTTCTCCTCTTGTGAGCACCACCTTCTCCAGGACCCTCCTCTGATGCGTTGTACCAAAGGCTCAGTTTCGAAGACTTTTCGGACCGGAGCAGTGGAGTCAATACGCTCTACATGGACTAGCCATCTTAAGCGTTGTTTCCGGAGACACTTGACTAGGAGCGTGAAGTTGTGCAGCCCATAAAGTTCGTCGTTAATTCTTCTCCTGTAGATGCCTTCAAGGCAAACAGTGGTTTCGCTATCTTCGCAAAATCCTTAATAAAACGTCGGTAATATTATACCAGTCCAAGAAATCCTCTAAGTTCTTTCAGATTGTCCGTTCCGTTTTATATCAGTAACAAAAACTTTGTCTCCTGGTTCATATTATTTTGATTTCTTTCTTTTTAGATGTTCCTTCAACTGCTTTTTTATATTTTAAGGAAAAGAATTTTTCAAACCTTGACATTTTATCTGTACATGTAACAACATCTCCCTTTCTTTGGTAGCATAGTTTTCCTCTGTCTTGTTTAAGGAGCGGGAAATATACGTGATTGGTTTGGTAACAAAAATTGCGACTCCTGGTTCTTATTTTTTTGTTTTCATTCTTTTTAGATTTTCCTTCAACTGCTTTTGATTCTGGTGTTTCCTAATTTGCTGTTTTAAGTCTGAGTTTAGATTATTGCTGAAATTTATGAAATTTTTGTAGTTGATGCGATTATATCTGTCGAAAATTATATCAATTGGTTGTCCTTTTATGGTTTCGCTTCTCCTTCTTCTTCTTCTTATATGGCTACAGTCCGGGGTGGACCTGTGTCTCAACCAACATGCCTCTCCATCCAGCACGATCTTTCGCCAGCTGCCGCCAGTTGCGCGATCCAAGTTGGTTGAGCTCCTTCTCCTCTTGTGAGCGCCACCTTCTCCAGGACCCTCCTCTGCTGCGTTGTACCAAATGCTCAGTTTTGAAGACTTTTCAGACCGGAGCAGTGGAGTCCATACGATCTACATGGACAAGCCATCTTAAGCGTAGTTTCTTGAGACACTTGACTAGGCGCATGTCGCTGTACAGCCCATAGAGTTCGTCGTTAATTCTTCTCCTCCAGATGCCTTCAACGCAAACAGTGGTTTCGCTATCTTCGCAAAATCCTTAATAAAACGTCGGTAATATGATGCCAGTCCAAGAAATACTATAATTCCTTTCAAATTATCCGTTGCGTTTCATTTCAGTGACAAAAATTGTGTCTCCTGGTTCATATTTTTTTGATTTCTTTCTTTTTAAATTTTCCTTCAACTGCTTTTGATTCTGGTGTTTCCTAATTTGCTCTTTTAAGTCTGATTTTAATTTATTGCTGAAACTTATGAAATTTTTGTAGTTGATGCGATTATATCTGCCGAAAATTATATCAATTGGTTTTCTTTTTATTGTTTCGCTTCTTCTTCTTCTTATAGCGCTACAGTCCGGGGTGGACCTGTGTCTCAACCAACATGCCTCTCCATCCAGCACGATCTTTCGCCAGCTGCCGCCAGTTGCGCGATCCAAGTTGGTTGAGGTCTTTCTCCTCTTATGAGCACCACCTTCTCCAAGACCCTCCTCTGATGCGTTGTACCAAAGGCTCAGTTTCGAAGACTTTTCGGACCGGAGCAGTGGAGTCAATACGCTCTACATGGACTAGCCATCTTAAACGTTGTTTTCGGAGACACTTGACTAGGCGCATGTCGTTGTACAGCCCATAGAGTTCGTCATTAATTCTTCTCCTCCAGATGCCTTTAACGCAAACAGTGGTTTCGCTGGCTTCGCAAAATCCTTCATAAAACGTCGGTAATATGATGCCAATCTAAGAAAGCCTCTAATTCCTTTCAGATTATCCATTCCGTTCTTTATTCTATAAGGCGTTTCTGTGTGCTCTACTGACGATCCGTCAGAATTTTTATTTTCCTTGCTCTGTACAAATAGTAGCGAAGATTATCCAACGCCCAAACTATGGCCAACATCTTTCTTTCGTTGGTGGCATAGTTTTCCTCTGTCTTGTTTAAGGACCGGGATATATACATGATTGGTTTATCTTTTCCAATTTCTCCTTGACTCAACACTGCTCCAATGGAGATTCGAGGCATCTGTAGTCAATATGAATGGATAGTCGATATCAGGAAATGTAAGTATTTCCGATGATGGTAGTAAAGTTTTAAGATTGTGATATGCTTCTTTCTCTTTTTTGTTGAACTGAATTCTTATATTCTTAGACCGATTCGCGTTTGTTTATGAATTCGCACCACTCGTAAGGTTGGCTAGTGGTTTCCCTTCTTCTTTTTCTTCTAATGGCGCTACAGTCCTGGGTGGACCTGTGCCTCCACCAGCCAGCACTGTCTTTCGTCTTTCGCTCCAAGTTGGTTGATGGCCTTCTCCACTTGTGAGCGCCACCTTATCCCGGGCCGTCCTCTGTTGCGTTGTTCCAATGGCTCAGATTCGAAAACTTTTCGGGCCCGGGCAGTGGAGTCAATACGCTCTACATGGACTAGCCATCTTAAACGTTGTTTTCGGAGACACTTGACTAGGCGCATGTCGCTGTACAGCCCATAGAGTTCGTCGTTAATTCTTCTCCTCCAATTCTATATAATCTATCTATCTATATCAATTGGTTTTCCTTTTATGGTTTCGCTTCTCCTTCTTCTTCTTCTTATAGGGCTACAGTCCGGGGTGGACCTGTGTCTCAACCAACATGCCTCTCCATCCAGCACGATCTTTCGCCAGCTGCCGCCAGTTGCGCGATCCAAGTTGGTTGAGGTCTTTCTCCTCTTATGAGCACCACCTTCTCCAAGACCCTCCTCTGCTGCGTTGTATCAAAGGCTCAGTTTTGAAGACTTTTCAGACCGGAGCAGTGAAGTCCATACGATCTACATGGACAAGCCATCTTAAGCGTAGTTTCTTGAGACACTTGACTAGGCGCATGTCGTTGTACAGCCCATAGAGTTCGTCGTTAATTCTTCTCCTCCAGATGCCTTCAACGCAAACAGTGGTTTCGCTATCTTCGCAAAATCCTTAATAAAACGTCGGTAATATGATGCCAGTCCAAGAAATACTATAATTCCTTTCAAATTATCCGTTGCGTTTCATTTCAGTGACAAAAATTGTGTCTCCTGGTTCTTATTTTTTTGTTTTCATTCTTTTTAGATTTTCCTTCCACTGCTTTTGATTCTGGTGTTTCCTTATTTGCTCTTTTAAGTCTGAATTTAGTTTATTGCTGAAACTTATGAAATTTATGTAGTTGATGCGATTATATCTGCCGAAAATTATATCAATTGGTTTTCTATTTATGGTTTCGCTTCTTCTTCTTCTTCTTCTTATAGCGCTACAGTCCAGGGTGGACCTGTGTCTCAACCAACATGCCTCTCCATCCAGCACGATCTTTCGCCAGCTGCCGCCAGTTGCGCGGTCCAAGTTGGTTGAGGTCCTTCTCCTCTTGTGAGCACCACCATCTCCAGGACCCTCCTCTGCTGCGTTGTACCAAAGGCTCAGTTTCGAAGACTTTTCGGACCGGAGCAGTGGAGTCCATACCATTCTTCTTCTCCTTCTAATGGCGCTACAGTCCTGGGTGGACCTGTGCCTCCACCAGCCAGCACTGTCTTTCGTCTTTCGCTCCAAGTTGGTTGATGGCCTTCTCCACTTGTGAGCGCCACCTTATCCTGGGCCGTCCTCTGTTGCGTTGTTCCAATGGCTCAGATTCGAAAACTTTTAGGGCCGGGGCAGTGGAGACAATACGCTCTACATGGACTAGCCATCTTAAGCGTTGTTTCCGGAGACACTTGACTAGGCGTATGTCGTTGTACAGTCCATAGAGTTCGTCGTTAATTCTTCTCCTGCAGATGCCTTCAAGGCAAACAGTGGTTTCGCTATCTTCGCAAAATCCTTAATAAAACGTCGGTAATATTATGCCAGTCCAAGAAATCCTCTAAGTTCTTTCAGATTGTCCGTTCCGCTTTATGTCAGTAACAAAAATTGTGTCTCCTGGTTCATATTTTTTTGATTTCATTCTTTTTAGATTTTCATTCCACTGCTTTTGATTCTGGTGTTTCCTAATTTGCTCTTTTAAGTCTGAATTTAGTTTATTGCTGAAACTTATAGTTTTCTTTTTATGGTTTATGGTTTTATGGTTTCGCTTCTTCTTCTTCTTCTTCTTATAGCGCTACAGTCCGGGGTGGACCTGTGTCAACCAACATGCCTCTCCATCCAGCACGATCTTTCGCCAGCTGCCGCCAGTTGCGCGATCCAAGTTGGTTAAGGTCCTTCTCCTCTTGTGAGCACCACCTTCTCCAGGACCCTCCTCTGCTGCGTTGTACCAACGGCTCAGTTTCGAAGACTTTTCGGACCGGAGCATTGGAGTCCATACGCTCTACATGGACTAGCCATCTTAAGCGTTGTATCCGGGGACGCTTGACTAAGCGCATGTTGTTGTACAGCCAGTAGAGTTCGTCGTTAATTCTTCTCCTCCAGATGCCTTCAACGCAAACAGTGGTTTCGCTATCTTCGCAAAATCCTTCATAAAACGTCGTTAATATGATGCCAATCCAGGAAATCCTCTAATTCCTTTCAGATTATACGTTCTGTTTTTTGTCAGTAACAAAAATTGTGTCTCCTGGTTCATGTTTTTTTGATTTCTTTCTTTTTATATTTTCCTTCACCTGTTGTTGTTGTTCTTTATTCTATAAGGCAATTCTGTGTGCTCTATTGACGATCCGTCAGAATTTTTACTTTCCTTGCTCCGTACAAATAGTAGCGAAGATTATCCAAAGCCCAAACTATGGCCAACATCTCTCTTTCGTTGGTGGCACAGTTTTCCTCTGTCTTGTGTAAGGAACGGGATATATACATGATTGGTTTATCTTTTCCAATTTCTCCTTGACTCAACACTGCTTCAATTGTGATTCGAGGCATCTGTAGTCAATATGAATGGATAGTCGATATCAGGAAATGTAATTACTTTCGATGATGGTAGTAAAGTTATGAGATTGTGATATGCTTCTTTCTCTTTTTTGTTGAGCTGAATTCTTATATTCTTAGACCGATTCGCGTTTGTTTATGAATTCGCACCACTCGTAAGGTTGGCTAGTGGTTTCCCTTCTTCTTCTTCTTCTTCTTCTAATGGCGCTACAGTCCTGGGTGGAACTGTGCCTCCAACAGACAGCACTGTCTTTCGTCTTTCGCTTCAAGTTGGTTGATGGCCTTCTCCACTTGTGAGCGCCACCTTATCCTGTGCCGTCCTCTGCTGCGTTGTTCCAATGGCTCAGATTCGAAAACTTTTCGTGCCGGGGCAGTGGAGTCCATACGCTCTACATGGGCTAGCCATCTTAGGCGTTGTTTCCGGAGACACTTGACTAGGCGCATGTTGTTGTACAGCCAATAGAGTTCGTCATTAATTCTTCTCCTCCATATGTTTCAACGCAAACAGTGGTTTCGCAAAAACCTTAATAAAACGTCAGTAATATGATGCCAGTCCAAGAAATCCTCTAAGTTCTTTCAGATTATCCGTTCCGTTGTTTGTCAGTAACAAAAATCGTGTCTCCTGGTTCATATTTTTTTGATTTCTTTATTTTAAGATTTTCCTTCAACTGCTTTTGATCCTGGTGTTTCCTAATTTGCTGTTTTAAGTCTAAATTTAGTTTATTATTGAAATTTATGAAATTTTTGTAGTTGATGCGATTATATCTGTTGAAAATTATATCAATTGGTTTTCTTTTTATGGTTTCGCATCTTCTTCTTCTTCTTCTTATAGGGCTGCAGTCCGGGGTGGACCTGTGTCTCAACCAACATGCCTCTCCATCCAGCACGATCTTTCGCCAGCTGCCGCCAGTTGCGCGATCCAAGTTGGTTGAGGTTTTTCTCCACTTGTGAGCATCACCTTCTCCAGGGCCTTCCTCTGATGCGTTGTACCAAAGGCTCAGTTTCGAAAACTTTTCGGACCGGAGCAGTGAAGTCCATACGCTCTACATGGACTGGACGTCTTAAGCGTTGCATCCGGAGACGCTTGACTAGGCGCATGTTGTTGTACAGCCAATAGAGTTCGTCGTTAATTCTTCTCCTCCAGATGCCTTCAACGCAAACAGTAGTTTCGCTATCTTCGCAAAATCCTAAATAAAACGTCGGTAATATGATGCCAGTCCAAGAAATCCTCTAAGATCTTTGAGATTATCCGTTCCGTTTTTTGTCAGTAACAAAAATTGTGTCTCCTGGTTCATATTTTTTTCATTTCTTTATTTTAAGATTTTCCTTCAACTGCTTTTGATCCTGGTGTTTCCTAATTTGCTGTTTTAAGTCTAAATTTAGTTTATTACTGAAACTTATGAAATTTTTGTAGTTGATGCGATTATATCTGTTGAAAATTATATCAATTGGTTTTCTTTTTATGGTTTCGCATCTTCTTCTTCTTCTTCTTATAGGGCTACAGTCCGGGGTGGACCTGTGTCTCAACCAACATACCTCTCCATCCAGCACGATCTTTCGCCAGCTGCTGCCAGTTGCGCGATCCAAGTTGGTTGAGGTCTTTCTCCTCTTGTGAGCACCACCTTCTCCAGGCCCTCCTCTGATGCGTTGTACCAAAGGCTCAGTTTCGAAGACTTTTCGGACCGGAGCAGTGGAGTCCATACGCTCTACATGGACTGGACGTCTTAAACGTTGTATCCGGAGACGCTTGACTAGGCGCATGTTGTTCTACAGCCAATAGAGTTCGTCGTTAATTCTTCTCCTCCAGATGCCTTCAACGCAAACAGTGGTTTCGCTATCTTCGCAAAATCCTTAATAAAACTTCGGTAATATGATGCCAGTCCAAGAAATCCTCTAAGTTCTTTCGGATTATTCGTTCCGTTGTTTGTTAGTAACAAAAATTGTGTCTCCTGGTTCATTCTTTTTTGATTTCTTTCTTTTTATATTTCCCTTCACCTGCTGTTTTTGTTCTTTATTCTATAAGGCGTTTCTGTGTGCTCTATTGACGATTCGTCAGAATTTTTATTTTCCTTGCTCCGTACAAATAGTAGCGAAGATTATCCAACGCAGAAACTATGGCCAACATCTCTCCTTCGTTGGTGGCATAGTTTTCCTCTGTCTTGTTTAAGAACCGGGATATATACATGATTGGTTTATCTTTTTCTAATTTCTCCTTGACTCAACACTGCTCCAATGGTGATTCGATGCATCTGTAGTCAATATGAATGGATAGTCGATATCAGAAAATGTAAGTATTTCCAATGATGGTAGTAAAGTTTTGAGATTGTGATATGCTTCTTTCTCTTTTTCGTTGAGCTGAATTCTTATATTCTTAGACCGATTCGCGTTTGTTTATGAATTTGCACCACTCGTAAGGTTGGCTAGTGGTTTCCCTCCTCCTTCTTCTTCTTCTTCTTCTTCTTCTTCTTCTTCTAATGGCGCTAAAGTCCTGGGTGGACCTGTGCCTCCACCAGCCAGCACTGTCTTTCGTCTTTCGCTCCAAGTTGGTTGATGGCCTTCTCCACTTGTGAGCGCCACCTTATCCTGGGCCGTCCTCTGTTGCGTTGTTCCAATGGCTCAGATTCGAAAACTTTTCGGGCCGGGGCAGTGGAGTCAATACGCTCTACATGGACTAGCCATCTTAAGCTTTGCTTCCGGAGACACTTGACTAGGCGCATGTCGCTGTACAGCCCATAGAGTTCGTCGTTAATTCTTCTCCTCCAGATGCCTTCAACGCAAACAGTGGTTTCGCTATCTTCGCAAAATCCTTAATAAAACGTCGGCAATATGATGCCAGTCCAAGAAATCCTCTAAGTTCTTTCGGATTATTCGTTCCGTTTTTTGTTAGTAACAAAAATTGTGTCTCCTGGTTCACATTTTTTTGATTTCTTTATTTTAAGATTTTCCTTCAACTGCTTTTGATCCTGGTGTTTCCTAATTTGCTGTTTTAAGTCTAAATTTAGTTTATTACTGAAACTTATGAAATTTTTGTAGTTAATGCGATTATATCTGTTGAAAATTATATCAATTGGTTTTCTTTTTATGGTTTCGCATCTTATTCTTCTTCTTTTTATAGGGCTACAGTCCGGGGTGGACCTGTGTCTCAACCAACATGCCTCTCCATCCAGCACGATCTTTCGCCAGCTGCCGCCAGTTGCGCGATCCAAGTTGGTTGAGGTCTTTCTCCTCTTGTGAGCACCACCTTCTCCAGGCCCTCCTCTGATGCGTTGTACCAAAGGCTCAGTTTCGAAGACTTTTCGGACCGGAGCAGTGGAGTCCATACGCTCTACATGGACTGGACGTCTTAAACGTTGTATCCGGAGACGCTTGACTAGGCGCATGTTGTTGTACAGCCCATAGAGTTCGTCGTTAATTCTTCTCCTCCAGATGCCTTCAATGCAAACAGTGGTTTCGCTTTCTTCGCAAAATCCTTCATAAAACGTCGGTAATATGATGCCAGTCCAAGAAATCCTCTAAGTTCTTTCAGATTGTCCGTTCCGTTTTATGTCAGTAACAAAAATTGTGTCTCCTGGTTCATATTTTTTTGATTTCTTTCTTTTTAGATGTTCCTTCAACTGCTTTTTTATATTTTAAGGAAAAGAATTTTTCAAACCTTGACATTTTATCTGTACATGTAACAAGATCTCCCTTTCTTTGGTAGCATAGATTTCCTCTGCCTTGTTTAAGGACCGGGATATATACGTGATTGGTTTATCTTTTCCAATTTCTCCTTGACTCAGCACTGCTCTATTGGTGATTCGATGCATCTGTAGTCAATATAAATGTTTAGTCAAAATCTGGAAATGTAAGTATTTCTGATGATGGTAGTAAAGTTTTGAAATTATGAAATGCTTCTTTCTCTTTTTCTATTGACGATCCGTCAGAATTTTTATTTTCCTTGCTCCGTACAAATAGTAGCGAAGATTATCCAACGCCCAAACTATGGCCAACATCTCTCTTTCGTTGGTGGCATAGTTTTCGTCTGTCTTGTTTAAGGACCTGTGCCTCCACCAGCCAGCACTGTCTTTCGTCTTTCGCTCCAAGTTGGTTGATGGCCTTCTCCACTTGTGAGCGCCACCTTATCCTGTGCCGTCCTCTGTTGCGTTGTTCCAATGGCTCAGATTCGAAAACTTTTCGGGCCGGGGCAGTGGAGTCAATACGCTCTACATGGACTAGCCATCTTAAGCGTTGTTTCCGGAGACACTTGACTAGGCGCATGTCGTTGTACAGCCCATAGAGTTCGTCGTTAATTCTTCTCCTCCAGATGCCTTCAACGCAAACAGTGGTTTCGCTATCTTCGCAAAATCCTTAATAAAACGTCGGTAATATGATGCCAGTCCAAGAAATCCTCAAAGTTCTTTCAGATTATCCGTTCAGTTTTTTGTCATGAACAAAAATTGTCTCCTGGTTCTTATTTTTTGTTTTCATTCTTTTTAGATTTTCCTTTCACTGCTTTTGATTCTGGTGTTTCCTAATTCTCTCTTTTAAGTCAGAATTTAGTTTATTCCTGAACCTTATTTAATTTTTGTAGTTGATGGAGCAGTGGAGTCCATACGCTCTACATGGACTACCCATCTTAAGCGTTGTTTCCGGAAACGCTTGACTAGGCGCATGAAGTTGTTAATTCGTTAATTCTTCTCCTGTAGATGCCTTCAAGGCAAACAGTGGTTTCGCTATCTTCGCAAAATCCTTAATAAAACGTCGGTAATATTATGCCAGTCCAAGAAATCCTCTAAGTTCTTTCAGATTGTCCGTTCCGTTTTATATCAGTAACAAAAACTTTGTCTCCTGGTTCATATTTTTTTGATTTGTTTCTTTTTAGATGTTCTTTCAACTGCCTTTTTATATTTTAAGGAAAAGAATTTTTCAAACCTTGACATTTTATCTGTACATGTAACAGCATCTCCCTTTCTTTGGTAGCATAGTTTTTCTCTGTCTTGTTTAAGGAGCGGGAAATATACGTGATTGGTTTGGTAACAAAAATTGCGACTCCTGGTTCTTATTTTTTTGTTTTCATTCTTTTTAGATTTTCCTTCAACTGCTTTTGATTCTGGTGTTTCCTAATTTTCTGTTTTAAGTCTGAATTTAGTTTATTGCTGAAATTTATGAAATTTTTGTAGTTGATGCGATTATATCTGTCGAAAATTATATCAATTGGTTTTCCTTTTATGGTTTCGCTTCTCCTTCTTCTTCTTCTTCTTATAGGGCTACAGTCCGGGGTGGACCTGTGTCTCAACCAACATGCCTCTCCATCCAGCACGATCTTTCGCCAGCTGCCGCCAGTTGCGCGATCCAAGTTGGTTGAGCTCCTTCTCCTCTTGTGAGCGCCACCTTCTCCAGGACCCTCCTCTGCTGCGTTGTACCAAAGGCTCAGTTTTGAAGACTTTTCAGACCGGAGCAGTGGAGTCCATACGATCTACATGGACAAGCCATCTTAAGCGTAGTTTCCTGAGACACTTGACTAGGCGCATGTCGTTGTACAGCCCATAGAGTTCGTCGTTAATTCTTCTCCTCCAGATGCCTTCAACGCAAACAGTGGTTTCGCTATCTTCGCAAAATCCTTAATAAAACGTCGGTAATATGATGCCAGTCCAAGAAATACTATAGTTCCTTTCAAATTATCCGTTCCGTTTCATTTCAGTAACAAAAATTGTGTCTCCTGGTTCTTATTTTTTTGTTTTCATTCTTTTTAGATTTTCCTTCCACTGATTTTGATTCTGGTGTTTCCTAATTTGCTCTTTTAAGTCTGAATTTAGTTTATTGCTGAAACTTATGAAATTTATGTAGTTGATGCGATTATATCTGCCGGAAATTATATCAATTGGTTTTCTATTTATGGTTTCGCTTCTTCTTCTTCTTCTTCTTATAGCGCTACAGTCCGTGGTGGACCTGTGTCTCAACCAACATGCCTCTCCATCCAGCACGATCTTTCGCCAGCTGCCGCCAGTTGCGCGATCCAAGTTGGTTGAGGTCCTTCTCCTCTTGTGAGCACCACCATCTCCAGGACCCTCCTCTGCTGCGTTGTACCAAAGGCTCAGTTTCCAGGACTTTTCGAACCGGAGCAGTGGAGTCCATACGCTCTACATGGACTAGCCGTCTTAAGCGTTGTATCCGGAGACGCTTGACTAGGCGCATGTTGTTGTACAG
Organism: Eristalinus sepulchralis; assembly: GCA_944738645.1. Classification (NCBI taxonomy): domain Eukaryota; kingdom Metazoa; phylum Arthropoda; class Insecta; order Diptera; family Syrphidae; genus Eristalinus; species Eristalinus sepulchralis. The sequence goes on from OX122884.1 coordinate 11,817,526, forward strand.
CCAATAGAGTTCGTCATTAATTCTTCTCCTCCATATGCCTTCAACGCAAACAGTGGTTTCCCTATCTTCGCAAAATCCTTAATAAAACGTCGGTAATATGATGCCAGTCCAAGAAATCCTCTAAGTTCTTTCAGATTATCCGTTCCGTTTTTTGTCAGTAACAAAAATTGTGTCTCCTGGTTCATATTTTTTTGATTTCTTTCTTTTTAGATTTTCCTTCAACTGCTTTTGATTCTGGTGTTTCCTAATTTGCTCTTTTAAGTCTGATTTTAATTTATTGCTGAAACTTATGAAATTTTTGTAGTTGATGCGATTGTATCTGCCGAAAATTATATCAATTGGTTTTCTTTTTATTGTTTCGCTTCTTCTTCTTCTTCTTATAGCGCTACAGTCCGGGGTGGACCTGTGTCTCAACCAACATGCCTCTCCATCCAGCACGATCTTTCGCCAGCTGCCGCCAGTTGCGCGATCCAAGTTGGTTGAGGTCTTTCTCCTCTTGTGAGCACCACCTTCTCCAGGACCCTCCTCTGATGCGTTGTACCAAAGGCTCAGTTTCGAAGACTTTTCGGACCGGAGCAGTGGAGTCAATACGCTCTACATGGACTAGCCATCTTAAGCGTTGTTTCCGGAGACACTTGACTAGGCGCATGAAGTTGTGCAGCCCATAAAGTTCGTCGTTAATTCTTCTCCTGTAGATGCCTTTAAGGCAAACAGTGGTTTCGCTATCTTCGCAAAATCCTTAATAAAACGTCGGTAATATTATGCCAGTCCAAGAAATCCTCTAAGTTCTTTCAGATTGTCCGTTCCGTTTTATATCAGTAACAAAAACTTTGTCGCCTGGTTCATATTTTTTTGATTTCTTTCTTTTTAGATGTTCCTTCAACTGCTTTTTTATATTTTAAGGAAAAGAATTTTTCAAACCTTGACATTTTATCTGTACATGTAACAACATCTCCCTTTCTTTGTTAGCATAGTTTTCCTCTGTCTTGTTTAAGGAGCGGGAAATATACGTGATTTGTTTGGTAACAAAAATTGCGACTCCTGGTTCTTATTTTTTTGTTTTCATTCTTTTTAGATTTTCCTTCAACTGCTTTTGATTCTGGTGTTTCCTAATTTGCTGTTTTAAGTCTGAATTTAGTTTATTGCTGAAATTTATGAAATTTTTGTAGTTGATGCGATTATATCTGTCGAAAATTATATCAATTGGTTTTCCTTTTATGGTTTCGCTTCTCCTTCTTCTTCTTCTTCTTATAGGGCTACAGTCCGGGGTGGACCTGTGTCTCAACCAACATGCCTCTCCATCCAGCACGATCTTTCGCCAGCTGCCGCCAGTTGCGCGATCCAAGTTGGTTGAGCTCCTTCTCCTCTTGTGAGCGCCACCTTCTCCAGGACCCTCCTCTGCTGCGTTGTACCAAAGGCTCAGTTTCCAGGACTTTTCGAACCGGAGCAGTGGAGTCCATACGCTCTACATGGACTAGCCGTCTTAAGCGTTGTATCCGGAGACGCTTGACTAGGCGCATGTTGTTGTACAGCCAATAGAGTTCGTCATTAATTCTTCTCCTCCATATGCCTTCAACGCAAACAGTGGTTTCCCTATCTTCGCAAAATCCTTAATAAAACGTCGGTAATATGATGCCAGTCCAAGAAATCCTCTAAGTTCTTTCAGATTATCCGTTCCGTTTTTTGTCAGTAACAAAAATTGTGTCTCCTGGTTCATATTTTTTTGATTTCTTTCTTTTTAGATTTTCCTTCAACTGCTTTTGATTCTGGTGTTTCCTAATTTGCTCTTTTAAGTCTGATTTTAATTTATTGCTGAAACTTATGAAATTTTTGTAGTTGATGCGATTATATCTGCCGAAAATTATATCAATTGGTTTTCTTTTTATTGTTTCGCTTCTTCTTCTTCTTCTTATAGCGCTACAGTCCGGGGTGGACCTGTGTCTCAACCAACATGCCTCTCCATCCAGCACGATCTTTCGCCAGCTGCCGCCAGTTGCGCGATCCAAGTTGGTTGAGGTCTTTCTCCTCTTGTGAGCACCACCTTCTCCAGGACCCTCCTCTGATGCGTTGTACCAAAGGCTCAGTTTCGAAGACTTTTCGGACCGGAGCAGTGGAGTCAATACGCTCTACATGGACTAGCCATCTTAAGCGTTGTTTCCGGAGACACTTGACTAGGCGCATGAAGTTGTGCAGCCCATAAAGTTCGTCGTTAATTCTTCTCCTGTAGATGCCTTTAAGGCAAACAGTGGTTTCGCTATCTTCGCAAAATCCTTAATAAAACGTCGGTAATATTATGCCAGTCCAAGAAATCCTCTAAGTTCTTTCAGATTGTCCGTTCCGTTTTATATCAGTAACAAAAACTTTGTCGCCTGGTTCATATTTTTTTGATTTCTTTCTTTTTAGATGTTCCTTCAACTGCTTTTTTATATTTTAAGGAAAAGAATTTTTCAAACCTTGACATTTTATCTGTACATGTAACAACATCTCCCTTTCTTTGTTAGCATAGTTTTCCTCTGTCTTGTTTAAGGAGCGGGAAATATACGTGATTTGTTTGGTAACAAAAATTGCGACTCCTGGTTCTTATTTTTTTGTTTTCATTCTTTTTAGATTTTCCTTCAACTGCTTTTGATTCTGGTGTTTCCTAATTTGCTGTTTTAAGTCTGAATTTAGTTTATTGCTGAAATTTATGAAATTTTTGTAGTTGATGCGATTATATCTGTCGAAAATTATATCAATTGGTTTTCCTTTTATGGTTTCGCTTCTCCTTTTTTTGTTTTCATTCTTTTTAGATTTTCCTTCCACTGATTTTGATTCTGGTGTTTCCTAATTTGCTCTTTTAAGTCTGAATTTAGTTTATTGCTGAAACTTATGAAATTTATGTAGTTGATGCGATTATATCTGCCGAAAATTATATCAATTGGTTTTCTATTTATGGTTTCGCTTCTTCTTCTTCTTATAGCGCTACAGTCCGGGGTGGACCTGTGTCTCAACCAACATGCCTCTCCATCCAGCACGATCTTTCGCCAGCTGCCGCCAGTTGCGCGATCCATGTTGGTTGAGGTCCTTCTCCTCTTGTGAGCACCACCATCTCCAGGACCCTCCTCTGCTGCGTTGTACCAAAGGCTCAGTTTCGAAGACTTTTCGAACCGGAGCAGTGGAGTCCATACGCTCTACATGGACTAGCCGTCTTAAGCGTTGTATCCGGAGACGCTTGACTAGGCGCATGTTGTTGTACAGCCAATAGAGTTCGTCATTAATTCTTCTCCTCCATATGCCTTCAACGCAAACAGTGGTTTCCCTATCTTCGCAAAATCCTTAATAAAACGTCGGTAATATGATGCCAGTCCAAGAAATCCTCTAAGTTCTTTCAGATTATCCATTCCGTTCTTTATTCTATAAGGCGTTTCTGTGTGCTCTATTGACGATCCGTCAGAATATTTATTTTCCTTGCTCTGTACAAATAGTAGCGAAGATTATCCAACGCCCAAACTATGGCCAACATCTCTCTTTCGTTGGTGGCATAGTTTTCCTCTGTCTTGTTTAAGGACCGGGATATATACATGATTGGTTTATCTTTTCCAATTTCTCCTTGACTCAACACTGCTCCAATGGTGATTCGAGGCATCTGTAGTCAATATGAATGGATAGTCGATATCAGGAAATGTAAGTATTTCCGATGATGGTAGTAAAGTTTTAAGATTGTGATATGCTTCTTTCTCTTTTTCGTTGAGCTGAATTCTTATATTCTTAGACCGATTCGCGTATGTTTATGAATTCGCACCACTCGTAAGGTTGGCTAGTGGTTTCCCTTCTTCTTTTTCTTCTAATGGCGCTACAGTCCTGGGTGGACCTGTGCCTCCACCAGCCAGCACTTTCTTTCGTCTTTCGCTCCAAGTTGGTTGATGGCCTTCTCCACTTGTGAGCGCCACCTTATCCTGGGCCGTCCTCTGTTGCGTTGTTCCAATGGCTCAGATTCGAAAACTTTTCGTGCCGGGGCAGTGGAGTCAATACGCTCTACATGGACAAGCCATCTTAAGCGTTGTTTCCGGAGACACTTGACTAGGCGCATGTCGTTGTACAGCCCATAGAGTTCGTCGTTAATTCTTCTCCTCCAGATGCCTTCAACGCAAACAGTGGTTTCGCTATCTTCGCAAAATCCTTAATAAAACGTCGGTAATATTATGCCAGTCCAAGAAATCCTCTAAGTTCTTTCAGATTGTCCATTCCGCTTTATGTCAGTAACAAAAACTGTGTCTCCTGGGTCATATTTTTTTGATTTCATTCTTTTTAGATTTTCATTCCACTGCTTTTAGTTCTGGCGTTTCCAAATTTGCTCTTTTAAGTCTGAATTTAGTTTATTGCTGAAACTTATAGTTTTCTTTTTATGGTTTATGGTTTTATGGTTTCGCTTCTTCTTCTTCTTCTTCTTATAGCGCTACAGTCCGGGGTGGACCTGTGTCAACCAACATGCCTCTCCATCCAGCATGATCTTTCGCCAGCTGCCGCCAGTTACGCGATCCAAGGTGGTTGAGGTCCTTCTCCTCTTGTGAGCACCACCTTCTCCAGGACCCTCCTCTGCTGCGTTGTACCAAAGGCTCAGTTTCGAAGACTTTTCGGACCGGAGCATTGGAGTCCATACCATTCTTCTTCTCCTTCTAATGGCGCTACAGTCCCGGGTGGACCTGTGCCTCCACCAGCCAGCACTGTCTTTCGTCTTTCGCTCCAAGTTGGTTGATGGCCTTCTCCACTTGTGAGCGCCACCTTATCCTGGGCCGTCCTCTGTTGCGTTGTTCCAATGGCTCAGATTCGAAAACTTTTCGGGGCCGGGGAAGTGGAGACAATACGCTCTACATGGACTAGCCATCTTAAGCGTTGTTTCCGGAGACACTTGACTAGGCGTATGTCGTTGTACAGTCCATAGAGTTCGTCGTTAATTCTTCTCCTGCAGATGCCTTCAAGGCAAACAGTGGTTTCGCTATCTTCGCAAAATCTTAATAAAACGTCGGTAATATTATGCCAGTCCAAGAAATCCTCTAAGTTCTTTCAGATTGTCCGTTCCGCTTTATGTCAGTAACAAAAATTGTGTCTCCTGGTTCATATTTTTTGATTTCATTCTTTTTAGATTTTCATTCCACTGCTTTTGATTCTGGTGTTTCCTAATTTGCTCTTTTAAGTCTGAATTTAGTTTATTGCTGAAACTTATAGTTTTCTTTTTATGGTTTATGGCTTTATGGTTTCGCTTCTTCTTCTTCTTCTTCTTATAGCGCTACAGTCCGGGGTGGACCTGTGTCAACCAACATGCCTCTCCATCCAGCACGATCTTTCGCCAGCTGCCGCCAGTTGCGCGATCCAAGTTGGTTAAGGTCCTTCTCCTCTTGTGAGCACCACCTTCTCCAGGACCCTCCTCTGCTGCGTTGTACCAACGGCTCAGTTTCGAAGACTTTTCGAACCGGAGCAGTGGAGTCCATACGCTCTACATGGACTAGCCGTCTTAAGCGTTGTTTCCGGAGACACTTGACTAGGCGTATGTCGTTGTACAGTCCATAGAGTTCGTCGTTAATTCTTCTCCTGCAGATGCCTTCAAGGCAAACAGTGGTTTCGCTATCTTCGCAAAATCCTTAATAAAACGTCGGTAATATTATGCCAGTCCAAGAAATCCTCTAATTCCTTTCAGATTATACGTTCTGTTTTTTGTCAGTAACAAAAATTGTGTCTCCTGGTTCATGTTTTTTTGATTTCTTTCTTTTTATATTTTCCTTCACCTGCTGTTGTTGTTCTTTATTCTATAAGGCGTTTCTGTGTGCTCTATTGACGATCCGTCAGAATTTTTACTTTCCTTGCTCCGTACAAATAGTAGCGAAGATTATCCAAAGCCCAAACTATGGCCAACATCTCTCTTTCGTTGGTGGCACAGTTTTCCTCTGTCTACATGATTGGTTTATCTTTTCCAATTTCTCCTTGACTCAACACTGCTCCAATTGTGATTCGAGGCATCTGTAGTCAATATGAATGGATAGTCGATATCAGGAAATGTAATTACTTTCGATGATGGTAGTAAAGTTATGAGATTGTGATATGCTTCTTTCTCTTTTTCGTTGAGCTGAATTCTTATATTCTTAGACCGATTCGCGTTTGTTTATGAATTCGCACCACTCGTAAGGTTGGCTAGTGGTTTCCCTTCTTCTTCTTCTTTTTCTTCTAATGGCGCTACAGTCCTGGGTGGAACAGTGCCTCCAACAGACAGCACTGTCTTTCGTCTTTCGCTTCAAGTTGGTTGATGGCCTTCTCCACTTGTGAGCGCCACCTTATCCTGTGCCGTCCTCTGTTGCGTTGTTCCAATGGCTCAGATTCGAAAACTTTTCGGGCCGGGGCAGTGAAGTCCATACGCTCTACACGGACTAGCCATCTTAGGCGTTGTCTCCGGAGACACTTGACTAGGCGCATGTTGTTGTACAGCCAATAGAGTTCGTCATTAATTCTTCTCCTCCATATGCCTTCAACGCAAACAGTGGTTTCCCTATCTTCGCAAAATCCTTAATAAAACGTCGGTAATATGATGCCAGTCCAAGAAATCCTCTAAGTTCTTTCAGATTATCCCTTCCGTTTTTTGTCAGTAACAAAAATTGTGTCTCCTGGTTCATATTTTTTTTAATTTCTTTCTTTTTAGATTTTCCTTCAACAGCTTTTGATTCTGGTGTTTCCTAATTTGCTCTTTTAAGTCTGATTTTAATTTATTGCTGAAACTTATGAAATTTTTGTAGTTGATGCGATTATATCTGCCGAAAATTATATCAATTGGTTTTCTTTTTATTGTTTCGCTTCTTCTTCTTCTTCTTCTTATAGCGCTACAGTCCGGGGTGGACCTGTGTCTCAACCAACATGCCTCTCCATCCAGCACGATCTTTCGCTAGCTGCCGCCAGTTGCGCGATCCAAGTTGGTTGAGGTCCTTCTCCTCTTGTGAGCACCACCATCTCCAGGACCCTCCTCTGCTGCGTTGTACCAAAGGCTCAGTTTCGAAGACTTTTCGAACCGGAGCAGTGGAGTCCATACGCTCTACATGGACTAGCCGTCTTAAGCGTTGTATCCGGAGACACTTGACTAGGCGCATGTTGTTGTACAGCCAATAGAGTTTGTCATTAATTCTTCTCCTCCATATGCCTTCAAGGCAAACAGTGGTTTCGCTATCTTCGCAAAATCCTTAATAAAACGTCGGTAATATTATGCCAGTCCAAGAAATCCTCTAAGTTCTTTCAGATTGTCCGTTCCGCTTTATGTCAGTAACAAAAATTGTGTCTCCTGGTTCATATTTTTTTGATTTCATTCTTTTTAGATTTTCATTCCACTGCTTTTGATTCTGGTGTTTCCTAATTTGCTCTTTTAAGTCTGAATTTAGTTTATTGCTGAAACTTATAGTTTTCTTTTTATGGTTTATGGTTTTATGGTTTCGCTTCTTCTTCTTCTTCTTCTTCTTCTTCTTATAGCGCTACAGTCCGGGGTGGACCTGTGTCAACCAACATGCCTCTCCATCCAGCACGATCTTTCGCTAGCTGCCGCCAGTTGCGCGATCCAAGTTGGTTGAGGTCCTTCTCCTCTTGTGAGCACCACCATCTCCAGGACCCTCCTCTGCTGCGTTGTACCAAAGGCTCAGTTTCGAAGACTTTTCGAACCGGAGCAGTGGAGTCCATACGCTCTACATGGACTAGCCATCTTAAACGTTGTTTCCGGAGACACTTGACTAGGCGCATGTCGTTGTACAGCCCATAAAGTTCGTCGTTAATTCTTCTCCTCCAGATGCCTTCAACGCAAACAGTGGTTTCGCTATATTCGCAAAATAATTCATAAAACGTCGGTAATATGATGCCAGTCCAAGAAAGCCTCTACCTCCTTTCAGATTATCCATTCCGTTCTTTATTCTATAAGGCGTTTCTGTGTGCTCTATTGACGATCCGTCAGAATTTTTATTTTCCTTGCTCTGTACAAATAGTAGCGAAGATTATCCAACGCCCAAACTATGGCCAACATCTCTCTTTCGTTGGTGGCATAGTTTTCCTCTGTCTTGTTTAAGGACCGGGATATATACATGATTGGTTTATCTTTTCCAATTTCTCCTTGACTCAACACTGCTCCAATGGTGATTCGAGGCATCTGTAGTCAATATGAATGGATAGTCGATATCAGGAAATGTAAGTATTTCCGATGATGGTAGTAAAGTTTTAAGATTGTGATATGCTTCTTTCTCTTTTTCGTTGAGCTGAATTCTTATATTCTTAGACCGATTCGCGTATGTTTATGAATTCGCACCACTCGTAAGGTTGGCTAGTGGTTTCCCTTCTTCTTTTTCTTCTAATGGCGCTACAGTCCTGGGTGGACCTGTGCCTCCACCAGCCAGCACTTTCTTTCGTCTTTCGCTCCAAGTTGGTTGATGGCCTTCTCCACTTGTGAGCGCCACCTTATCCTGGGCCGTCCTCTGTTGCGTTGTTCCAATGGCTCAGATTCGAAAACTTTTCGTGCCGGGGCAGTGGAGTCAATACGCTCTACATGGACAAGCCATCTTAAGCGTTGTTTCCGGAGACACTTGACTAGGCGCATGTCGTTGTACAGCCCATAGAGTTCGTCGTTAATTCTTCTCCTCCAGATGCCTTCAACGCAAACAGTGGTTTCGCTATCTTCGCAAAATCCTTAATAAAACGTCGGTAATATTATGCCAGTCCAAGAAATCCTCTAAGTTCTTTCAGATTGTCCGTTCCGCTTTATGTCAGTAACAAAAATTGTGTCTCCTGGTTCATATTTTTTTGATTTCATTCTTTTTAGATTTTCATTCCACTGCTTTTGATTCTGGTGTTTCCTAATTTGCTCTTTTAAGTCTGAATTTAGTTTATTGCCGAAACTTATAGTTTTCTTTTTATGGTTTATGGCTTTATGGTTTCGCTTCTTCTTCTTCTTCTTCTTATAGCGCTACAGTCCGGGGTGGACCTGTGTCAACCAACATGCCTCTCCATCCAGCACGATCTTTCGCTAGCTGCCGCCAGTTACGCGATCCAAGGTGGTTGAGGTCCTTCTCCTCTTGTGAGCACCACCTTCTCCAGGACCCTCCTCTGCTGCGTTGTACCAAAGGCTCAGTTTCGAAGACCTTTCGGACCGGAGCATTGGAGTCCATACCATTCTTCTTCTCCTTCTAATGGCGCTACAGTCCTGGGTGGACCTGTGCCTCCACCAGCCAGCACTGTCTTTCGTCTTTCGCTCCAAGTTGGTTGATGGCCTTCTCCACTTGTGAGCGCCACCTTATCCTGGGCCGTCCTCTGTTGCGTTGTTCCAATGGCTCAGATTCGAAAACTTTTCGGGCCGGGGAAGTGGAGACAATACGCTCTACATGGACTAGCCATCTTAAGCGTTGTTTCCGGAGACACTTGACTAGGCGTATGTCGTTGTACAGTCCATAGAGTTCGTCGTTAATTCTTCTCCTGCAGATGCCTTCAAGGCAAACAGTGGTTTCGCTATCTTCGCAAAATCCTTCATAAAACGTCGTTAATATGATGCCAATCCAGGAAATCCTCTAATTCCTTTCAGATTATACGTTCTGTTTTTTGTCAGTAACAAAAATTGTGTCTCCTGGTTCATGTTTTTTTGATTTCTTTCTTTTTATATTTTCCTTCACCTGCTGTTGTTGTTCTTTATTCTATAAGGCGTTTCTGTGTGCTCTATTGACGATCCGTCAGAATTTTTACTTTCCTTGCTCCGTACAAATAGTAGCGAAGATTATCCAAAGCCCAAACTATGGCCAACATCTCTCTTTCGTTGGTGGCACAGTTTTCCTCTGTCTACATGATTGGTTTATCTTTTCCAATTTCTCCTTGACTCAACACTGCTCCAATTGTGATTCGAGGCATCTGTAGTCAATATGAATGGATAGTCGATATCAGGAAATGTAATTACTTTCGATGATGGTAGTAAAGTTATGAGATTGTGATATGCTTCTTTCTCTTTTTCGTTGAGCTGAATTCTTATATTCTTAGACCGATTCGCGTTTGTTTATGAATTCGCACCACTCGTAAGGTTGGCTAGTGGTTTCCCTTCTTCTTCTTCTTTTTCTTCTAATGGCGCTACAGTCCTGGGTGGAACAGTGCCTCCAACAGACAGCACTGTCTTTCGTCTTTCGCTTCAAGTTGGTTGATGGCCTTCTCCACTTGTGAGCGCCACCTTATCCTGTGCCGTCCTCTGTTGCGTTGTTCCAATGGCTCAGATTCGAAAACTTTTCGGGCCGGGGCAGTGAAGTCCATACGCTCTACACGGACTAGCCATCTTAGGCGTTGTCTCCGGAGACACTTGACTAGGCGCATGTTGTTGTACAGCCAATAGAGTTCGTCATTAATTCTTCTCCTCCATATGCCTTCAACGCAAACAGTGGTTTCCCTATCTTCGCAAAATCCTTAATAAAACGTCGGTAATATGATGCCAGTCCAAGAAATCCTCTAAGTTCTTTCAGATTATCCCTTCCGTTTTTTGTCAGTAACAAAAATTGTGTCTCCTGGTTCATATTTTTTTGATTTCTTTCTTTTTAGATTTTCCTTCAACAGCTTTTGATTCTGGTGTTTCCTAATTTGCTCTTTTAAGTCTGATTTTAATTTATTGCTGAAACTTATGAAATTTTTGTAGTTGATGCGATTATATCTGCCGAAAATTATATCAATTGGTTTTCTTTTTATTGTTTCGCTTCTTCTTCTTCTTCTTATAGCGCTACAGTCCGGGGTGGACCTGTGTCTCAACCAACATGCCTCTCCATCCAGCACGATCTTTCGCTAGCTGCCGCCAGTTGCGCGATCCAAGTTGGTTGAGGTCCTTCTCCTCTTGTGAGCACCACCATCTCCAGGACCCTCCTCTGCTGCGTTGTACCAAAGGCTCAGTTTCGAAGACTTTTCGAACCGGAGCAGTGGAGTCCATACGCTCTACATGGACTAGCCGTCTTAAGCGTTGTATCCGGAGACACTTGACTAGGCGCATGTTGTTGTACAGCCAATAGAGTTTGTCATTAATTCTTCTCCTCCATATGCCTTCAACGCAAACAGTAGTTTCCCTATCTTCGCAAAATCCTTAATAAAACGTCGGTAATATGATGCCAGTCCAAGAAATCCTCTAAGTTCTTTCAGATTATCCGTTCCGTTTTTTGTCAGTAACAAAAATTGTGTCTCCTGGTTCATATTTTTTTGATTTCTTTCTTTTAAGATTTTCCTTCAACTGCTTTTGATTCTGTTGTTTCCTAATTTGCTCTTTTAAGTCTGATTTTAATTTATTGCTGAAACTTATGAAAATTTTGTAGTTGATGCGATTATATCTGCCGGAAATTATATCAATTGGTTTTCTTTTTATTGTTTCGCTTCTTCTTCTTCTTCTTCTTCTTATAGCGATACAGTCCGGGGTGGATCTGTGTCTCAACCAACATGCCTCTCCATCCAGCACGATCTTTCGCCAGCTGCCGCCAGTTGCGCGATCCAAGTTGGTTGAGGTCTTTCTCCTCTTGTGAGCACCACCTTCTCCAGGACCCTCCTCTGATGCGTTGTACCAAAGGCTCAGTTTCGAAGACTTTTCGGACCGGAGCAGTGGAGTCAATACGCTCTACATGGACTAGCCATCTTAAACGTTGTTTCCGGAGACACTTGACTAGGCGCATGTCGTTGTACAGCCCATAAAGTTCGTCGTTAATTCTTCTCCTCCAGATGCCTTCAACGCAAACAGTGGTTTCGCTATATTCGCAAAATAATTCATAAAACGTCGGTAATATGATGCCAGTCCAAGAAAGCCTCTACCTCCTTTCAGATTATCCATTCCGTTCTTTATTCTATAAGGCGTTTCTGTGTGCTCTATTGACGATCCGTCAGAATTTTTATTTTCCTTGCTCTGTACAAATAGTAGCGAAGATTATCCAACGCCCAAACTATGGCCAACATCTCTCTTTCGTTGGTGGCATAGTTTTCCTCTGTCTTGTTTAAGGACCGGGATATATACATGATTGGTTTATCTTTTCCAATTTCTCCTTGACTCAACACTGCTCCAATGGTGATTCGAGGCATCTGTAGTCAATATGAATGGATAGTCGATATCAGGAAATGTAAGTATTTCCGATGATGGTAGTAAAGTTTTAAGATTGTGATATGCTTCTTTCTCTTTTTCGTTGAGCTGAATTCTTATATTCTTAGACCGATTCGCGTTTGTTTATAAATTCGCACCACTCGTAAGGTTGGCTAGTGGTTTCCCTTCTTCTTTTTCTTCTAATGGCGCTACAGTCCTGGGTGGACCTGCGCCTCCACCAGCCAGCACTTTCTTTCGTCTTTCGCTCCAAGTTGGTTGATGGCCTTCTCCACTTGTGAGCGCCACTTTATCCTGGGCCGTCCTCTGTTGCGTTGTTCCAATGGCTCAGATTCGAAAACTTTTCGTGCCGGGGCAGTGGAGTCAATACGCTCTACATGGACAAGCCATCTTAAGCGTTGTTTCCGGAGATACTTGACTAGGCGCATATCGTTGTACAGCCCATAGAGTTCGTCATTAATTCTTCTCCTCCATATGCCTTCAACGCAAACAGTAGTTTCCCTATCTTCGCAAAATCCTTAATAAAACGTCGGTAATATGATGCCAGTCCAAGAAATCCTCCAAGTTCTTTCAGATTATCCGTTCCGTTTTTTGTCAGTAACAAAAATTGTGCCTCCTGGTTCATATTTTTTTGATTTCTTTCTTTTAAGATTTTCCTTCAACTGCTTTTGATTCTGTTGTTTCCTAATTTGCTCTTTTAAGTCTGATTTTAATTTATTGCTGAAACTTATGAAAATTTTGTAGTTGATGCGATTATATCTGCCGAAAATTATATCAATTGGTTTTCTTTTTATTGTTTCGCTTCTTCTTCTTCTTCTTCTTCTTCTTATAGCGCTACAGTCCGGGGTGGATCTGTGTCTCAACCAACATGCCTCTCCATCCAGCACGATCTTTCGCCAGCTGCCGCCAGTTGCGCGATCCAAGTTGGTTGAGGTCTTTCTCCTCTTGTGAGCACCACCTTCTCCAGGACCCTCCTCTGATGCGCTGTACCAAAGGCTCAGTTTCGAAGACTTTTCGGACCGGAGCAGTGGAGTCAATACGGTCTACATGGACTAGCCATCTTAAACGTTGTTTCCGGAGACACTTGACTAGGCGCATGTCGTTGTACAGCCCATAAAGTTCGTCGTTAATTCTTCTCCTCCAGATGCCTTCAACGCAAACAGTGGTTTCGCTATATTCGCAAAATAATTCATAAAACGTCGGTAATATGATGCCAGTCCAAGAAAGCCTCTACCTCCTTTCAGATTATCCATTCCGTTCTTTATTCTATAAGGCGTTTCTGTGTGCTCTATTGACGATCCGTCAGAATTTTTATTTTCCTTGCTCTGTACAAATAGTAGCGAAGATTATCCAACGCCCAAACTATGGCCAACATCTCTCTTTCGTTGGTGGCATAGTTTTCCTCTGTCTTGTTTAAGGACCGGGATATATACATGATTGGTTTATCTTTTCCAATTTCTCCTTGACTCAACACTGCTCCAATGGTGATTCGAGGCATCTGTAGTCAATATGAATGGATAGTCGATATCAGGAAATGTAAGTATTTCCGATGATGGTAGTAAAGTTTTAAGATTGTGATATGCTTCTTTCTCTTTTTCGTTGAGCTGAATTCTTATATTCTTAGACCGATTCGCGTTTGTTTATAAATTCGCACCACTCGTAAGGTTGGCTAGTGGTTTCCCTTCTTCTTTTTCTTCTAATGGCGCTACAGTCCTGGGTGGACCTGCGCCTCCACCAGCCAGCACTTTCTTTCGTCTTTCGCTCCAAGTTGGTTGATGGCCTTCTCCACTTGTGAGCGCCACTTTATCCTGGGCCGTCCTCTGTTGCGTTGTTCCAATGGCTCAGATTCGAAAACTTTTCGTGCCGGTGCAGTGGAGTCAATACGCTCTACATGGACAAGCCATCTTAAGCGTTGTTTCCGGAGATACTTGACTAGGCGCATGTCGTTGTACAGCCCATAGAGTTCGTCGTTAATTCTTCTCCTCCAGATGCCTTCAACGCAAACAGTGGTTTCGCTATCTTCGCAAAATCCTTAATAAAACGTCGGTAATATTATGCCAGTCCAAGAAATCCTCTAAGTTCGTTCAGATTGTCCGCTCCGCTTTATGTCAGTAACAAAAACTGTGTCTCCTGGTTCATATTTTTTTGATTTCATTCTTTTTAGATTTTCATTCCACTGCTTTTGATTCTGGCGTTTCCAAATTTGCTCTTTTAAGTCTGAATTTAGTTTATTGCTGAAACTTATAGTTTTCTTTTTATAGTTTATGGTTTTATGGTTTCGCTTCTTCTTCTTCTTCTTCTTATAGCGCTACAGTCCGGGGTGGACCTGTGTCAACCAACATGCCTCTCCATCCAGCATGATCTTTCGCTAGCTGCCGCCAGTTACGCGATCTAAGTTGGTTGAGGTCCTACTCCTCTTGTGAGCACCACCTTCTCCAGGACCCTCCTCTGCTGCGTTGTACCAAAGGCTCAGTTTCGAAGACTTTTCGGACCGGAGCATTGGCGTCCATACCATTCTTCTTCTCCTTCTAATGGCGCTACAGTCCTGGGTGGACCTGTGCCTCCACCAGCCAGCACTGTCTTTCGTCTTTCGCTCCAAGTTGGTTGATGGCCTTCTCCACTTGTGAGCGCCACCTTATCCTGGGCCGTCCTCTGTTGCGTTGTTCCAATGGCTCAGATTCGAAAACTTTTCGGGCCGGGGCAGTGGAGACAATACGCTCTACATGGACTAGCCATCTTAAGCGTTGTTTCCGGAGACACTTGACAAGGCGTATGTCGTTGTACAGTCCATAGAGTTCGTCGTTAATTCTTCTCCTGCAAATGCCTTCAAGGCAAACAGTGGTTTCGCTATCTTCGCAAAATCCTTAATAAAACGTCGGTAATATTATGCCAGTCCAAGAAATCCTCTAAGTTCTTTCAGATTGTCCGTTCCGCTTTATGTCAGTAACAAAAATTGTGTCTCCTGGTTCATATTTTTTTGATTTCATTCTTTTTAGATTTTCATTCCACTGCTTTTGATTCTGGTGTTTCCTAATTTGCTCTTTTAAGTCTGAATTTAGTTTATTGCTGAAACTTATAATTTTCTTTTTATGGTTTATGGTTTTATGGTTTCGCTTTTTCTTCTTCTTCTTCTTATAGCGCTACAGTCCGGGGTGGACCTGTGTCAACCAACATGCCTCTCCATCCAGCACGATCTTTCGCCAGCTGCCGCCAGTTGCGCGATCCAAGTTGGTTAAGGTCCTTCTCCTCTTGTGAGCACCACTTTCTCCAGGACCCTCCTCTGCTGCGTTGTACCAACGGCTCAGTTTCGAAGACTTTTCGGACCGGAGCATTGGAGTCCATACGCTCTACATGGACTAGCTATCTTAAGCGTTGTATCCGGGGACGCTTGACTAGGCGCATGTTGTTGTACAGCCAATAGAGTTCGTCGTTAATTCTTCTCCTCCAGATGCCTTCAACGCAAACAGTGGTTTCGCTATCTTCGCAAAATCCTTCATGAAACGTCGTTAATATGTTGCCAATCCAGGAAATCCTCTAATTCCTTTCAGATTATACGTTCTGTTTTTGGTCAGTTACAAAAATTGTGTCTCCTGGTTCATGTTTTTTTGATTTCTTTCTTTTTATATTTTCCTTCACCTGCTGTTGTTGTTCTTTATTCTATAAGGCGTTTCTGTGTGCTCTATTGACGATCCGTCAGAATTTTTACTTTCCTTGCTCCGTACAAATAGTAGCGAAGATTATCCAAACCCCAAACTATGGCCAACATCTCTCTTTCGTTGGTGGCACAGTTTTCCTCTGTCTTGTGTAAGGAACGGGATATATACATGATTGGTTTATCTTTTCCAATTTCTCCTTGACTCAACACTGCTCCAATTGTGATTCGAGGCATCTGTAGTCAATACGAATGGATAGTCGATATCAGGAAATGTAAGTATTTCCGATGATGGTAGTAAAGTTTTAAGATTGTGATATGCTTCTTTCTCTTTTTCGTTGAGCTGAATTCTTATATTCTTAGACCGATTCGCGTTTGTTTATGAATTCGCACCACTCGTAAGGTTGGCTAGTGGTTTCCCTTCTTCTTCTTCTTCTTCTTCTTCTAATGGCGCTACAGTCCTGGGTGGAACTGTGCCTCCAACAGACAGCACTGTCTTTCGTCTTTCGCTTCAAGTTGGTTGCTGGCCTTCTCCACTTATGAGCGCCACCTTATCCTGTGCCGTCCTCTGTTGCGTTGTTCCAATGGCTCAGATTCGAAAACTTTTCGGGCCGGGGCAGTGAAGTCCATACGCTCTACATAGACTAGCCATCTTAGGCGTTGTTTCCGGAGACACTTGACTAGGCGCATGTTATTGTACAGCCAATAGAGTTCGTCATTAATTCTTCTCCTCCATATGCCTTCAACGCAAACAGTGGTTTCCCTATCTTCGCAAAATCCTTAATAAAACGTCGGTAATATTATGCCAGTCCAACAAATCCTCTAAGTTCTTTCAGATTGTCCGTTCCGTTTTATGTCAGTAACAAAAATTGTGTCTCCTGGTTCATATTTTTTTGATTTCTTTCTTTTTAGATGTTCCTTCAACTGCTTTTTTATACTTTAAGGAAAAGAATTTTTCAAACCTTGACATTTTATCTGTAAATGTAACAACATCTCCCTTTCTTTGTTAGCATAGTTTTCCGCTGTCTTGTTTAAGGAGCGGGAAATATACGTGATTGGTTTATCTTTTCCAATTTCTCCTTGACTCAACACTGCTATAATGGTGATTCGATGGATCTGTAGTCAATATTAATGTTTAGTCAAAATCTGGAAATGTAAGTATTTCGGATGATGGTAGTTAAGTTTTGAAATTATGAAATGCTTCTTTCTCTTTTTCTATTGACGATCCGTCAGAATTTTTATTTTCCTTGCTCCGTACAAATAGTAGCGAAGATTATCCAACGCCCAAACTATGGCCAACATCTCTCTTTCGTTGGGGGCATAGTTTTCCTCTGTCTTGTTTAAGGACCGGGATATATACATGATTGGTTTATCTTTTCCAATTTCTCCTTGACTCAACACTGCTCCAATGATGATTCGAGGCATCTGTAGTCAATGTGAATGGATAGTCGATATCAGGAAATGTAAGTATTTCCGATGATGGTAGTATAGTTTTGAGATTGTGATATGCTTCTTTTTCTTTTTCGTTGAGCTGAATTCTTATAGTCTTAGAACGATTCGCGTTTGTTTATGAATTCGCACCACTCTTAAGGTTGGCTAGTGGTTTCCCTTCTTCTTCTTCTTCTTCTTCTTCTAATGGCGCTACAGCCCTGGGTGGAACTGTGCCTCCACCAGCCAGCACTGTCTTTCGTCTTTCGCTTCAATTTGGTTGATGGCCTTCTCCACTTGTGAGCGCCACCTTATCCTGGGCCGTCCTCTGTTGCGTTGTTCCAATGGCTCAGATTCGAAAACTTTTCGGGCCGGGGCAGTGGAGTCAATACGCTCTACATGGACTATCCATCTTAAGCGTTGTTTCCGGAGACACTTGACTAGGCGCATGTCGTTGTACAGCCCATAGAGTTCGTCGTTAATCCTTCTCCTCCAGATGCCTTCAACGCAAACAGTGGTTTCGCTATCTTCGCAAAATCCTTCATAAAACGTCGGTAATATGATGCCAATCCAAGAAATCCTCTAATTCCTTTCAGATTATCCGTTCCGTTTTCTGTCAGTAACAAAAATTGTGTCTCCTGGTTCATATTTTTTTGATTTTTTTCTTTTTAGATGTTCCTTCAACTGCTTTTTTATATTTTAAGGAAAAGAATTTTTCAAACCTTGACATTTTATCTGTAAATGTAACAACATCTCCCTTTCTTTGTTAGCATAGTTTTCCTCTGTCTTGTTTAAGGAGCGGGAAATATACGTGATTGGTTTATCTTTTCCAATTTCTCCTTGACTCAACACTGCTATAATGGTGATTCGATGCATCTGTAGTCAATATTAATGTTTAGTCAAAATCTGGAAATGTAAGTATTTCCGATGATGGTAGTAAAGTTTTGAAATTGTGAAATGCTTCTTTCTCTTTTTCTATTGACGGTCCGTCAGAATTTTTATTTTCCTTACTCCGTACAAATATTAGCGAAGATTATCCAACACCCAAACTATGGCCAACATCTCTCTTTCGTTGGTGGCATAGTTTTCCTCTGTCTTGTTTAAGGACCATCATATATACATGATTGGTTTATCTTTTCCAATTTCTCCTTGACTCAACAGTGCTCCAATGGTGATTTGAGGCATCTGTAGTCAATATGAATGGATAGTCGATATCAGGAAATGTAAGTATTTCCGATGATGGTAGTAAAGTTTTGAGATTGTGAAATGCTTCTTTCTCCTTATCGTTGAGCTGAGTTCTTATATTCTTAGTCCGATTCGCGTTTGTTTATGAATTCGCACCATTCGTAAGGTTGGCTAGTGGTTTCCCTTCTTCTTATTCTTCTTCTAATGGCGCTACAGTCCTGGGTGGACCTGTGCCTGCACCAGCCCGCACTGTCTTTCGTCTTTCGCTCCAAGTTGGTTGATGGCCTTCTCCACTTGTGAGCGCCACCTTATCCTGGGCCGCCCTCTGTTGCGTTGTTCCAATGGCTCAGATTCGAAAACTTTTCGGGCCGGGGCAGTGGAGTCAATACGCTCTACATGGACTATCCATCTTAAGCGTTGTTTCCGGAGACACTTGACTAGGCGCATGTCGTTGTACAGCCCATAGAGTTCGTCGTTAATCCTTCTCCTCCAGATGCCTTCAACGCAAACAGTGGTTTCGCTATCTTCGCAAAATCCTTCATAAAACGTCGGTAATATGATGCCAATCCAAGAAATCCTCTAATTCCTTTCAGATTATCCGTTCCGTTTTCTGTCAGTAACAAAAATTGTGTCTCCTGGTTCTTACTTTTTTGTTTTCATTCTTTTTAGATTTTCCTTCCACTGCTTTTGATTCTGGTGTTTCCTAATTTGCTCTTTTAAGTCTGAATTTAGTTTATTGCTGAAAATTATGAAATTTATGTAGTTGATGCGATTATATCTGCCGAATATTATATCAATTGGTTTTCTTTTTATGGTTTCGCTTCTTCTTCTTCTTCTTATAGCGCTACAGTCCGGGGTGGACCTGTGTCTCAACCAACATGCCTCTCCATCCAGCACGATCTTTCGCCAGCTGCCGCCAGTTGCGCGATCCAAGTTGGTTGAGGTCTTTCTCCTCTTGTAAGCACCACCTTCTCCAGTACACTCCTCTGCTGCGTTGTACCAAAGGCTCAGTTTCGAAGACTTTTCGGACCGGAGCAGCGGAGTCCATACGCTCTACATGGACTAGCCGTCTTAAGCGTTGTATCTGGAGACGCTTGACTAGGCGCATGTTGTTGTACAGCCAATAGAGTTCGTCGTTAATTCTTCTCCTCCAGATGCCTTCAACGCAAACAGTGGTTTCGCTATCTTCGCAAAATCCTTCATAAAACGTCGGTAATATGATGCCAGTCCAAGAAATCCTCTAAGTCCTTTCAGATTATCCGTTCCGTTTTTTGTCAGAAACAAAAATTGTGTCTCCTGGTTCTTATTTTTTTGTTTTCATTCTTTTTAGATTTTCCTTCCACTGCTTTTGATTCTGTTGTTTCCTAATTCTCTCTTTTAGGTCAGAATTTAGTTTATTCCTGAACCTTATTTAATTTTTGTAGTTGATGGAGCAGTGGAGTCCATACGCTCTACATGGACTACCCATCTTAAGCGTTGTTTCCGGAAACGCTTGACTAGGTGCATGAAGTTGTACAGCCCATAAAGTTCGTCGTTAATTCTTCTCCTGCAGATGCCTTCAAGGCAAACAGTGGTTTCGCTATCTTCGCAAAATCCTTAATAAAACGTCGGTAATATTATGCCAGTCCAACAAATCCTCTAAGTTCTTTCAGATTGTCCGTTCCGTTTTATGTCAATAACAAAAATTGTGTCTCCTGGTTCATATTTTTTTGATTTCTTTCTTTTTAGATGTTCCTTCAACTGCTTTTTTATATTTTAAGGAAAAGAATTTTTCAAACCATGACATTTTATCTGTAAATGTAAAAACAGCTCCCTTTCTTTGTCAGCATAGTTTTCCTCTGTCTTGTTTAAGGAGCGGGAAATATACGTGATTGGTTTATCTTTTCCAATTTCTCCTTGACTCAACACTGCTATAATGGTGATTCGATGCATCTGTAGTCAATATTAATGTTTAGTCAAAATCTGGAAATGTAAGTATTTCCGATGATGGTAGTAAAGTTTTGAAATTGTGAAATGCTTCTTTCTCTTTTTCTATTGACGATCCGTCAGAATTTTTATTTTCCTTACTCCGTACAAATAGTAGCGAAGATTATCCAACACCCAAACTATGGCCAACATCTCTCTTTGGTTGGTGGCACAGTTTTCCTCTGTCTTGTGTAAGGACCGGGATATATACATGATTGGTTTATCTTTTCCAATTTCTCCTTGACTCAACACTGCTCCAATAGTGATTCGATGCATCTGTAGTCAATTTGGATGTATAGTCGATATCAGGAAATGTAAGTATTTCCGATGATGGTAGTAAAGTTTTGAGATTGTGATATGCTTCTTTCCCTTTTTCGTTGAGCTGAATTCTTATATTCTTAGAACGATTCGCGTTTGTTTATGAATTCGCACCACTCGTAAGGTTGGCTAGTGGTTTCCCTTCTTCTTCTTCTTCTTCTTCTTCTAATGGCGCTACATTCCTAGGTGGAACTGTGCCTCCACCAGCCAGCACTGTCTTTCGTCTTTCGCTTCAAGTTGGTTGATGGCCTTCTGCACTTGTGAGCGCCACCTTATCCTGTGCCGTCCTCTGTTGCGTTGTTCCAATGGCTCAGATTCGAAAACTTTTCGGGCCGGGGCAGTGAAGTCCATACGCTCTACACGGACTAGCCATCTTAGGCGTTGTCTCCGGAGACACTTGACTAGGCGCATGTTGTTGTACAGCCAATAGAGTTCGTCATTAATTCTTCTCCTCCATATGCCTTCAACGCAAACAGTGGTTTCCCTATCTTCGCAAAATCCTTAATAAAACGTCGGTAATATGATGCCAGTCCAAGAAATCCTCTAAGTTCTTTCAGATTATCCCTTCCGTTTTTTGTCAGTAACAAAAAATGTGTCTCCTGGTTCATATTTTTTTGATTTCTTTCTTTTTAGATTTTCCTTCAACAGCTTTTGATTCTGGTGTTTCCTAATTTGCTCTTTTAAGTCTGATTTTAATTTATTGCTGAAACTTATGAAATTTTTGTAGTTGATGCGATTATATCTGCCGAAAATTATATCAATTGGTTTTCTTTTTATTGTTTCGCTTCTTCTTCTTCTTCTTATAGCGCTACAGTCCGGGGTGGACCTGTGTCTCAACCAACATGCCTCTCCATCCAGCACGATCTTTCGCCAGCTGCCGCCAGTTACGCGATCTAAGTTGGTTGAGGTCCTACTCCTCTTGTGAGCACCACCTTCTCCAGGACCCTCCTCTGCTGCGTTGTACCAAAGGCTCAGTTTCGAAGACTTTTCGGACCGGAGCATTGGCGTCCATACCATTCTTCTTCTCCTTCTAATGGCGCAACAGTCCTGGGTGGACCTGTGCCTCCACCAGCCAGCACTGTCTTTCGTCTTTCGCTCCAAGTTGGTTGATGGCCTTCTCCACTTGTGAGCGCCACCTTATCCTGCGCCGTCCTCTGTTGCGTTGTTCCAATGGCTCAGATTCGAAAACTTTTCGGGCCGGGGCAGTGGAGACAATACGCTCTACATGGACTAGCCATCTTAAGCGTTGTTTCCGGAGACACTTGACAAGGCGTATGTCGTTGTACAGTCCATAGAGTTCGTCGTTAATTCTTCTCCTCCAGATGCCTTCAAGGCAAACAGTGGTTTCGCTATCTTCGCAAAATCCTTAATAAAACGTCGGTAATATTATGCCAGTCCAAGAAATCCTCTAAGTTATTTCAGATTGTCCGTTCCGTTTTATGTCAGTAACAAAAATTGTGTCTCCTGGTTCATATTTTTTTGATTTCTTTCTTTTTAGATGTTCCTTCAACTGCTTTTTTATATTTTAAGGAAAAGAATTTTTCAAACCTTGACATTTTATTTGTACATGTATCAAAACCTCCCTTCTTTGGTAGCATAGTTTTCCTCTGTCTTGTTTAAGTAGCGGGAAATATACGTGATTGGTTAATCTTTTCCAATTTCTCCTTGACTCAACACTGTTCCAATGGTGATTCGATGCATCTGTAGTCAATATGAATGGATAGTCGATATCAGGAAATGTAAGTATTTCCGATGATAGTAGTAAAGTTTTGAGATTGTGATATGCTTCTTTCTCTTTTTCGTTGAACTGAATTCTTATATTCTTAGACCGTTTCGCGTTTGTTTATGAATTCGCACCACTCGTAAGGTTGGCTAGTGGTTTCCCTTCTTCTTCTTTTTCTTCTTCTAATGGCGCTACAGTCCTGGGTGGACCTGTGCCTCCACCAGCCCGCACTGTCTTTCGTCTTTCGCTCCAAGTTGGTTGATGGCCTTCTCCACTTGTGAGCGCCACCTTATCCTGGGCCATCCTCTGTTGCGTTGTTCCAATGGCTCAGATTCGAAAAATTTTCGGGCCGGGGCAGTGGAGTCAATACGCTCTACATGGACTAGCCATCTTAAGCGTTGTTTCCGGAGACACTTGACTAGGCGCATGTCGTTGTACAGCCCATAGAGTTCGTCGTTAATTCTTCTCCTCCACATGCCTTCAACGCAAACAGTGGTTTCGCTATCTCCGCAAAATCCATAATAAAACGTCGGTAATATGATGCCAATCCAAGAAATCCTCTAATTCCTTTCAGATTATCCGTTCCGTTTTCTGTCAGTAACAAAAATTGTGTCTCCTGGTTCATATTTTTTTGTTTTCTTTCTCTTTAGATTTTCCTTCAACTGCTTTTGATACTGGTGTTTCCTAGCTTGCTCTTTTAAGTCTGAATTTAGTTTATTGCTGAAACTTATGAAATTTTTGTAGTTGATGCGATTATATCTGTCAAAAATTATATCAGTTGGTTTTCTTTTTATGGTTTCGCTTCATCTTCTCCTTCTTCTTATAGCGCTACAGTCCGGGGTGGACCTGTGTCTCAACCAACATGCCTCTCCATCCAGCACGATCTTTCGCCAGCTGCCGCCAGTTGCGCGATCCAAATTGGTTGAGGTCCTTCTCCTCTTGTGAGCGCCACCTTCTCCAGGACCCTCCTCTGCTGCGTTGTACCAAAGGCTTAGTTTTGAAGAGTTTTGTGCCCGAGAAGTGGAGTCCATATGCTCTACATGGACTAGCCGTCTTAAGCGTTGTATCCGGAGACGCTTGAGTAGGCGCATGTTGTTGTACAGCCAATAGAGTTCGTCGTTAATTCTTCTCCTCCAGATGCCTCCAACGCAAACAGTGGTTTCGCTATCTTCGCGAAATCCTTCATAAAACGTCGGTAATATGATGCCAATTCAAGAAATCCTCTAATTCCTTTCAGATTATCCGTTCCGTTTTTTGTCAGTAACAAAAATTGTGTCTCCTGGTTCATGTTTTTTTGATTTCTTTCTTTTTATATTTTCCTTCACCTGCTGTTGTTGTTCTTTATTCTATAAGGCGTTTCTGTGTGCTCTATTGACGATCCGTCAAATTTTTTATTTTCTTTGCTCCGTACAAATAGTAGCGCTGATTATCCTTCTCCACTTGTGAGCGCCACCTTATCCTGGCACCAATCCAAGAAATCCTCTAATTCCTTTCAGATTATCCGTTCCGTTTTCTGTCAGTAACAAAAATTGTGTCTCCCGGTTCATATTTTTTTGTTTTCTTTCTCTTTAGATTTTCCTTCAACTGCTTTTGATACTGGTGTTTCCTAGCTTGCTCTTTTAAGTCTGAATTTAGTTTATTGCTGAAACTTATGAAATTTTTGTAGTTGATGCGATTATATCTGTCGAAAATTATATCAGTTGGTTTTCTTTTTATGGTTTCGCTTCATCTTCTTCTTCTTCTTATAGCGCTACAGTCCAAGGTGGACATGTGTCTCAACCAACATGCCTCTCCATCCAGCACGATCTTTCGCCAGCTGCCGCCAGTTGCGCGATCCAAGTTGGTTGAGGTCCTTCTCCTCTTGTGAGCGCCACCTTCTCCAGGACCCTCGTCTGCTGCGTTGTACCAAAGGCTCAGTTTTGAAGAGTTTTGGGCCCGAGAAGTGGAGTCCATACGCTCTACATGGACTAGCCGTCTTAAGCGTTGTATCCGGAGACGCTTGAGTAGGCGCATGTTGTTGTGCAGCCAATAGAGTTCGTCGTTAATTCTTCTCCTCCAGATGCCTCCAACGCAAACAGTGGTTTCGCTATCTTCGCGAAATCCTTCATAAAACGTCGGTAATATGATGCCAATTCAAGAAATCCTCTAATTCCTTTCAGATTATCCGTTCCGTTTTTTGTCAGTAACAAAAATTGTGTCTTCTGGTTCATGTTTTTTTGATTTCTTTCTTTTTATATTTTCCTTCACCTGCTGTTGTTGCTCTTTATTCTATAAGGCGTTTCTGTGTGCTCTATTGACGATCCGTCAAAATTTTTATTTTCTTTGCTCCGTACAAATAGTAGCGCTGATTATCCAACGCCAAAACTATGGCCAACATCTCTCTTTCGTTGGTGGCATAGTTTTCCTCTGTCTTGTTTAAGGACCGGGATATATACATGATTGGTTTATCTTTTTCAATTTCTCCTTGACTCAACACTGCTCCAATGGTGATCCGATGCATCTGTAGTCAATATGAATGGATAGTCGATATCAGGAAATGTAAGTATTTCCGATGATGGTAGTAAAGTTTTGAGATTGTGATATGCTTCTTTCTCGTTTTCGTTGAGCTGAATTCTTATATTCTTAGACCGATTCGCGTTTGTTTATGAATTCGCACCACTCGTAAGGTTGGCTAGTGGTTTCCCTTCTTCTTCTTCTTCTTCTTCTAATGGCGCTACTGTCCTGGGTGGACCTGTGCCTCCAATAGCCAGCACTGTCTTTCGTCTTTCGCTCCAAGTTGGTTGATGGCCTTCTCCACTTGTGAGCACCACCTTATCCTGGGCCGTCCTCTGTTGCGTTGTTCCAATAGCTCAGATTCGAAGACTTTTCGGGCCGGGGCAGTGGAGTCAATACGCTCTACATGGACTAGCCATCTTAAGCGTAGTTTCCTGAGACACTTGACTAGGCGCATGTCGTTGTACAGCCCATAGAGTTCGTCGTTAATTCTTCTCCTCCAGATGCCTTCAACGCAAACAGTGGTTTCGCTATCTTCGCAAAATCCTGAATAAAACGTCGGTAATATGTTCTTTCAGATTATCCGTTCCGTTTTTTGTCAGTAACAAAAATTGTGTCTCCTGGTTCTTATTTTTTTGGTTTCTTTCTGTTTAGATATTCCTTCCACTGATTTTGATTCTGGTGTTTCCTAATTTGCTCTTTTAAGTCTGAATTTAGTTTATTGCTGAAACTTATGAAATTTATGTAGTTGATGCGATTATATCTGCCGAAAATTATATCAATTGATTTTCTATTTATGGTTTCGCTTTTTCTTCTTCTTCTTATAGCGCTACAGTCCGGGGTGGACCTGTGTCTCAACCAACATGCCTCTCCATCCAGCACGATCTTTTGCGAGCTGCAGCCAGTTGCGCTATCCAAGTTGGTTGAGGTCCTTCTCCTCTTGTGAGCGCCACCTTCTCCAGGACCCTCCTCTGCTGCGTTGTACCAAAGGCTCAGTTTTTAAGACTTTTCGGACCGGAGCAGTGGAGTCCATACGCTCTACATGGACTAGCCGTCTTAAGCGTTGTATCCGGAGACGCTTGAGTAGGCGCATGTTGTTGTGCAGCCAATAGAGTTCGTCGTTAATTCTTCTCCTCCAGATGCCTCCAACGCAAACAGTGGTTTCGCTATCTTCGCGAAATCCTTCATAAAACGTCGGTAATATGATGCCAATTCAAGAAATCCTCTAATTCCTTTCAGATTATCCGTTCCGTTTTTTGTCAGTAACAAAAATTGTGTCTCCTGGTTCATGTTTTTTTGATTTCTTTCTTTTTATATTTTCCTTCACCTGCTGTTGTTGCTCTTTATTCTATAAGGCGTTTCTGTGTGCTCTATTGACGATCCGTCAAAATTTTTATTTTCTTTGCTCCGTACAAATAGTAGCGCTGATTATCCAACGCCAAAACTATGGCCAACATCTCTCTTTCGTTGGTGGCATAGTTTTCCTCTGTCTTGTTTAAGGACCGGGATATATACATGATTGGTTTATCTTTTTCAATTTCTCCTTGACTCAACACTGCTCCAATGGTGATCCGATGCATCTGTAGTCAATATGAATGGATAGTCGATATCAGGAAATGTAAGTATTTCCGATGATGGTAGTAAAGTTTTGAGATTGTGATATGCTTCTTTCTCGTTTTCGTTGAGCTGAATTCTTATATTCTTAGACCGATTCGCGTTTGTTTATGAATTCGCACCACTCGTAAGGTTGGCTAGTGGTTTCCCTTCTTCTTCTTCTTCTTCTTCTTCTTCTTCTTCTTCTTAAAATGGCGCTACAGTCCTGGGTGGACCTGTGCCTCCACCAGCCAGCACTGTCTTTCGTCTTTCGCTCCAAGTTGGTTGATGGCCTTCTCCACTTGTGAGCACCACCTTATCCTGGGCCGTCCTCTGTTGCGTTGTTCCAATGGCTCAGATTCGAAAACTTTTCGGGCCGGGGCAGTGGAGTCAATACGCTCTACATTGGCTAGCCATCTTAAGCGTAGTTTCCTGAGACACTTGACTAGGCGCATGTCGTTGTACAGCCCATAGAGTTCGTCGTTAATTCTTCTCCTCCAGATGCCTTCAACGCAAACAGTGGTTTCGCTATCTTCGCAAAATCCTGAATAAAACGTCGGTAATATGTTCTTTCAGATTATCCGTTCCGTTTTTTGTCAGTAACAAATATTGTGTCTCCTGGTTCTTATTTTTTTGGTTTCTTTCTGTTTAGATATTCCTTCCACTGATTTTGATTCTGGTGTTTCCTAATTTGCTCTTTTAAGTCTGAATTTAGTTTATTGCTGAAACTTATGAAATTTTTGTAGTTGATGCGATTATATCTGTCGAAAATTATATCTATTGGTTTTCTTTTTATGGTTTCGCTTCTTCTTCTTCTTCTTCTTATAGCGCTACAGTCCGGGGTGGACCTGTGTCTCAACCAACATGCCTCTCTATCCAGCACGATCTTTTGCGAGCTGCAGCCAGTTGCGCTATCCAAGTTGGTTGAGGTCCTTCTCCTCTTGTGAGCGCCACCTTCTCCAGGACCCTCCTCTGCTGCGTTGTACCAAAGGCTCAGTTTTGAAGACTTTTCGGACCGGAGCAGTGGAGTCCATACGCTCTACATGGACTAGCCGTCTTAAGCGTTGTATCCGGAGACGCTTGACTAGGCGCATGTTGTTGTACAGCCAATAGAGTTCGTCGTTAATTCTTCTCCTCCAGATGCCTCCAACGCAAACAGTGGTTTCGCTTTCTTCGCAAAATCCTTCATAAAACGTCGGCAATATGATGCCAATCCAAGAAATCCTCTAATTCCTTTCAGATTATCCGTTTCGTTTTTTGTCAGTAACAAAAATTGTATCTCCTGGTTCATTCTTTTTTGAATTCTTTCTTTTTATATTTTCCTTCACCTGCTGTTGTTGTTCTTTATTCTATAAGGCGTTTCTGTGTGCTCTATTGACGATCCGATCAGAATTTTTATTTTCCTTGCTCCGTAGAAATAGTAGCGAAGATTATCCAAACTATGGCCAACATATCTCTTTCGTTGGTGGCATAGTTTTCCTCTGCCTTGTTTAAGGACCGGGATATATACATGATTGGTTTATCTTTTTCAATTTCTCCTTGACTCAACACTGCTCCAATGGTGATTCGATGCATCTGTAGTCAATATGAATGTATAGTCGATATCAGGAAATGTAAGTATTTCCGATGATGGTAGTAAAGTTTTGAGATTGTGATATGCTTCTTTCTCTTTTTCGTTTAGCTGAATTCTTATATTCTTAAAACGATTCGCGTTTGTTTATGAATTCGCACCACTCGTAAGGTTGGCTAGTCGTTTCCCTTCTTCTTCTTCTTCTTCTTCTAAAGGCGCTACTGTCCTGGGTGGACCTGTGCCTCCACCAGCCAGCACTGTCTTTCGTCTTTCGCTACAAGTTGGTTGATGGCCTTCTCCACTTGTGAGGGCCACCTTATCCTGGGCCGTCCTCTGTTGCGTTGTTCCAATGGCTCAGATTCGAAAACTTTTCGTGCCGGGGCAGTGGAGTCAATACGCTCTACATGGACTAGCCATCTTAAGCGTTGTTTCCGGAGACACTTGAATAGGCGCATGTCGTTGTACAGCCCATAGAGTTCGTCGTTAATTCTTCTCCTCCAGATGCCTTCAACGCAAACAGTGGCTTCGCTATCTTCGCAAAATCCTTAACAAAACGTCGGTAATATGATGCCAGTCCAAGAAATCCTCTAAGTTCCTTCAGATTTTTCGTTCCGTTTTTTGTCAGAAACAAAAATTGTGTCTCCTGGTTCTTATTTTTTTGTTTTCATTCTTTTTTGATTTTCCTTCCACTGCTTTTGATTCTGGTGTTTCCTAATTCTCTCTTTTAAGTCCGAATTTAGTTTATTCCTGAACCTTATTTAATTTTTGTAGTTGATGGAGCAGTGGAGTCCATACGCTCTGCATGGATTAAGCGTTGTTTCCGGAAACGCTTGACTAGGCGCGTGAAGTTGTACAGCCAATAATGTTCGTCGTTAATTCTTCTCCTGCAGATGCCTTCAAGGCAAACAGTGGTTTCGCTATCTTCGCAAAATCCTTAATAAAACGTCGGTAATATTATGCCAGTCCAAGAAATCCTCTAAGTTATTTCAGATTGTCCGTTCCGTTTTATGTCAGTAACAAAAATTGTGTCTCCTGGTTCATATTTTTTTGATTTCTTTCTTTTTAGATGTTCCTTCAACTGCTTTTTTATATTTTAAGGAAAAGAATTTTTCAAACCTTGACATTTTATTTGTACATGTATCAAAACCTCCCTTCTTTGGTAGCATAGTTTTCCTCTGTCTTGTTTAAGTAGCGGGAAATATACGTGATTGGTTAATCTTTTCCAATTTCTCCTTGACTCAACACTGATATAATGGTGTTTCGATGCATCTGTAGTCAATATAAATGGTTAGTCAAAATCTGGAAATGTAAGTATTTCCGATGATGGTAGTAAAGTTTTGAAATTGTGAAATGCTTCTTTCTCTTTTTCTATTGACGATCCGTCAGAATTTTTATTTTCCTGGCTCCGTACAAATAGTAGCGAAGATTATCCAACGCCCAAACTATGGCCAACATCTCTCTTTCGTTGGTGGCATAGTTTTCCTCTGTCTTGTTTAAGGACTGAGATATATACATGATTGGTTTATCTTTTCCAATTTCTCCCTGACTCAACACTGCTCCAATGGTGATTCGAGGCATCTGTAGTCAATATGAATGGATAGTCGATATCAGGAAAAGTAAGTATTTCCGATGATGGTAGTAAAGTTTTGAGATTGTGATATGCTTCTTTCTCTTTTTCGTTGAGCTGAATTCTTATATTCTTAGACCGATTCGCGTTTGTTTATGAATTCGCACCACTCGTTGTTTGTAGGTTGGCTAGTGGCTTCCCTTCTTCTTCTTCTTCTAATGGCGCTACAGTCCTGGGTGGAACTGTGCCTCCACCAGCCAGCACTGTCTTTCGTCTTTCGCTCCAAGTTGGTTGATGGCCTTCTCCACTTGTGAGCGGCACCTTATCCTGGGCCGTCCTCTGTTGCGTTGTTGCAATGGCTCAGATTCGAAGACTTTTAGGACCGGGGCAGTGGAGTCCATACGCTCTACATGGACTAGCCATCTTAAGCGTTGTTTCCGGAGACACTTGACTAGGCGCATGTCGTTGTACAACCCATAGAGTTCGTCGTTAATTCTTCCCCTCCAGATCCCTTCAATGTAAACAGTGGTTTCGCTATCTTCGCAAAATCCTTAATAAAACGTCGGTAATATGATGTAGTCCAAGAAATCCTCTAAGTTCTTTCAGATAATCCGTTCCGTTTTATGTTAGTAATAAAAATTGTGTCTCCTGGTTCATATTTTTTTGACTTCTTTCTTTTTAGATGTTCCTTCAACTGCTTTTTTATATTTTAAGGAAAAGAATTTTTCAAACCTTGACATTTTATCTGTACATGTAACAACATCTCCCTTTCTTTGGTAGCATAGTTTTCCTCTGTCTTGTTTAAGGAGCGGGAAATATACGTGATTGGTTTATCTTTTCCAATTTCTCCTTGACTCAACACTGCTCTTATGGTGATTCGATGCATCTGTAGTCAATATAAATGGTTAGTCAAAATCTGGAAATGTAAGTATTTCCGATGAAGGTAGTAAAGTTTTGAAATTGTAAAATGCTTCTTTCTCTTTTTCGTTGAGCTGAATTCTTATATTCTTAGACCGATTCGCTTTTGTTTATGAATTCGCACCTCTCGTAAGGTTGGCTAGTGGTTTCCCTTCTTCTTCTAATGGCGCTACAATCCGGGATGGACCTGGACCTCCACCAGCTAGCACTGTCTTTCGTCTTTCGCCAGTTGCGCGCTCCAAGTTGGTTGAGTTCCTTCTCCACTTGTGAACTCCACCTTATCCTGGGCCGTCCTCTGTTGCGTTGTTCCAATGGCTCAGATTAGAAGACTTTTCGTGCCGGAGTAGTGCAGTTCATACGCATGTCGTTGTACAGCCCATAGAGTTCGTCGTTAATTCTTCTCCTCCAGATGCCTTCAACGCAAACAGTGGTTTCGCTATCTTCGCAAAATCCTTAATAAAACGTCGGTAATATGATGCCAGTCCAAGAAATCCTCTAAGTTCTTTCAGATTTTCCGTTCCGCTTTTTGTCAGTAACAAAAATTGTGTCTCCTGGTTCATATTTTTTTGATTTCTTTCTTTTTAGATTTTCTTTCAACTGCTTTTGATTCTGGTGTTTCCTAATTGCTCTTTTAAGTCTGAATTTAGTTTATTGCTGAAACTTATGAAATTTTTGTAGTTGATGCGATTATATCTGTCGGAAATTATATCAATTGGTTTTCTTTTTATGGTTTCGCTTCTTCTTCTTCTACTTCTAATAGCGCTACAGTCCGGGGTATACCTGTGTCGCAACCAACATGCCTCTCCATCCAGCACGATATTTTGCCAGCTGCCGCCAGTTGCGCGATCCAAGTTGGTTGAGGTCCTTCTCCTCTTGTGAGCACCACCTTCTCCAGGACCCTCCTCTGCTGCGTTGTACCAAAGGCTCAGTTTTAAAGACTTTTCGGGCCGGGGCAGTGGAGTCAATACGCTCTACATGGACTAGCCATCTTAAGCGTCGTTTGCGGAGACACTTGACTAGGCGCATGTCGTTGTACAGCCCATAGGGTTCGTCGTTAATTCTTCTCCTCCACATGCCTTCAATGCAAACAGTGGTTTCGCTATCTTCGCAAAATCCTTAGTAAAACATCGGTAATATTATGGCAATCTAAGAAATCCTCTAATTCCTTTCAGATTATCCGTTCCGTTTTCTGTCAGTAACAAAAATTGTGTCTTTTGGTTTTAATTTTTTTGTTTTTTTTCTCTTTAGATTTTCCTTTAACTGCTTTTGATTCTGGTGTTTCCTAATTTGTTCTTTTAAGTCTGAATTTAGTTTATTGCTGATCCTTATGAAATTTTTGTAGTTGATGCGATTATATCTGTCGAAAATTATATCAGTTGGTTTTCTTTTTATGGTTTCGCTTCATCTTCTTCTTCTTCTTATAGCGCTAAAGTCCGGGGTGGACCTGTGTCTCAACCAACATGCCTCTCCATCCAGCACGATCTTTCGCCAGCTGCCGCCAGTTGCGCGATCCAAGTTGGTTGAGGTCCTTCTCCTCTTGTGAGCGCCACCTTCTCCAGGACCCTCCTCTGCTGCGTTTTACCAAAGGCTCAGTTTTGAAGAGTTTTGGGCCCGAGAAGTGGAGTCCATACGCTCTACATGGACTAGCCGTCTTAAGCGTTGTATCCGGAGACGCTTGACTAGGCGCATGTTGTTATACAGCCAATAGAGTTCGTCGTTAATTCTTCTCCTCAAGATGCCTTCAACGCAAACAGTGGTTTCGCTATCTTTCCGAAATCCTTCATAAAACGTCGGTAATATGATGCCAATTCAAGAATTCCTCTAATTCCTTTCAGATTATCCGTTCCGTTTTTTGTCAGTAACAAAAATTGTGTCTCCTGGTTAATTTTTTTTTTTGATTTCTTTCTTTTTATGTTTTCCTTCACCTGCTGTTTTTGTTCTTTATTCTATAAGGCGTTTCTGTGTGCTCTATTGACGATCCGTCAAAATTTTTATTTTCCTTGCTCCGTACAAATAGTAGCGAAGATTATTCAACGCCAAAACTATGGCCAATATCTCTCTTTCGTTGGTGGCATAGTTTTCCTCTGTCTTGTTTAAGGACCGGGATATATACATGATTGGTTTATATTTTTCAATTTCTCCTTGACTCAACACTGCTCCAATGGTGATTCGATGCATCTGTAGTCAATATGAATGGATAGTCGATATCAGGAAATGTAAGTATTTCCGATGATAGTAGTAAAGTCTTGAGATTGTGGTATGCTTCTTTCTCTTTTTCGTTGAACTGAATTCTTATATTCTTAGACCGATTCGCGTTTGTTTATGAATTCGCACCACTCGTAAGGTTGGCTAGTGGTTTCCCTTCTTCTTCTTCTTCTTCTAATGGCGCTACAGTCCTGGGTGGACCTGTGCCTCCACCAGCCAGCACTGTCTTTCGTCTTTCGCTCCTAGTTGGTTGATGGCCTTCTCCACTTGTGAGCACCACCTTATCCTGGGCCGTCCTCTGTTGCGTTGTTCCAATGGCTCAGATTCGAAAACTTTTCGGGCCGGGGCAGTGGAGTCAATACGCTCTACATGGGCTAGCCATCTTAAGCGTAGTTTGCGGAGACACTTGAATAGGCGCATGTCGTTGTACTGCCCATAGAGTTCGTCGTTAATTCTTCTCCTCCAGATGCCTTCAACGCAAACAGTGGTTTCGCAATCTCCGCAAAATCCTGAATAGAACGTCGGTAATATGTTCTTTCAGATTATCCGTTCCGTTTTATGTCAGAAACAAAAATTGAGTCTCCTGGTTCATATGTTTTTGATTTCTTTATTTTTAGATTTTCCTTCAACTGCTTTTGATTCTGGTGTTTCCTAATTTGCTCTTTTAAGTCTGAATTTAGTTTATTGCTGAAACTTATGAAATTTTTGTAGTTGATGCGATTATATCTGTCGAAAATTATATCAATTGGTTTTCTTTTTATGGTTTCGCTTCTTCTTCTTCTTATAGCGCTACAGTCCGGGGTGGACCTGTGTCTCAACCAACATGCCTCTCCATCCAGCACGATCTTTTGCGAGCTGCCGCCAGTTGCGCTATCCAAGTTGGTTGAGGTCCTTCTCCTCTTGTGAGCGCCACCTTCTCCAGGACCCTCCTCTGCTGCGTTGTACCAAAGGCTCAGTTTTGAAGACTTTTCGGACCGGAGCAGAGGAGTCCATACGCTCTACATGGACTAGCCGTCTTAAGCGTTGTATCCGGAGACGCTTGACTAGGCGCATGTTGTTGTACAGCCAATAGAGTTAATTCTTCTCCTTCAGATGCCTTCAACGCAAACAGTGGTTTCGCTATCTTCGCAAAATCCTTCATAAAACGTCGGTAATATGATGCCAATTCAAGAAATCCTCTAATTCCTTTCAGATTATCCGTACCGTTTTTTGTCAGTAACAAAAATTGTGTCTCCTGGTTCATGTTTTTTTGATTTCTTTCTTTTTATATTTTCCTTCACCTGCTGTTGTTGTTCTTTATTCTATAAGGCGTTTCTGTGTGCTCTATTGACGATCCGTCAAAATTTTTATTTTCCTGGCTCCGTACAAATAGAAGCGAAGATTATCCAACGCCCAAACTATGGCCAACATATCTCTTTCGTTGGTGGCATAGTTTTCCTCTGTCTTGTTTAAGGACCGGGATATATACATGATTGGTTTATCTTTTCCAATTTCTCCTTGACTCAACACTGCTCTTATGGTGATTTGATGCATCTGTAGTCAATATGAATGGATAGTCGATATCAGAAATGTAAGTTTTGCCGATGATGGTAGTAAAGTTTTGAGATTGTGATATGCTTCTTTCTCTTTTTCGTTGAGCTGAATTCTTATATTCTTAGAACGATTCGCGTTTGTTTATGAATTCCCACAACTCGTAAGGTTGGCTAGGGGTTTCCCTTTACGCTCTACATGGACTAGCCGTCTTAAGCGTTTTATCCGGAGACGCTTGACCAGGCGCATGTTGTTGTACAGCCAATAGAGTTCGTCGTTAATTCCTCTCCTTCAGATGCCTTCAACGCAAACAGTGGTTTCGCTATCTTCGCAAAATCCTTCATAAAACGTCGGTGGCCGGGGCAGTGGAATCAATACGCTCTACATGGACTAGCCATCTTAAGCGTCGTTTGCGGAGACACTTGACTAGGCGCATGTCGTTGTGCAGCCCATAGAGTTCGTCGTTAATTCTTCTCCTCCACATGCCTTCAATGCAAACAGTGGTTTCGCTATCTTCGCAAAATCCTTCATAAAACGTCGGTAATATGATGGCAATCCAAGAAATCCTCTAATTCCTTTCAGATTATCCGTTCCGTTTTCTGTCAGTAACAAAAATTGTGTCTCTTGGTTCTTATTTTTTTGTTTTCTTTCTCTTTAGATTTTCCTTCAACTGCTTTTGATTCTAGTGTTTCCTAATTTGCTCTTTTAAGTCTGAATTTATTTTATTGCTGATCCTTATGAAATTTTTGTAGTTGATGCGATTATATCTGTCGAAAATTATATCAGTTGGTTTTCTTTTTCTGGTTTCGCTTCATCTTCTTCTTCTTCTTATAGCGCTAAAGTCCGGGGTGGACCTGTGTCTCAACCAACATGCCTCTCCATCCAGCACGATCTTTCGCCAGCTGCCGCCAGTTGCGCGATGCAAGTTGGTTGAGGTCCTTCTCCTCTTGTGAGCGCCACCTTCTCCAGGACCCTCCTCTGCGGCGTTGTACCAAAGGCTCAGTTTCGAAGACTTTTCGGACCGGAGCAGTGGATTCCATACGCTCTTCATGGACTAGCCATCTTAAGCGTTGTTTCCGGAGACACTTGACTAGGCGCATGTTGTTATACAGCCAATAGAGTTCGTCGTTAATTCTTCTCCTCAAGATGCCTTCAACGCAAACAGTGGTTTCGCTATCTTCGCAAAATCCTTCATAAAACGTCGGTAATATGATGCCAATTCAAGAAATCCTCTAATTCCTTTCAGATTATCCCTTCCGTTTTTTGTCAGTAACAAAAATTGTGTCTCCTGGTTCATTTTTTTTGATTTCTTTCTTTTTATATTTTCCTTCACCTGCTGTTTTTGTTCTTTATTCTATAAGGCGATTCTGTGTGCTCTATTGACGATCCGTCAAAATTTTTATTTTCCTTGCTCCGTGCAAATAGTAGCGAAGATTATCCGACGCCAAAACTATGGCCAATATCTCTCTTTCGTTGGTGGCATAGTTTTCCTCTGTCTTGTTTAAGGACCGGGATATATACATGATTGGTTTATCTTTTTCAATTTCTCCTTGACTCAACACTGCTCCAATGGTGATTCGATGCATCTGTAGTCAATATGAATGGATAGTCGATATCAGGAAATGTAAGTATTTCCGATGATAGTAGTAAAGTTTTGAGATTGTGATATGCTTCTTTCTCTTTTTCGTTGAACTGAATTCTTATATTCTTAGACCGATTCGCGTTTGTTTATGAATTCGCACCACTCGTAAGGTTGGCTAGTGGTTTCCCTTCTTCTTCTTCTTCTTCTTCTAATGGCGCTACAGTCCTGGGTGGACCTGTGCCTCCACCAGCCAGCACTGTCTTTCGTCTTTCGCTCCTAGTTGGTTGATGGCCTTCTCCACTTGTGAGCACCACCTTATCCTGGGTGGTCCTCTTTTGCGTTGTTCCAATGGCTCAGATTCGAAAACTTTTCGGGCCGGGGCAGTGGAGTCAATACGCTCTACATGGGCTAGCCATCTTAAGCGTAGTTTGCGGAGACACTTTACTAGGCGCATGTCGTTGTACTGCCCATAGAGTTCGTCGTTAATTCTTCTCCGCCAGATTCCTTCAACGCAGACAGTGGTTTCGCAATCTTCGCAAAATCCTGAATGGAACGTCGGTAATGTGTTCTTTCAGATTATCCGTTCCGTTTTTTGTCAGTAACAAAAATTGAGTCTCCTGGTTCATATGTTTTTGATTTCTTTATTTTTAGATTTTCCTTCCACTGCTTTTGATTCTGGTGTTTCCTAATTTGCTCTTTTAAGTCTGAATTTAGTTTATTGCTGAAACTTATGAAATTTTTGTAGTTGATGCGATTATATCTGCCGAAAATTATGTCAATTGGTTTTCTTTTTATGGTTTCGCATCTTCTTCTTCTTCTTCTTATAGGGCTACAGTCCGGGGTGGACCTGTGTCTCAACCAACATGCCTCTCCATCCAGCACGATCTTTTGCGAGCTGCCGCCAGTTGCGCTATCCAAGTTGGTTGGGGTCCTTCTCCTCTTGTGAGCGCCACCTTCTCCAGGAGCCTCCTCTGCTGCGTTGTACCAAAGGCTCAGTTTTGAAGACTTTTCGGACCGGAGCAGCGGAGTCCATACGCTCTACATGGACTAGCCGTCTTAAGCGTTGTATCCGGAGACGTTTGACTAGGCGCATGTTGTTGTACAGCCAATAGAGTTCGTCGTTAATTCTTCTTCTTCAGATGCCTTCAACGCAAACAGTGGTTTCACTATCTTCGCAAAATCCTTCATAAAACGTCGGTAATATGATGCCAATTCAAGAAATCCTCTAATTCCTTTCAGATTATCCGTTCTGTTTTTTTGTCAGTAACAAAAATTGTGTCTCCTGGTCATGTTTTTTTGATTTCTTTCTTTTTATATTTTCCTTCACCTGCTGTTGTTGTACTTTATTCTATAAGGCGTTTCTGTGTGCTCTATTGACGATCCGTCAAAATTTTTATTATCCTGGCTCCGCTTTCTCTTTTCGTTGAGCTGAATTCTTATATTCTTAGAACGATTCGCGTTTGTTTATGAATTCGCACCACTCGTAAGGTTGGCTAGTGGTTTCCCTTCTTCTTCTTCTTCTAATGGCGCTACAGTCCTGGGTGGACCTGTGCCTCCACCAGCCAGCACTTTCTTTCGTCTTTCGCTCCAAGTTGGTTGATGGCCTTCTCCACTTGTGTGCGCCACCTTATCCTGGGTCGTCCTCTGTTGCGTTGTTCCAATGGCTCAGATTCGAAAAATTTTCGGGCCGGGGCAGTGGAGTCAATACGCTCTACGTGGACTAGCCATCTTAAGCGTTGTTTCCGGAGACACTTGACTAGGCGCATGTTGTTGCACAGCCAATAGAGTTCGTCGTTAATTCTTCTCCTCAAGATGCCTTCAACGCAAACAGTGGTTTCGCTATCTTCGCGAAATCCTTCATAAAACGTCGGTAATATGATGCCAATTCAAGAAATCCTCTAATTCCTTTCAGATTATCCGTTCCGTTTTTGTCAGTAACAAAAATTGTGTCTCCTGGTTCATTTTTTTTTTTTGATTTCTTTCTTTTTATATTTTCCTTCACCTGCTGTTTTTGTTTTTTATTCTATAAGGCGTTTCTGTGTGCTCTATTGACGATCCGTCAAAATTTTTATTTTCCTTGCTCCGTACAAATAGTAGCGAAGATTATCCAACGCCAAAACTATGGCCAATATCTCTCTTTCGTTGGTGGCATAGTTTTCCTCTGTCTTGTTTAAGGACCGGGATATATACATGATTGGTTTATCTTTTTCAATTTCTCCTTGACTCAACACTGCTCCAATGGTGATTCGATGCATCTGTAGTCAATATGAATGGATAGTCGATATCAGGAAATGTAAGCATTTCCGATGATAGTAGTAAAGTTTTGAGATTGTGATATGCTTCTTTCTCTTTTTCGTTGAACTGAATTCTTATATTCTTAGACCGATTCGCGTTTGTTTATGAATTCGCACCACTCGTAAGGTTGGCTAGTGGTTTCCCTTCTTCTTCTTCTTCTTCTAATGGCGCTACAGTCCTGGGTGGACCTGTGCCTCCACTAGCCAGCACTGTCTTTCGTCTTTCGCTCCTAGTTGATTGATGGCCTTCTCCACTTGTGAGCGCCACCTTATCCTGGGCCGTCCTCTGTTGCGTTGTTCCAATAGCTCAGATTCGAAAACTTTTCGGGCCGGGGCAGTGGAGTCAATACGCTCTACATGGGCTAGCCATCTTAAGCGTCGTTTCCGGAGACACTTGACTAGGCGCATGTCGTTGTACAGCCCATAGAGTTCGTCGTTAATTCTTCTCCTCCAGATGCCTTCAACGCAAACAGTGGTTTCGCAATCTTCGCAAAATCCTGAATAAAACGTCGGTAATATGTTCTTTCAGATTATCCGTTCCGTTTTTTGTCAGTAACAAAAATTGAGTCTCCTGGTTCATATTTTTTTGATTTCTTTATTTTTAGATTTTCCTTCAACTGCTTTTGATTCTGGTGTTTCCTAATTTGCTCTTTTAAGTCTGAATTTAGTTTATTGCTGAAACTTATGAAATTTTTGTAGTTGATGCGATTATATCTGTCGAAAATTATATCAATTGGTTTTTTTTTATGGTTTCGCTTCTTCTTCTTCTTATAGCGCTACAGTCCGGGGTGGACCTGTGTCTCAACCAACATGCCTCTCCATCCAGCACGATCTTTCGCGAGCTGCCGCCAGTTGCGCTATCCAAGTTGGTTCAGGTCCTTCTCCTGTTGTGAGCGCCAACTTCTCCAGGACCCTCCTCTGCTGCGTTGTACCAAAGGCTCAGTTTTGAAGACTTTTCGGACCGGAGCAGTGGAGTCCATACGCTCTACCTGGACTAGCCGTCTTAAGCGTTGTATCCGGAGACGCTTGACTAGGCGCATGTCGTTGTACAGCCAATAGAGTTCGTCGTTTATTCTTCTCCTTCAGATGCCTTCAACGCAAACAGTGGTTTCGCTATCTTCGCAAAATCCTTCATAAAACGTCGGTAATATGATGCCAATTCAAGAAATCCTCTAATTCCTTTCAGGTTATCCGTTCCGTTTTTTGTCAGTAACAAAAATTGTGTCTCCTGGTTTATGTTTTTTTGATTTCTTTCTTTTTATATTTTCCTTCACCTACTGTTGTTGTTCTTTATTCTATAAGGCGTTTCAGTGTGCTCTATTGACGATATGTCAGAAGTTTTATTTTCCTTGCTCCGTAGAAATAGTAGCGAAGATTATCCAACGCCCAAATTATGGCCAACATATCTCTTTGGTTGGTGGCATAGTTTTCCTCTGCCTTGTTTAAGGACCGGGATATATACATGATTGGTTTATCTTTTTCAATTTTTCCTTGACTCAACACTGCTAAAATGGTGATTCGATGCATCTGTAGTCAATATGAATGTATAGTCGATATCAGGAAATGTAAGTATTTCCGATGATGGTAGTAAAGTTTTGAGATTGTGCTATGCTTCTTTCTCTTTTTCGTTGAGCTGAATTCTTATATTCTTAAAACGATTCGCGTTTGTTTATGAATTCGCACCACTCGTAAGGTTAGCTAGTCGTTTCCCTTCTTCTTCTTCTTCTTCTTCTTCTAATGGCGCTACTGTCCTGGGTGGACCTGTGCCTCCACCAGCCAGCACTGTCTTTCGTCTTTCGCTCCAAGTTGGTTGATGGCCTTCTCCACTTGTGAGCGCCACCTTATCCTGGGCCGTCCTCTGTTGTGTTGTTCCAATGGCTCAAATTCGAAAACTTTTCGTGCCGGGGCAGTGGAGTCAATACTCTCTACATGGACTAGCCATCTTAAGCGTTGTTTCCGGAGACACTTGACTAGGCGCATGTCGTTGTACAGCCCATAGAGTTCGTCGTTAATTCTTCTCCTCCAGATGCCTTCAACGCAAACAGTGGCTTCGCTATCTTCGCAAAATCCTTAACAAAACGTCGGTAATATGATGCCAGTCCAAGAAATCCTCTAAGTTCTTTCAGATTATTCGTTCCGTTTTTTGTCAGAAACAAAAATTGTGTCTCCTGGTTCTTATTTTTTGTTTTCATTCGTTTTAGATTTTCCTTCCACTGCTTTTGATTCTGGTGTTTCCTAATTCTCTCTTTTAAGTCCGAATTTAGTTTATTCCTGAATCTTATTTAATTTTTGTAGTTGATGGAGCAGTAGAGTCCATACGCTCTGCATGGACTACCCATCTTAAGCGTTGTTTCCGGAAACGCTTGACTAGGCGCATGAATGTACAGCCAATAAAGTTCGTCGTTAATTCTTCTCCTGCAGATGCCTTCAAGGCAAACAGTGGTTTCGCTATCTTCGTAAAATCCTTCATAAAACGTCGGTAATATGATGCCAATCCAAGAAATCCTCTAATTCCTTTCAGATTATCCGTTCCGTTTTCTGTCAGTAACAAAAATTGTGTCTCTTGGTTCATATTTTTTTGTTTTCTTTCTCTTTAGATTTTCCTTCAACTGCTTTTGATACTAGTGTTTCCTAGCTTGCTCTTTTAAGTCTGTATTTAGTTTATTGCTGAAACTTATGAAATTTTTGTAGTTGATGCGATTATATCTGTCGAAAATTATATCAGTTGGTTTTCTTTTTATGGTTTCGCTTCATCTTCTTCTTCTTCTTATAGCGCTAAAGTCCGGGGTGGACCTGTGTCTCAACCAACATGCCTCTCCATCCAGCACGATCTTTCGCCAGCTGCCGCCAGTTGCGCGATCCAAGTTGGTTGAGGTCCTTCTCCTCTTGTGAGCGCCACCTTCTCCAGGACCCTCCTCTGCTGCGTTGTACCAAAGGCTCAGTTTGGAAGACTTTTCGGACCGGAGCAGCGGAGTCCATACGCTCTACATGGACTAGCCGTCTTAAGCGTAGTTTCCGGAGACACTTGACTAGGCGCATGTCGTTGTACAGCCCATAGAGTTCGTCATTAATTCTTCTCCTCCAGTTGCCTTCAACGCAAACAGTGGTTTCGCAATCTTCGCAAAATCCTCAATAAAACGTCGGTAATATGTTCTTTCAGATTATCCGTTCCGTTTATTGTCAGTAACGAAAATTGAGTCTCCTGGTTCATATTTTTTTGATTTCTTTATTCTAAGATTTTCCTTCAACTGCTTTTGATTCTGGTGTTTCCTAATTTGATCTTTTAAGTCTGAATTTAGTTTATTGCTGAAACTTATGAAATTTTTGTAGTTGATGCGATTATATCTGTCGAAAATTATATCAATTGGTTTTCTTTTTATGGTTTCGCTTCTTCTTCTTCTTATAGCGCTACAGTCCGGGGTGGACCTGTGTCTCAACCAACATGCCTCTCCATCCAGCACGATCTTTCTCGAGCTGCCGCCAGTTGCGCTGTCCAAGTTGGTTCAGGTCCTTCTCCTTTTGTGAGCGCCACCTTCTCCAGGACCCTCCTCTGCTGCGTTGTACCAAAGGCTCAGTTTTGAAGACTTTTCGGACCGGAGCAGTGGAGTCCATACGCTCTACCTGGACTAGCCGTCTTAAGCGTTGTATCCGGAGACGCTTGACTAGGCGCATGTTGTTGTACAGCCAATAG
The DNA here is from genome assembly GCA_944738645.1 of Eristalinus sepulchralis. Taxonomy (NCBI): domain Eukaryota; kingdom Metazoa; phylum Arthropoda; class Insecta; order Diptera; family Syrphidae; genus Eristalinus; species Eristalinus sepulchralis. The sequence continues at coordinate 11,859,322 of OX122884.1, forward strand.
AGTTCGCCGTTAATTCTTCTCCTTCAGATGCCTTCAACGCAAACAGTGGTTTCGCTATCTTCGCAAAATCCAAGAAATCTTGAAATGCCAATTCAAGAAATCCTCTAATTCCTTTCAGGTTATCCGTTCCGTTTTTTGTCAGTAACAAAAATTGTGTCTCCTGGTTCATGTTTTTTTGATTTCTTTCTTTTTATATTTTCCTTCACCTGCTGTTGTTGTTCTTTATTCTATAAGGCGTTTCTGTGTGCTCTTTTGACGGTCCGTCAGAAGTTTTATTTTCCTTGCTCCGTAGAAATAGTAGCGAAGATTATCCAACGCCCAAATTATGGCCAACATATCTCTTTGGTTGGTGGCATAGTTTTCCTCTGCCTTGTTTAAGGACCGGGATATATACATGATTCGTTTATCTTTTTCAATTTTTCCTTGACTCAACACTGCTCCAATGGTGATTCGATGCATCTGTAGTCAATATGAATGTATAGTCGATATCAGGAAATATAAGTATTTCCGATGATGGTAGTAAAGTTTTGAGATTGTGATATGCTTCTTTCTGTTTTTCGTTGAGCTGAATTCTTATATTCTTAAAACGATTCGCGTTTGTTTATGAATTCGCACCACTCGTAAGGTTGGCTAGTCGTTTCGCTTCTTCTTCTTCTTCTTCTTCTTCTAATGGCGCTACTGTCCTGGGTGGACCTGTGCCTCCACCAGCCAGCACTGTCTTTCGTCCTTCGCTCCAAGTTGGTTGATGGCCTTCTCCACTTGTGAGCGCCACCTTATCCTGGGCCGTCCTCTGTTGCGTTGTTCCAATAGCTCAGATTCGAAAACTTTTCGGGCAGGGGCAGTGGAGTCAATACGCTCTACATGGACTAGCCATCTTAAGCGTAGTTTCCGGAGACACTTGACTAGGCGCATGTCGTTGTACAGCCCATAGAGTTCGTCGTTAATTCTTCTCCTCCAGATGCCTTCAACGCAAACAGTGGCTTCGCTATCTTCGCAAAATCCTTAACAAAACGTCGGTAATATGATGCCAGTCCAAGAAATCCTCTAAGTTCTTTCAGATTATTCGTTCCGTTTTTTGTCAGAAACAAAAATTGTGTCTCCTGGTTCTTATTTTTTTGTTTTCATTCGTTTTAGATTTTCCTTCCACTGCTTTTGATTCTGGTGTTTCCTAATTCTCTCTTTTAAGTCCGAATTTAGTTTATTCCTGAATCTTATTTAATTTTTGTAGTTGATGGAGCAGTAGAGTCCATACGCTCTGCATGGACTACCCATCTTAAGCGTTGTTTCCGGAAACGCTTGACTAGGCGCATGAATGTACAGCCAATAAAGTTCGTCGTTAATTCTTCTCCTGCAGATGCCTTCAGCGCAAACAGTGGTTTCGCTATCTTCGCAAAATCCTTAATAAAATGTCGGTAATATGATCCCAGTCCAAGAAATCCTCTAAGTTCTTTGAGATTATCCGTTCCGTTTTTTGTCAGAAACAAAAATTGCGTCTCCTGGTTCTTATTTTTTTGTTTTCATTCTTTTTAGATTTTCCTTCCACTGCTTTTGATTCTGGTGTTTCCTAATTCTCTCTTTTAAGTTAGAATTTAGTTTATTCCTGAACCTTAGTTAATTTTTGTAGTTGATGGAGAAGTGGAGTCCATACGCTCTACATGCACTACCCATCTTAAGCGTTGTTTCCGGAAACGCTTGACTAGGCGCATGAAGTTGCGCAGCCCATAAAGTTCGTCGTTAATTCTTCTCCTGCAGATGCGTTCAAGGCAAACAGTGGTTTCGCTATCTTCGCAAAATCCTTAATAAAACGTCGGTAATATGATGCCAGTCCAAGAAATCCTCTAAGTTCTTTCAGATTTTCCGTTCCGTTTTATGTCAGTAACAAAAATTGTGTCTCCTGGTTCATATTTTTTTGACTTCTTTCTTTTTAGATGTTCCTTCAACTGCTTTTTTATATTTTAAGGAAAAGAATCTTTCAAACCTTGACATTTTATCTGTACATGTAACAACATCTCCCTTTCTTTGGTAGCATAGTTTTCCTCTGTCTTGTTTAAGGAGCGGGAAATATACGTGATTGGTTTATCTTTTCCAATTTCTCCTTGACTCAACACTGCTCCAATGGTGATTCGATGCATCTGTAGTCAATATAAATGGTTAGTCAAAATCTGGAAATGTAAGTATTTCCGATGATGGTAGTAAAGTTTTGAAATTGTGAAATGCTTCTTTCTCCTTTTCGTTGAGCTGAATTCTTATATTCTTAGACCGATTCGCTTTTGTTTATGAATTCGCACCTCTCGTAAGGTTGGCTAGTGGTTTCCCTTCTTCTTCAAATGGCGATACAATCCGGGATGGACCTGTACCTCCACCAGCTAGCACTGTCTTTCGTCTTTCGCCAGTTGCGCGCTCCAAGTTGGTTGAGTTCCTTCTCCACTTGTGAACTCCACCTTATCCTGGGCCGTCCTCTGTTGCGTTGTTCCAATGGCTCAGATTAGAAGACTTTTCATGCCGGAGTAGTGGAGTTCATACGCTCTACATGGACTAGCCGTCTTAAGCGTTGTATCCGGAGACGGTTGACTAGGCGCATGTTGTTGTACAGCCCATAGAGCTCGTCGTTAATTCTTCTCCTCCAGATGCCTTCAACGAAAACAATTGTTTTGCTATCTTCGAAAAATCCTTAATAAAACGTCGGTAATATGATGCCAGTCCAAGAAATAATCTAATTCCTTTCAGATTATCCGTTCCGTTTTTTGTCAGTAACAAAAATTGTGTCTCCTAGTTCTTATTTTTTTGGTTTCTTTTTTGTTAGATTTTCCTTCCACTGCTTTTGATTCTGGTGTTTCCTAATTTTCTCTTTTAAGTCTGAATTTAGTTTATTCCTGAAACTTATTTAATTTTTGTAGTTGATGGAGCAGTGGAGTCCATACGCTCTACATGGACTAGCCATCTTAGGCGTTGTTTCCGGAGACACTTGAGTAGGCGCATGTTGTTGTACAGCCAATAGAGTTCGTCGATAATTCTTCTTCTGCAGATGCCTTCAAGGCAAACAGTGGTTTCGCTATCTTCGCAAAATCCTTAATAAAACGTCGGTAATATGATGCCAGTCCAAGAAATCCTCTAAGTTCTTTCAGATTGTCCGTTCCGTTTTATGTCAGTAACAAAAATTGTGTCTCCTGGTTCATATATTTTTGACTTCTTTCTTTTTAGATGTTCCTTGAACTGCTTTTTTATATTTTAAGGAAAAGAATTTTTCAAACCTTGACATTTTATCTGTACATGTAACAACATCTCCCTTTCTTTGGTAGCATAGTTTTCCTCTGTCTTATTTAAGGAGCGGGAAATATACGTGATTGGTTTATCTTTTCCAATTTCTCCTTGACTCAACACTGCTCTAATGGTGATTCGATGCATCTTTAGTCAATATAAATGGTTAGTCAAAATCTGGAAATGTAAGTATTTCCGATGATGGTAGTAAAGTTTTGAAATTGTGAAATGCTTCTTTCTCTTTTTCGTTGAGCTGAATTCTTATATTCTTAGGCCGATTCGCTTTTGTTTATGAATTCGCACCTCTCGTAAGGTTGGCTAGTGGTTTCCCTTCTTCTTCTAATGGCGCTACAATCCGGGATGGACCTGGACCTCCACCAGCTAGCACTGTCTTTCGTCTTTCGCCAGTTGCGCGCTCCAAGTTGGTTGAGTTCCTTCTCCACTTGTGAGCGCCACCTTATCCTGGGCCGTCCTCTGTTGCGTTGTTCCAATGGCTCAGATTCGAAAACTTCTCGGGCCGGGGCAGTGGAGTCAATACGCTCTACATGGACTAGCCATCTTAAGCGTTGTTTCCGGAGACACTTGACTAGGCGCATGTTTTTGTACAGCCAATAGAGTTCGTCGATAATTCTTCTTCTGCAGATGCCTTCAAGGCAAACAGTGGTTTCGCTATCTTCGAAAAATCCTTAATAAAACGTCGGTAATATGATGCCAGTCCAAGAAATCCTCTAATTCCTTTCAGATTATCCGTTCCGTTTTTTGTCAGTAACAGAAATTGTGTCTCCTGGTTCATATTTTTTGTTTTCTTTTTCTTTAGATTTGCCTTCAACTGCTTCTGATTCTGGTGTTTCCTAATTTGCTCTTTTGAGTCTGAATTTAGTTTTTTGCTGATCCTTATGAAATTTTTGTAGTTGATGCGATTATATCTGCCGAAAATTATTTAAATTTGTTTTCTTTTTATGGTTTTGCTTCTTCTTCTTCTTCTTCTTATAGCGCTACAGTCCTCTGTTGTGTTGTTGCAATGGCTCAGATTCGAAGACTTTTAGGGCCGGGGCAGTGGAGTCCATACGCTCTACATGGACTAGCCATCTTAAACGTTGTTTCCGGAGACACTTGACTAGGCGCATGTCGTTGTACAGCCCATAGAGTTCGTCGTTAATACTTCTTCTTCAGATGCCTTCAACGCAAACAGTGGTTTCACTATCTTCGCAAAATCCTTCATAAAACGTCGGTAATATGATGCCAATTCAAGAAATCCTGGTTCATATTTTTTTGATTTCTTTCTTTTTAGATGTTCCTTCAACTGCTTTTTTATATTTTAAGGAAAAGAATTTTTCAAACCTTGACATTTTATCTGTACATGTAACAACATCTCCCTTTCTTTGGTAGCATAGTTATCCTCTGTCTTGTCTAAGGAGCGGGAAATATACGTGATTGGTTTATCTTTTCCAATTTCTCCTGGACTCAACACTGCTCCAATGGTGATTCGATGCATCTGTAGCCAATATGATGGTTAGTAAAAATCTGGAAATGTAAGTATTTCGGATGATGGAATTAAAGTTTTGAAACTGTAAAATGCTTCTTTCTCTTTTTCGTTGAGCTGAATTCTTATATTCTTAGACCGATTTGCTTTTGTTTATGAATTCGCACCTCTCGTAAGGTTGGCTAGTGGTTTCCCTTCTTCTTCTTCTTCTAATGGCGCTACAGTCCGGGGTGGACCGGGGCCTCCACCAGCCAGCACTGTCTTTCGTCTTCCGCCAGCTGCGCGCTCCAAGTTGGTTGAGGGCCTTCTCCACTTGTGAGCGCCACCTTATCCTGGGCCGTCCTCTGTTGCGTTGTTCCAATGACTCAGATTCGAAGACTTTTCGGGCCGGGGCAGTATAGTCCATACGCTCTACATGGACTTCTTCGCAAAATCCTTAATAAAACTCTAAGTTCTTTCAGATTATCCGTTCCGTTTTTTGTCAGTAACAAAAATTGTGTCTCCTGTTTCATGTTATTTTGATTTTTTCTTTTTAGATTTTCCTTCACCCGCTGTTGTTGTTCTTTATTCTATAAGGCGTTTCTGTGTGCTCTATTGACGATCCGTCAGAATTTTTATTTTCCTTGCTCCGTACAAATAGTAGCGAAGATTATCCAACGCCCAAACTATGGCCAACATCTCCCTTTCGTTGGTAACATAGTTTTCCTCTGTCTTGTTTAAGGACCGGGATATACATGATTGGTTTATCTTTTCCAATTTCTTCTTGTCTCAACACTGCTCCAATGGTGATTCGATGCATCTGTAGTCAATATGAATCGTTAGTCAAAATCTGGAAAAGTAAGTATTTCCGACGATGGTAGTAAAGTTTCGAGATTGTGAAATGCTTCTTTCTCTTTTTTTTATGCCGATTCGCTTTTGTTTGTGAATTCGGGCCTCTCGTAAGGTTGGTTAGTGGTTTCACTTCTCCTTCTAATGGCGCTACAGTCCTGAGTGGACCTGTGCCTTCACCAGCCAGCACTGTCTTTCGTCTTTCGCCAGCTGCCGCCACTTGCGCGCTCCAAGTTGGTTGAGGGCCTTCTCCACTTGTGAGCGGCACCTTATCCTGGGCCGTCCTCTGTTGCGTTGTTGCAATGGCTTACATTCGAAGACTTTTCGGGCCGGGGCAGTGGAGTTCATACGCTCTACATGGACTAGCCATCTTAAGCGTTGTTTCCGGAGACACTTGACTAGGCGCATGTCGTTGTACAGCCCATAGAGTTCGTCGTTAATTCTTCTCCTCCACATGCCTTCAACGCAAACAGTGGTTTCGCTATCTCCGCAAAATCCTTAATAAAACGTCGGTAATATGATGCCAATCCAAGAAATCCTCTAATTCCTTTCAGATTATCCGTTCCGTTTTCTGTCAGTAACAAAAATTGTGTCTCCTGGTTCATATTTTTTTGTTTTCTTTCTCTTTAGATTTTCCTTCAACTGCTTTTGATACTGGTGTTTCCTAGCTTCCTCTTTTAAGTCTGAATTTAGTTTATTGCTGAAACTTATGAAATTTTTGTAGTTGATGCGATTATATCTGTCGAAAATTATATCAGTTGGTTTTCTTTTTATGGTTTCGCTTCATCTTCTTCTTCTTCTTATAGCGCTACAGTCCGGGGTGGACCTGTGTCTCAACCAACATGCCTCTACATCCAGCACGATCTTTTGCGAGCTGCCGCCAGTTGCGCGATCCAAGTTTGTTGAGGTCCTTCTCCTCTTGTGAGCGCCACCTTCTCCAGGACCCTCCTCTGCTGCGTTGTACCAAAGGCTCAGTTTTGAAGAGTTTTGGGCCCGAGAAGTGGAGTCCATACGCTCTACATGGACTAGCCGTCTTAAGCGTTGTATCCGGAGACGCTTGAGTAGGCGCATGTTGTTGTACAGCCAATAGAGTTTGTCGTTAATTCTTCTCCTCCAGATGCCTCCAACGCAAACAGTGGTTTCACTACCTTCGCGAAATCCTTCATAAAACGTCGGTAATATGATGCCAATTCAAGAAATCCTCTAATTCCTTTCAGATTATCCGCTCCGTTTTTTGTCAGTAACAAAAATTGTGTCTCCTGGTTCATGTTTTTTTGATTTCTTTCTTTTTATATTTTCCTTCACCCGCTGTTGTTGTTCTTTATTCTATAAGGCGTTTCTGTGTGCTCTATTGACGATCCGTCAAAATTTTTATTTTCCTTGCTCCGTACAAATAGTAGCGCTGATTATCCAACGCCAAAACTATGGTCAATATCTCTCTTTCGTTGGTTGGATAGTTTTCCTCTGTCTTGTTTAAGGACCGGGATATATACATGATTGGTTTATCTTTTTCAATTTCTCCTTGACTCAACACTGCTCCAATGGTGATTCGATGCATCTGTAGTCAATATGAATGGATAGTCGATATCAGGAAATGTAAGTATTTCCGATGATGGTAGTAAAGTTTTGAGATTGTGATATGCTTCTTTCTCGTTTTCGTTGAGCTGAATTCTTATATTCTTAGACCGATTCGCGTTTGTTTATGAAATCGCACCACTCTTAAAGTTGGCTAGTGGTTTCCCTTCTTCTTCTTCTTCTTCTAATGGCGCTACAGTCCTGGGTGGACCTGTGCCTCCACCAGCCAGCACTGTCTTTCGTCTTTCGCTTCAAGTTGGTTGATGACCTTCTCCACTTGTGAGCGCCACCTTATCCTGGGCCGTCCTCTGTTGCGTTGTTCCAATAGCTCAGATTCGAAAACTTTTCGGGCCGGGGCAGTGGAGTCAATACGCTCTACATGGACTAGCCATCTTAAGCGTAGTTTCCGGAGACACTTGACTAGGCGCATGTCGTTGTACAGCCCATAGAGTTCGTCGTTAATTCTTCTCCTCCAGATGCCTTCAACGCAAACAGTGGTTTCGCTATCTTCGCAAAATCCTTAATAAAACGTCGGTAATATGATGCCAGTCCAAGAAATCCTCTAAGTTCTTTCAGATTATCTGTTCCGTTTTTTGTCAGTAACAAAAATTTTGTCTCCTGGTTCATATTTTTTTGATTTCTTTATTTTTAGATTTTCTTTCAACTGCTTTTGATTCTGGTGTTTCCTAATTTGCTCTTTTAAGTCTGAATATAGTTTATTGCTGAAACTTATGAAATTTTTGTAGTTGATGCGATTATATCTGTCGGAAATTATATCAATTGGTTTTCTTTTTATGGTTTCGCTTCTTCTTCTTCTTCTTCTTATAGCGCTAGAGTCCGGGGTGGACCTGTGCCTCAACGAACATGCCTCTCAATCCAGCACGATCTTTTGCGAGCTGCCGCCAGTTGCGCTATCCAAGTTGGTTGAGATCCTTCTCCTCTTGTGAGCGCCACCTTCTCCAGGACCCTCCTCTGCTGCGTTGTACCAAAGGCTCAGTTTTGAAGACTTTTCGGACCGAAGCAGCGGAGTCCATACGCTCTACATGGACTAGCCGTCTTAAGCGTTGTATCCGGTGACGCTTGACTAGGCGCATGTTGTTGTACAGCCAATAGAGTTCGTCGTTAATTCTTCTTCTTCAGATGCCTTCAACGCAAACAGTGGTTTCACTATCTTCGCAAAATCCTTCATAAAACGTCGGTAATATGATGCCAATTCAAGAAATCCTCTAATTCCTTTCAGATTATCCGTTCTGTTTTTTGTCAGTAACAAAAATTGTGTCTCCTGGTTCATGTTTTTTTGATTTCTTTCTTTTTATATTTTCCTTCACCTGCTGTTGTTGTTCTTTATTCTATAAGGCGTTTCTGTGTGCTCTATTGACGATCCGTCAAAATGTTTATTTTCCTGGCTCCGTACCGATAGTAGCGAAGATTATCCAACGCCCAAACTATGGCCAATATCTCTCTTTCGTTGGTGGCATAGTTTTCCACTGTCTTGTTTAAGGACCGGGATATATACATGATTGGTTTATCTTTTTCAATTTCTCCTTGACTCAACACTGCTCCAATGGTGATTCGATGCATCTGTAGTTAATATGAATGGATAGTCGATATCAGGAAATGTAAGTATTTTCGATGATGGTAGTAAAGTTTTGAGATTGTGATATGCTTCTTTCTCGTTTTCGTTGAGCTGAATTCTTATATTCTTAGAACGATTCGCGTTTGTTTATGAATTCGCACCACTCGTAAGGTTGGCTAGTGGTTTCCCTTCTTCTTCTTCTTCTAATGGCGCTACAGTCCTGGGTGGACCTGTGCCTTTACCAGCCAGCACTGTCTTTCGTCGTTCGCTCCAAGTTGGTTGATGGCCTTCTCCACTTGTGAGCGCCACCTTATCCTGGGCCGTCCTCTGTTGCGTTGTTCCAATAGCTCAGATTCGAAAACTTTTCGGGCAGGGGCAGTGGAGTCAATACGCTCTACATGGACTAGCCATCTTAAGCGTAGTTTCCGGAGACACTTGACTAGGCGCATGTCGTTGTACAGCCCATAGAGTTCGTCGTTAATTCTTCTCCTCCAGATGCCTTCAACGCAAACAGTGGTTTCGCTATCTTCGCAAAATCCTTAATAAAACGTCGGTAATATGATGCCAGTCCAAGAAATCCTCTAAGTTCTTTTAGATTATCCGTTCCGTTTTTTGTCAGTAGCAAAAATTGTGTCTCCTGGTTCATATTTTTTTGATTTCTTTATTTTTAGATTTTCTTTCAACTGCTCTTGATTCTGGTGTTTCCTAATTTGCTCTTTTAAGTCTGAATTTAGTTTATTGCTGAAACTTATGAAATTTTTGTAGTTGATGCGATTATATCTGTCGGAAATTATATCAATTGGTTTTCTTTTTATGGTTTCGCTTCTTCTTCTTCTTCTTCTAATAGCGCTACAGTCCGGGGTATACTTGTGTCGCAACCAACTTGCCTCTCCATCTAGCACGATTTTTTGCCAGCTGCCGTCAGTTGCGCGATCCAAGTTGGCTGAGGTCCTTCTCCTCTTGTGAGCGCCACCTTCTCCAGGACCCTCCTCTGCTGCGTTGTACCAAAGGCTCAGTTTTGAAGACTTTTCGGACCGGAGCAGCGGAGTCCATACGCTCTACATGGACTAGCCGTCTTAAGCGTTGTATCCGGAGACGCTTGACTAGGCGCATGTTGTTGTACAGACAATAGAGTTCGTCGTTAATTCTTCTTCTTCAGATGCCTTCAACGCAAACAGTGGTTTCACTATCTTCGCAAAATCCTTCATAAAACGTCGGTAATATGATGCCAATTCAAGAAATCCTCTAATTCCTTTCAGATTATCCGTTCCGTTTTTTGTCAGTAACAAAAATTGTGTCTCCTGGTTCATGTTTTTTTGATTTCTTTCTTTTTATATTTTCCTTCACCTGCTGTTGTTGTTCTTTATTCTATAAGGCGTTTCTGTGTGCTCTATTGACGATCCGTCAAAAATTTTATTTTCCTTGCTCCGTACAAATAGTAGCGCTGATAATCCAACGCCAAAACTATGGCCAATATCTCTCTTTCGTTGGTGGCATAGTTTTCCACTGTCTTGTTTAAGGACCGGGATATATACATGATTGGTTTATCTTTTTCAATTTCTCCTTGACTCAACACTGCTCCAATGGTGATTCGATGCATCTGTAGTCAATATGAATGGATAGTCGATATCAGGAAATGTAAGTATTTCCGATGATGGTAGTAAAGTTTTGAGATTGTGATATGCTTCTTTCTCATTTTCGTTGAGCTGAATTCTTATATTCTTAGACCGATTCGCGTTTGTTTATGAATTTGCACCACTCGTAAGGTTGGCTAGTGGTTTCCCTTCTTCTTCTTCTTCTAATGGCGCTACAGTCCTGGGTGGACCTGTGCCTCCACCAGCCAGCACTGTCTTTCGTCTTTCGCTTCAAGTTGGTTGATGACCTTCTCCACTTGTGAGCGCCACCTTATCCTGGGCCGTCCTCTGTTGCGTTGTTCCAATAGCTCAGATTCGAAAACTTTTCGGGCCGGGGTAGTGGAGTCAATACGCTCTACATGGACTAGCCATCTTAAGCGTAGTTTCCGGAGACACTTGACTAGACGCATGACGTTGTACAGCCCATAGAGTTCGTCGTTAATTCTTCTCCTCCAGATGCCTTCAACGCAAACAGTGGTTTCGCTATCTTCGCAAAATCCTTAATAAAACGTCGGTAATATGATGCCAGTCCAAGAAATCCTCTAAGTTCTTTCAGATTATCCGTTCCGTTTTTTGTCAGTAACAAAAATTGTGTCTCCTGGTTCATATTTTTTTGATTTCTTTATTTTTAGATTTTCTTTCAACTGCTTTTGATTCTGGTGTTTCCTAAATTGCTCTTTTAAGTCTGAATTTAGTTTATTGCTGAAACTTATGAAATTTTTGTAGTTGATGCGATTATATCTGTCGGAAATTATATCAATTGGTTTTCTTTTTATGGTTTCGCTTCTTCTTCTTCTTCTTCTTATAGCGCTACAGTCCGGGGTATACTTGTGTCGCAACCAACTTGCCTCTCCATCTAGCACGATCTTTTGCCAGCTGCCGCCAGTTGCGCGATCCAAGTTGGTTGAGGTCTTTCTCCTCTTGTGAGCGCCACCTTCTCCAGGACCCTCCTCTGCTGCGTTGTACCAAAGGCTCAGTTTTGAAGACTTTTCGGACCGGAGCAGCGGAATCCTTACGCTCTACATGGACTAGCCGTCTTAAGCGTTGTATCCGGAGACGCTTGACTAGGCGCATGTTGTTGTACAGCCAATAGAGTTCGTCGTTAATTCTTCTTCTTCAGATGCCTTCAACGCAAACAGTGGTTTCACTATCTTCGCAAAATCCTTCATAAAACGTCGGTAATATGATGCCAATTCAAGAAATCCTCTAATTCCTTTTAGATTATCCGTTCTGTTTTTTGTCAGTAACAAAAATTGTGTCTCCTGGTTCATGTTTTTTTGATTTCTTTCTTTTTATATTTTCCTTCACCTGCTGTTGTTGTTCTTTATTCTATAAGGCGTTTCTGTGTGCTCTATTGACGATCCGTCAAAATTTTTATTTTCCTGGCTCCGTACCAATAGTAGCAAAGATTATCCAACGCCCAAACTATGGCCAACATCTCTTTTTCGTTGGTGGCATAGTTTTCCTCTGTTTTGTTTAAGGACCGGGATATATACATGATTGGTTTATCTTTTTCAATTTCTCCTTGACTCAGCACTGCTCCAATGGTGATTCGATGCATCTGTAGTCAATATGAATGTATAGTCGATATCAGGAAATGTAAGTATTTTCGATGATGGTAGTAAAGTTTTGAGATTGTGATATGCTTCTTTCTCCTTTTCGTTGAGCTGAATTCTTATATTCTTAGAACGATTCGCGTTTGTTTATGAATTCGCACCACTCGTAAGGTTGGCTAGTGGTTTCCCTTCTTCTTCTTCTTCTAATGGCGCTACAGTCCTGGGTGGACCTGTGCCTCCACCAGCCAGCACTGTCTTTCGTCGTTCGCTCCAAGTTGGTTGATGGCCTTCTCCACTTGTGTGCGCCACCTTATCCTGGGTCGTCCTCTGTTGCGTTGTTCCAATGGCTCAGATTCGAAAAATTTTCGGGCCGGGGCAGTGGAGTCAATACGCTCTACATGGACTAGCCATCTTAAGCGTTGTTTCCGGAGACACTTGACTAGGCGCATGTCGTTGTACAGCCCATAGAGTTCGTCGTTAATTCTTCTCCTCCACATGCCTTCAATGCAAACAGTGGTTTCGCTATCTTCGCAAAATCCTTAATAAAACGTCGGTAATATGATGCCAATCCAAGAAATCCTCTAATTCCTTTCAGATTATCCGTTCCGTTTTCTGTCAGTAACAAAAATTGTGTCTCTTGGTTCATAGTTTTTTGTTTTCTTTCTCTTTAGATTTTCCTTCCACTGCTTTTGATACTAGTGTTTCCTAGCTTGCTCTTTTAGGTTTGAATTTAGTTTATTGCTGAAACTTATGAAATTTTTGTAGTTGATGCGATTATATCTGTCGAATATTATATCAGTTGGTTTTCTTTTTATGGTTTCGCTTCATCTTCTTCTTCTTCTTATAGCGCTAAAGTCCGGGGTGGACCTGTGTCTCAACCAACATGCCTCTCCATCCAGCACGATCTTTCGCCAGCTGCCGCCAGTTGCGCGATCCAAGTTGGTTGAGGTCCTTCTCCTCTTGTGAGCGCCACCTTCACCAGGACCCTCCTCTGCTGCGTTTCACCAAAGGCTCAGTTTTGAAGAGTTTTGGGCCCGAGAAGTGGAGTCCATACGCTCTACATGGACTAGCCGTCTTAAGCGTTGTATCCGGAGACGCTTGACTAGGCGCATGTTGTTGTACAGCCAATAGAGTTCGTCGTTAATTCTTCTCCTCAAGATGCCTTCAACGCAAACAGTGGTTTCGCTATCTTCGCGAAATCCTTCATAAAACGTCGGTAATATGATGCCAATTCAAGAAATCCTCTAATTCCTTTCAGATTATCCGTTCCGTTTTTTGTCAGTAACAAAAATTGTGTCTCCTGGTTCATGTTTTTTTGATTTCTTTCTTTTTATATTTTCCTTCACCTGCTGTTTTTGTTCTTTATTCTATAAGGCGTTTCTGTGTGCTCTATTGACGATCCGTCAAAATTTTTATTTTCCTTGCTCCGTACAAATAGTAGCAAAGATTATCCAACGCCAAAACTATGGCCAATATCTCTCTTTCGTTGGTGGCATAGTTTTCCTCTGTCTTGTTTAAGGACCGGGATATATAAATGATTGGTTTATCTTTTTCAATTTCTCCTTGACTCAACACTGCTCCAATGGTGATTCGATGCATCTGTAGTCAATATGAATGGATAGTCGATATCAGGAAATGTAAGTATTTCCGATGATAGTAGTAAAGTTTTAAGATTGTGATATGCTTCTTTCTCTTTTTCGTTGAGCTGAATTCTTATATTCTTAAAACGATTCGCGTTTGTTTATGAATTCGCACCACTCGTAAGGTTGGCTAGTCGTTTCCCTTCTTCTTCTTCTTTTTCTTCTTCTTCTTCTTCTAATGGCGCTACAGTCCTGGGTGGACCTGTGCCTCCACCAGCCAGCACTGTCTTTCGTCTTTCGCTCCAAGTTGGTTGATGGCCTTCTCCACTTGTGAGCACCACCTTATCCTGGGCCGTCCTCTGTTGCGTTGTTCCAATGGCTCAGATTCGAAAACTTTTCGGGCCGGGGCAGTGGAGTCAATACGCTCTACATGGGCTAGCCATCTTAAGCGTAGTTTCCTGAGACACTTGGCTAGGCGCATGTCGTTGTACAGCCCATAGAGTTCGTCGTTAATTCTTCTCCTCCAGATGCCTTCAACGCAAACAGTGGTTTCGCTATCTTCGCAAAATCCTGAATAAAACGTCGGTAATATGTTCTTTCAGATTATCCGTTCCGTTTTTTGTCAGTAACAAAAATTGTGTCTCCTGGTTCTTATGTTTTTGGTTTCTTTCTGTTTAGATATTCCTTCCACTGATTTTGATTCTGGTGGTTCCTAATTTGCTCTTTTAAGTCTGAATTTAGTTTATTGCTGAAACTTATGAAATTTTTGTAGTTGATGCGATTATATCTGTCGAAAATTATATCAATTGGTTTTCTTTTTATGGTTTCGCTTCTTCTTCTTCTTCTTCTTATAGCGCTACAGTCCAGGGTGGACCTGTGTCTCAACCAACATGCCTCTCCATCCAGCACGATCTTTTGCGAGCTGCCGCCAGTTGCGCTATCCAAGTTGGTTGAGGTCCTTCTCCTCTTGTGAGCGCCACCTTCTCCAGGACCCTCCTCTGCTGCGTTGTACCAAAGGCTCAGTTTTGAAGACTTTTCGGACCGGAGCAGTGGAGTCCATACGCTCTACATGGACTAGCCGTCTTAAGCGTTGTATCCGGAGACGCTTGACTAGGCGCATGTTGTTGTACAGCCAATAGAGTTCGTCGTTAATTCTTCTCCTTCAGATGCCTTCAACGCAAACAGTGGTTTCGCTATCTTCGCAAAATCCTTCATAAAACGTCGGTAATATGATGCCAATTCAAGAAATCCTCTAATTCCTTTCAGATTATCCGTTCCGTTTTTTGTCAGTAACAAAAATTGTGTCTCCTGGTTCATGTTTTTTTGATTTCTTTCTTTTTATATTTTCCTTCACCTGCTGTTGTTGTTCTTTATTCTATAAGGCGTTTCTGTGTGCTCTATTGACGATCCGTCAAAATTTTTATTTTCCTGGCTCCGTACAAATAGTAGCGAAGATTATCCAACGCCCAAACTATGGCCAACATATCTCTTTCGTTGGTGGCATAGTTTTCCTCTGTCTTGTTTAAGGACCGGGATATATACATGATTGGTTTATCTTTTCCAATTTCTCCTCGACTCAACACTGCTCCAATGTGATTCGAGGCATCTGTAGTCAATATGAATGGATAGTCGATCTCTGGAAATGTAAGTATTTCCGATGATGGTAGTAAAGTTTTGAGATTTTGATATGCTTCTTTCTCTTTTTCGTTGAGCTGAATTCTTATTTTCTTAGAACGATTCGCGTTTGTTTATGAATTCGCACCACTCGTAAGGTTGGCTAGTGGTTTCCCTTCTTCTTCTTCTTCTAATGGCGCTACAGTCCTGGGTGGACCTGTGCCTCCACCAGCCAGCACTGTCTTTCGTCTTTTGCTTCAAGTTGGTTGATGGCCTTCTCCACTTGTGAGCGCCACCTTATCCTGGGCCGTCCTCTGTTGCGTTGTTCCAATAGCTCAGATTCGAAGACTTTTCGGGCCGGGGCAGTGGAGTCAATACGCTCTACATGGACTAGCCATCTTAAGCGTAGTTTCCGGAGACACTTGACTAGGCGCATGTCGTTGTACAGCCCATAGAGTTCGTCGTTAATTCTTCTCCTCCAGATGCCCTCAACGCAAACAGTGGTTTCGCTATCTTCGCAAAATCCTTAATAAAACGTCGGTAATATGTTCTTTCAGATTATCCGTTCCGTTTTTTGTCAGTAACAAAAATTGTGTCTCCTGGTTCTTATTTTTTGGTTTCTTTCTGTTTAGATATTCCTTCCACTGATTTTGATTCTGGTGGTTCCTAATTTGCTCTTTTAAGTCTGAATTTAGTTTATTGCTGAAACTTATGAAATTTTTGTAGTTGATGCGATTATATCTGTCGAAAATTATATCAATTGGTTTTCTTTTTATGGTTTCGCTTCTTCTTCTTCTTCTTCTTATAGCGCTACAGTCCAGGGTGGACCTGTGTCTCAACCAACATGCCTCTCCATCCAGCACGATCTTTTGCGAGCTGCCGCCAGTTGCCCTATCCAAGTTGGTTGGGGTCCTTCTCCTCTTGTGAGCGCCACCTTCTCCAGGACCCTCCTCTGCTGCGTTGTACCAAAGGCTCAGTTTTGAAGACTTTTCGGACCGGAGCAGCGGAGTCCATACGCTCTACATGGACTAGCCGTCTTAAGCGTTGTATCCGGAGACGTTTGACTAGGCGCATGTTGTTGTACAGCCAATAGAGTTCGTCGTTAATTCTTCTCCTCCAGATGCCTTCAACGCAAACAGTGGTTTCGCAATCTCCGCAAAATCCTGAATAGAACGTCGGTAATATGTTCTTTCAGATTATCCGTTCCGTTTTATGTCAGTAACAAAAATTGAGTCTCCTGGTTCATATGTTTTTGATTTCTTTATTTTTAGATTTTCCTTCAACTGCTTTTGATTCTGGTGTTTCCTAATTTGCTCTTTTAAGTCTGAATTTAGTTTATTGCTGAAACTTATGAAATTTTTGTAGTTGATGCGATTATATCTGTCGAAAATTATATCAATTGGTTTTCTTTTTATGGTTTCGCTTCTTCTTCTTCTTATAGCGCTACAGTCCGGGGTGGACCTGTGTCTCAACCAACATGCCTCTCCATCCAGCACGATCTTTTGCCAGCTGCCGCCAGTTGCGCTATCCAAGTTGGTTGAGGTCCTTCTCCTCTTGTGAGCGCCACCATCTCCAGGACCCTCCTCTGCTGCGTTGTACCAAAGGCTCAGTTTTGAAGACTTTTCGGACCGGAGCAGTGGAGTCCATACGCTCTACATGGACTAGCCGTCTTAAGCGTTGTATCCGGAGACGCTTGACTAGGCGCATGTTGTTGTACAGCCAATAGAGTTCGTCGTTAATTCTTCTCCTTCAGATGCCTTCAACGCAAACAGTGGTTTCGCTATCTTCGCAAAATCCTTCATAAAACGTCGGTAATATGATGCCAATTCAAGAAATCCTCTAATTCCTTTCAGATTATCCGTTCCGTTTTTTGTCAGTAACAAAAATTGTGTCTCCTGGTTCATGTTTTTTTGATTTCTTTCTTTTTATATTTTCCTTCACCTGCTGTTGTTGTTCTTTATTCTATAAGGCGTTTCTGTGTGCTCTATTGACGATCCGTCAAAATTTTTATTTTCCTGGCTCCGTACAAATAGTAGCGAAGATTATCCATCGCCCAAACTATGGCCAACATATCTCTTTCGTTGGTGGCATAGTTTTCCTCTGTCTTGTTTAAGGACCGGGATATATACATGATTGGTTTATCTTTTCCAATTTCTCCTCGACTCAACACTGCTCCAATGTGATTCGAGGCATCTGTAGTCAATATGAATGGATAGTCGATCTCTGGAAATGTAAGTATTTCCGATGATGGTAGTAAAGTTTTGAGATTTTGATATGCTTCTTTCTCTTTTTCGTTGAGCTGAATTCTTATTTTCTTAGAACGATTCGCGTTTGTTTATGAATTCGCACCACTCGTAAGGTTGGCTAGTGGTTTCCCTTCTTCTTCTTCTTCTAATGGCGCTACAGTCCTGGGTGGACCTGTGCCTCCACCAGCCAGCACTGTCTTTCGTCTTTTGCTTCAAGTTGGTTGATGGCCTTCTCCACTTGTGAGCGCCACCTTATCCTGGGCCGTCCTCTGTTGCGTTGTTCCAATAGCTCAGATTCGAAGACTTTTCGGGCCGGGGCAGTGGAGTCAATACGCTCTACATGGACTAGCCATCTTAAGCGTAGTTTCCGGAGACACTTGACTAGGCGCATGTCGTTGTACAGCCCATAGAGTTCGTCGTTAATTCTTCTCCTCCAGATGCCCTCAACGCAAACAGTGGTTTCGCTATCTTCGCAAAATCCTTAATAAAACGTCGGTAATATGTTCTTTCAGATTATCCGTTCCGTTTTTTGTCAGTAACAAAAATTGTGTCTCCTGGTTCTTATTTTTTGGTTTCTTTCTGTTTAGATATTCCTTCCACTGATTTTGATTCTGGTGGTTCCTAATTTGCTCTTTTAAGTCTGAATTTAGTTTATTGCTGAAACTTATGAAATTTTTGTAGTTGATGCGATTATATCTGTCGAAAATTATATCAATTGGTTTTCTTTTTATGGTTTCGCTTCTTCTTCTTCTTCTTCTTATAGCGCTACAGTCCAGGGTGGACCTGTGTCTCAACCAACATGCCTCTCCATCCAGCACGATCTTTTGCGAGCTGCCGCCAGTTGCCCTATCCAAGTTGGTTGGGGTCCTTCTCCTCTTGTGAGCGCCACCTTCTCCAGGACCCTCCTCTGCTGCGTTGTACCAAAGGCTCAGTTTTGAAGACTTTTCGGACCGGAGCAGCGGAGTCCATACGCTCTACATGGACTAGCCGTCTTAAGCGTTGTATCCGGAGACGTTTGACTAGGCGCATGTTGTTGTACAGCCAATAGAGTTCGTCGTTAATTCTTCTCCTCCAGATGCCTTCAACGCAAACAGTGGTTTCGCAATCTCCGCAAAATCCTGAATAGAACGTCGGTAATATGTTCTTTCAGATTATCCGTTCCGTTTTATGTCAGTAACAAAAATTGAGTCTCCTGGTTCATATGTTTTTGATTTCTTTATTTTTAGATTTTCCTTCAACTGCTTTTGATTCTGGTGTTTCCTAATTTGCTCTTTTAAGTCTGAATTTAGTTTATTGCTGAAACTTATGAAATTTTTGTAGTTGATGCGATTATATCTGTCGAAAATTATATCAATTGGTTTTCTTTTTATGGTTTCGCTTCTTCTTCTTCTTATAGCGCTACAGTCCGGGGTGGACCTGTGTCTCAACCAACATGCCTCTCCATCCAGCACGATCTTTTGCCAGCTGCCGCCAGTTGCGCTATCCAAGTTGGTTGAGGTCCTTCTCCTCTTGTGAGCGCCACCATCTCCAGGACCCTCCTCTGCTGCGTTGTACCAAAGGCTCAGTTTTGAAGACTTTTCGGACCGGAGCAGTGGAGTCCATACGCTCTACATGGACTAGCCGTCTTAAGCGTTGTATCCGGAGACGCTTGACTAGGCGCATGTTGTTGTACAGCCAATAGAGTTCGTCGTTAATTCTTCTCCTTCAGATGCCTTCAACGCAAACAGTGGTTTCGCTATCTTCGCAAAATCCTTCATAAAACGTCGGTAATATGATGCCAATTCAAGAAATCCTCTAATTCCTTTCAGATTATCCCTTCCGTTTTTTGTCAGTAACAAAAATTGTGTCTCCTGGTTCATGTTTTTTTGATTTCTTTCTTTTTATATTTTCCTTCACCTGCTGTTGTTGTTCCTTATTCTATAAGGCGTTTCTGTGTGCTCTATTGACGATAAGTCAAAATTTTTATTTTCCTGGCTCCGTACCAATAGTAGCGAAGATTATCCAACGCCCAAACTATGGCCAACATCTCTCTTTCGTTGGTGGCATAGTTTTCCTCTGTTTTGTTTAAGGACCGGGATATATACATGATTGGTTTATCTTTTCCAATTTCTCCTCGACTCAACACTGCTCCAATGGTGATTCGAGGCATCTGTAGTCAATATGAACGGATAGTCGATCTCAGGAAATGTAAGTATTTCCGATGATGGTAGTAAAGTTTTGAGATTGTGATATGCTTTTTTCTCTTTTTCGTTGAGCTGAATTCTTATATTCTTAGAACGATTCGCGTTTGTTTATGATTTCGCACCACTCGTAAGGTTGGCTAGTGGTTTCCCTTCTTCTTCTTCTTCTAATGGCGCTACAGTCCTGGGTGGACCTGTGCCTCCACCAGCCAGCACTGTCTTTCGTCTTTCGCTTCAAGTTGGTTGATGACCTTCTCCACTTGTGAGCGCCACCTTATCCTGGGCCGTCCTCTGTTGCATTGTTCCAATAGCTCAGATTCGAAAACTTTTCGGGCCGGGGCAGTGGAGTCAATACGCTCTACATGGACTAGCCATCTTAAGCGTAGTTTCCGGAGACACTTGACTAGGCGCATGTCGTTGTACAGCCCATAGAGTTCGTCGTTAATTCTTCTCCTCCAGATGCCTTCAACGCAAACAGTGGTTTCGCTATCTTCGTAAAATCCTTAATAAAACGTCGGTAATATGATGCCAGTCCAAGAAATCCTCTAAGTTCTTTCAGATTATCCGTTCCGTTTTTTGTCAGTAACAAAAATTGTGTCTCCTGGTTCATATTTTTTTGATTTCTTTATTTTTAGATTTTCTTTCAACTGCTTTTGATTCTGGTGTTTCCTAATTTGCTCTTTTAAGTCTGAATTTAGTTTACTGCTGAAACTTATGAAATTTTTGTAGTTGATGCGATTATATCTGTCGAAAATTATATCAATTGGTTTTCTTTTTATGGTTTCGCTTCTTCTTCTTCTTCTTCTTCTTATAGCGCTACAGTCCTTGGTATACGTGTGCCGCAACCAACATGCATCTCCATTCAGCACGATCTTTTGCCAGCTGCCGCCAGTTGCGCGATCCAAGTTGGTTGAGGTCCTTCTCCTCTTGTGAGCGCCAACTTCTCCAGGACCCTCCTCTGCTGCGTTGTACCAGAGGCTCAGTTTTAAAGACTTTTCGGACCGGAGCAGCGGAGTCCATACGCTCTACATGGACAAGCCGTCTTAAGCGTTTTATCCGGAGACGCTTGACCAGGCTCATGTTGTTGTACAGCCAATAGAGTTCGTCGTTAATTCTTCTCCTTCAGATGCCTTCAACGCAAACAGTGGTTTCGCTATCTTCGCAAAATCCTTCATAAAACGTCGGTAATATGTTCTTTCAGATTATCCGTTCCGTTTTTTGTCAGTAACAAAAATTGAGTCTCCTGGTTCATATGTTTTTGATTTCTTTATTTTTAGATTTTCCTTCAACTGCTTTTGATTCTGGTGTTTCCTAATTTGCTCTTTTAAGTCTGAATTTAGTTTATTGCTGAAACTTATGAAACTTTTGTAGTTGATGCGATTATATCTGTCGAAAATTATATCAATTGGTTTTCTTTTTATGGTTTCGCTTCTTCTTCTTATAGCGCTACAGTCCGGGGTGCACCTGTGTCTCAATCAACATGCCTCTCCATCCAGCACGATCTTTCGCGAGCTGCCGCCAGTTGCGCTATCCAAGTTGGTTCAGGTCCTTCTCCTGTTGTGAGCGCCACCTTCTCCTCTGCTGCGTTGTACCAAAGGCTCAGTTTTGAAGACTATCTCTCTTTCGTTGGTGGCATAGTTTTCCTCTGTCTTGTTTAAGGACCGGGATATATACATGATTGGTTTATCTTTTTCAATTTCTCCTTGACTCAACACTGCTCCAATGGTGATTCGATGCAACTGTAGTCAATATGAATGGATAGTCGATATCAGGAAATGTAAGTATTTCCGAAGATAGTAGTAAAGTTTTGAGATTGTGATATGCTTCTTTCTCTTTTTCGTTGAACTGAATTCTTATATTCTTAGACCGATTCGCGTTTGTTTATGAATTCGCACCACTCGTAAGGTTGTCTAGTGGTTTCCCTTCTTCTTCTTCTTCTAATGGCGCTACAGTCCTGGGTGGACCTGTGCCTCCACCAGCCAGCACTGTCTTTCGTCTTTCGCTCCTAGTTGGTTGATGGCCTTCTCCACTTGTGAGCACCACCTTATCCTGGGCCGTCCTCTGTTGCGTTGTTCCAATGGCTCAGATTCGAAAACTTTTCGGGCCGGGGCAGTGGAGTCAATACGCTTTACATGGGCTTGCCATCTTAAGCGTAGTTTCCGGAGACACTTGACTAGGCGCATGTCGTTGTACAGCCCATAGAGTTCGTCGTTAATTCTTCTCCTCCAGATGCCTTCAACGCAAACAGTGGTTTCGCAATCTTCGCAAAATCCTTCATAAAACGTCGGTAATATGATGCCAATTCAAGAAATCCTCTAATTCCTTTCAGGTTATCCGTTCCGTTTTTTGTCAGTAACAAAAATTGTGTCTCCTGGTTCATGTTTTTTTGATTTCTTTCTTTTTATATTTTTCTTCACCTGCTGTTGTTGTTCTTTATTATATAAGGCTTTTCTGTGTGCTCTATTGACGATCCGTCAGAAGTTTTATTTTCCTTGCTCCGTAGAAATAGTAGCGAAGATTATCCAACGCCCAAATTATGACCAACATATCTCTTTCGTTGGTGGCATAGTTTTCCTCTGCCTTGTTTTAGGACCGGGATATATACATGATTGGTTTATCTTTTTCAATTTCTACTTGACACAACACTGCTCCAATGGTGATTCGATGCATCTGTAGTCAATATGAATGTATAGTCGATATCAGGAAATGTAAGTATTTCCGATGATGGTAGTAAAGTTTTGAGATTGTGATATGCTTCTTTCTCTTTTTCGTTGAGCTGAATTCTTATATTCTTAAAACGATTCGCGTTTGTTTATGAATTCGCACCAGTCGTAAGGTTGGCTAGTCGTTTCCCTTCTTCTTCTTCTTCTTCTTCTTCTTCTTCTTCTAATGGCGCTACTGTCCTGGGTGGACATGTGCCTCCACCAGCCAGCACTGTATTTCGTCTTTTGCTCCAAGTTGGTTGATGGCCTTCTCCACTTGTGAGCGCCACCTTATCCTGGGCCGTCCTCTGTTGCGTTGTTCCAATGGCTCAGATTCGAAAACTTTTCGTGCCGGGGCAGTGGAGTCAATACTCTCTACATGGACTAGCCATCTTAAGCGTTGTTTCCGGAGACACTTGACTAGGCGCATGTCATTGTACAGCCCATAGAGTTCGTCGTTAATTCTTCTCCTCCAGATGCCTTCAACGCAAACAGTGGCTTCGCTATCTTCGCCAAATCCTTAACAAAACGTGGGTATTATGATGCCAGTCCAAGAAATCCTCTAAGTTCTTTCAGATTATTCGTTCCGTTTTTTGTCAGAAAAAAAAATTGTGTCTCCTGGTTCTTATTTTTTTGTTTTCATTCTTTTTAGATTTTCCTTCCACTGCTTTTGATTCTGGTGTTTCCTAATTCTCTCTTTTAAGTCCGAATTTAGTTTATTAATTATACCTTATTTAATTTTTGTAGTTGATGGAGCAGTGGAGTCCATACGCTCTGCATGGACTACCCATCTTAAGCGTTGTTTCCGGAAACGATTGACTAGGCGCATGAAGTTGTGCAGCCCATAAAGTTCGTCGTTAATTCTTCTCCTGCAGATGCATTCAAGGCAAACAGTGGTTTCGCTATCTTCGCACAAAATAAAACGTCGGTAATATTATGCCAGTCCAAGAAATCTTCTAAGTTCTTTCAGATTGTCCGTTCCGTTTTATGTCAGTAACAAAAATTGTGTCTCCTGGTTCATATTTTTTTGATTTCTTTCTTTTTAGATGTTCCTTCAACTGCTTTTTTATATTTTAAGGAAAAGAATTTTTCAAACCTTGACATTTTATCTATACATGTAACAACATCTCCCTTTCTTTGGTAGCATAGTTTTCCTCTGTCTTGTTTAAGGAGCGGGAAATATACGTGATTGGTTTATCTTTTCCAATTTCTCCTTGACTCAACACTGCTCTAATGGTGATTCGATGCATCTGTAGTCAATATAAATGGTTAGTCAAAATCTGGAAATGTAAGTATTTCCGATGATGGTAGTAAAGTTTTGAAATTGTGAAATGCTTCTTTCTCTTTTTCGTTGAGCTGAATTCTTATATTCTTAGACCGATTCGCTTTTGTTTATGAATTCGCACCTCTCGTAAGGTTGGCTAGTGGTTTCCCTTCTTCTTCAAATGGCGCTACAATCCGGGATGAACCTGGACCTCCACCAGCTAGCGCTGTCTTTCGTCTTTCGATAGTTGCGCGCTCCAAGTTGGTTGAGTTCCTTCTCCACTTGTGAGCTCCACCTTATCCTGGGCCGTCCTCTGTTGCGTTGTTCCAATAGCTCAGATTCGAAAACTTTTCGGGCCGGGGCAGTGGAGTCAATACGCTCTACATGGACTAGCCATCTTAAGCGTAGTTTCAGGAGACACTTGACTAGTCGCATGTCGTTGTACAGCCCATAGAGTTCGTCGTTAATTCTTATCCTCCAGATGCCTTCAACGCAAACAGTGGTTTCGCTATCTTCGCAAAATCCTTAATAAAACGTCGGTAATATGATGCCAGTCCAAGAAATCCTCTAATTCCTTTCAGATTATCCGTTCCGTTTTTTGTCAGTAATAAAAATTGTGTCTCCTGGTTCATATTTTTTTGATTTCTTTCTTTTTAGATGTTCCTTCAACTGCTTTTTTATATTTTAAGGAAAAGAATTTTTTAAACCTTGACATTTTATCTGTACATGTAAAAACATCTCTCTTTCTTTGGTAGCATAGTTTTCCTCTGTCTTGTCTAAGGAGCGGGAAATATACGTGATTGGTTTATCTTTTCCAATTTCTTCTTGACTCAACACTGCTCTAATGGTGATTTGATGCATCTGTAGTCGATATAAATGGTTAGTCAAAATCTGGAAATGTAAGTATTTCCTATGATTGTAGTAAAGTTTTGAAATTGTGAAATGCTTCTTTCTCTTTTTCGTTGAGCTGAATTCTTATATTCTTAGACCGATTCGCTTTTGTTTATGAATTCGCACCTCTCGTAAGCCAGCACTGCCTTTCGTCTTCCGCCAGTTGCGCACTCCAAGTTGGTTGAGGTCCTTCTCCACTTGTGAGCGCCACCTTATCCTGGGCCGTCCTCTGTTGCGTTGTTCCAATGGCTCAGATTCGAAGACTTTTCGGGCCGGAGTAGTGGAGTTCATACGCTCTACATGGACTAGCCGTCTTAAGCGTTGTATCCGGAGACGCTTGACTAGGCGCATGTTGCTGTACAGCCAATAGAGTTCGTCGTTAATTCTTCTTCTTCAGATGCCTTCAACGCAAACAGTGGTTTCGCTATCTTCGGTCCAACAAATCCTCTAATCCCTTTCAGATTATCTGTTCCGTTTTTTGTCAGTAAAAAAAATTGTGTCTCCTGGTTCATGTTTTTTTGATTTTTTCTTTTTAGATTTTCCTTCACCTGCTGTTGTTGTTCTTTATTCTATAAGGCGTTTCTGTGTGCTCTATTGACGATCCGTCAGAATTTTTATTTTCCTTGCTCCGTACAAATAGTAGCGAAGTTTATCCAACGCCCAAACTATGGCCAACATCTCCCTTTCGTTGGTATCATAGTTTTCCTCTGTCTTCTTTAAGGAGCAGGATAAATACGTGATTGGTTTCTCTTTTCCAATTTCTCCTTAACTCGCACTACCCTAATGGTGATTCGATGCATCTGTAGTCAACGTGAATGGTTAGTCAAAATCTGGAAATGTATGTATTTCCGATGATGGTAGTAAAGTTTTGCAATTGTGAAATGCTTCTTTCTCTTTTTCGTTGAGCTGAATTCTTACATTCTTAAACCGATGCGCTTTTGTTTGTGAATTCGGGCATCTCATAAGGTTGGTTAGTGGTTTCGCTTCTTCGTCTCCTTCCTTCTGCCTTTAACGCAAACCTTCAACGCAAACAGTGGTTTTGCTATCTTCGCAAAATCCTTAATAAAACGTCGGTATTATGATGCCAGTCCAAGAAATCCTCTAATCCCTTTCAGATTATCTGTTCCGTTTTTTGTCAGTAACAAAAATTGTGTCTCCTGGTTCATGTTGTTTTTGATTTTTTCTTTTTAGATTTTCCTTCACCTGCTGTTGTTGTTCTTTATTCTATAAGGCGTTTCTGTGTGCTCTATTGACGATCCGTCAGAATTTTTATTTTCCTTGCTCCGTACAAATAGTAGCGAAGTTTATCCAACGCCCAAACTATGGCCAATTTCTTTTCCAATTTCTCCTTGACTCAACACTGCTCCAATGGTGATTCGATGCATCTGTAGTCAATATGAATGGTTAGTCAAAATCTGGAAATGTAAGTATTTCCGGTGATGGAAGTAAAGTATTGAAATTGTAAAATGCTTCTTTCTCTTTTTCGTTGAGCTGAATTCTTATATTCTTAGACCGATTCGCTTTTGTTTATGAATTCGCACCTCTCGTAAGGTTGGCTAGTGGTTTCCCTTCTTCTTCTTCTTCTAATGGCGCTACAGTCCGGGGTGGACCGGGGCCTCCACCAGCCAGCACTGTCTTTCGTCTTCCGCCAGTTGCGCGCTCCCAGTTGGTTGAGGGCCTTCTCCACTTGTGAGCGCCACCTTATCCTGGGCCGTCCTCTGTTGCGTTGTTCCAATGACTCAAATTCGAAGACTTTTCGGGCCGGGGCAGTATAGTCCATAGGCTCTACATGGACTAGCCATCTTAAGCCTTGTTTCCGGAGACACTTGACTAGGCGCATGTCGTTGTACAGCCCATAGACTTCGCCGTTAATTCTTCTCCTCCAGATGTCTTCAATGTAAACAGTGGTTTCGCTTTCTTCGCAAAATCCTTAATAGAACGTCGGTAATATGGTGCCAGTCCAAGAAATCCTCTAAGTTCTTTCAGATTATCCGTTCCGTTTTTTGTCAGTAACATAAATTGCGTCTCCTGGTTCATATTTTTTTGATTTCTTTGTTTTTAGATTTTCCTTCAACTGCTTTTGATTCTGATGTTTCCTAATTTGCTGTTTTAAGTCTGAATTTAGTTTATTGCTGAAACTTATGAAATTTTTGTAGTTGATGGAGCAGTGGAGTCCATACGCTCCACGTGGCCTACCCATCTTAAGCGTTGTATCCGGAGACGCTTGACTGGGCGCATGTTGTTGTACAGCCAATAGAGTTCGTCGTTAATTCTTCTTCTTCAGATGCCTTCAACGCAAACAGTGGTTTCGCTATCTTCGGTCTAACAAATCCTCTAATCCCTTTCAGATTATAGTTCCGTTTTTTGTCAGTAACAAAAATTGTGTCTCCTGGTTCAAGTTTTTTTTGATTTTTTCTTTTTAGATTTTCCTTCACCTGCTGTTGTTGTTCTTTATTCTATAAGGCGTTTCTGTGTGCTCTATTGACGATCCGTCATAATTTTTATTTTCCTTGCTCCGTACAACTAGTAGCGAAGATTATCCAACGCCCAAACTATGGCCAACATCTCCCTTTCGTTGGTATCATAGTTTTCCTCTGTCTTCTTTAAGGAGCGGGATAAATACGTGATTGATTTATCTTTTCCAATTTCTCCTTAACTCACACTACTCTAATGGTGATTCGATGCATCTGTAGTCAACGTGAATGGTAAGTCAAAATCTGGAAATGTATGTATTTCCGATGATGGTAGTAAAGTTATGTAATTGTGAAATGCTTCTTTCTCTTTTTCGTTGAGCTGAATTCTAACATTCTTAGACCGATGCGCTTTTGTTTGTGAATTTGGGCATCTCATAGGGTTGGTTAGTGGTTTCGCTTCTTCGTCTCCTACTTCTTATAGCGCTTCAGTCCGGGGTGGACCTGTGCCTCAACCAACATGCCTCCCCATATAGCACGATCTTTCGTTAGCTGCCGCCAGTTGCGCGATCCAAGTTGGTTGAGGTCCTTCTCCTCTTGTGAGCGCCACCTTCTCCAGGACCCTCCTCTGCTGCGTTGTACCAAAGGGCTCAGTTTCGAAGACTTTTCGGACGGGAGCAGTGGAGTCCGTACGCTCTACATGGGCTAGCCGTCTTAAGCGTTGTATCCGATGACGCTTGACTAGGCGCATGTTGTTGTACAGCCCATAGAGTTCGTCGTTAATTTTTCTCCTCCAGATGCCTTCAACGCAAACAGTGGTTTCGCTACCTTCGCAAAATCCTTTATAAAACGTCGGTAATATGATGCCAGTCTAAAAAATCCTCTAAGTTTTTTCAGATTATCCGTTTCGTTTTTTGTCAGTAACAAAAATTGTGTCTCCTGGTTCTCATTTTTTTTTTTGTTTCTTTCTTTTTAGATTTTCCTTCAACTGCTTTTGATTCTGGTGTTTCCTAGTTTGCTCTTTTAAGTTTGAATTTAGTTTATTCCTGAAACTTATTAAATTTTTGAAATTGATGCGATTATATCTGCCGAAAATTGTATCAATTGATTTTCTTTTTATTACAGAACGTACTGTATTGTTGTAGCGATCGACTGATATTGCTATAAGTTGTTTTAAGTCTAGATCTGGATATTCCCTTTTTAAACACCTGGTAATTTCGATGATAGTTGAATGAACTCTCGATAGTTCCTTTCACTTTACTTTCGATAATTGGGCAGATAAATTCACACCTCTCGTAAGTTTGGCTAGTGGTTTCCCTTCTTCTTCTTCTTCTTCTTCTTCTTCTTCTTCTTCCTCTTCTTCTAATGGCGCTACAGTCCGGGGTGGACATGGGCCTCCACCAGCTAGCACTGCCTTTCGTCTTCCGCCAGTTGCGCACTCCAAGTTGGTTGAGGTCCTTCTCCACTTGTGAGCGCCTCCTTATCCTGGGCCGTCCTCTGTTGCGTTGTTCCAATGGCTCAGATTCGAAGACTTTTCGGGCCGGGGCAGTATAGTCCATACGCTCTACATGGACTAGCCATCTTAAGCCTTGTTTCCGGAGACACTTGACTAGGCGCATGTCGTTGTACAGCCCATAGAGTTCGCCGTTAATTCTTCTCCTCCAGATGCCTTCAATGCAAACAGTGGTTTCGCTATCTTCGCAAAATCCTTAATAAAACGTCGGTAATATGATGTCAGTCCAAGAAATCCTCTAAGTTTTTTCAGATTATCCGTTCCGTTTTTCGTCAGTAACAAAAATTGTGTCTCCTGGTTCATATTTTTTTTATTGCTTTCTTTTTAGATTTTCCCTCAACTGCTTTTCATTCTGGTGTTCCCTAATTTGCTCTTTTAAGTCTGAATTCAGTTTATTGCTGAAACTTATGAAATTTTTGTAGTTGATGGAGCAGTGGAGTCCATACGCTCTACGTGGCATACCCATCTTAAGCGTTGTTTCCGGAGACACTTGACTAGGCGCATGACGTTGTACAGCCCATAACGTTCGTCGTTAATTCTTCTCCTGCAGATGTCTTCAAGGCAAACAGTGGTTTCGCTATCTCCGCAAAATCCTTAATAAAACGTCGGTAATATGATGCCACAAGAAAGGAGACCCCTTCGACTGCGCCAACTATCGAGGGATCAGTCTCCTTAATATCGCATATAAGATTCTCTCTGCCGTATTGTGTGAGCGCCTGAAACCGTTCGTCAACAACCTGATAGGTCCTTATCAGTGTGGTTTCAGGCCAGGGAAGTCCACAATCGACCAGATCTTCACACTGCGGCAAATCCTGGAGAAGTCCCAACAAGTACAAATCGACACCCACCATCTATTTGTCGATTTCAAGGCCGCGTATGACAGCGTGCATAGAGACGAGCTATACAGTGCCATGTCTAGTTTTGGCATCCCTACCAAACTCGTCAGATTGTGTAGGATGACGATGGAGAACTCTCGCTGCTCCGCCAAGGTCGGTAGCGAACTCACCGAGACCTTCGATGTCAAAAAAGGACTTAGACAAGGCGACGCGCTGTCATGCGACTTCTTTAACATCATTTTTGAGGGGATCGTGCGTAACTCACACGTTAACACCAGAGGCACGATCTTCCACAAGTCCGTTCAACTGCTAGCTTATGCGGATGACATTGACGTGATCGGCCGAACTCAGCGAGCCGTCAATGAGGCGTTTGCTAGCATCGAAGCGGAAGCGGCTAAAGTGGGACTGGTGGTAAACGAGGGCAAAACAAAGTATATGCTGTCATCAAAGAAGGACGCAGAACATCGACGTCTCGGACAGAGCGTCACTATGGGCAGCAGACGTTTCGAGGTAGTCAAGGACTTCGTCTACCTCGGCTCCGCGGTGAATAGGGACAACAACATCAGTACCGAAATCAAGCGCAGAATCACTCTTGCCAATCGCTGTTTCTTTGGACTTAAGAGGCAATTGAGTAATAAAGCCCTCTCGCGAACGACCAAAGTGACTTTGTACAACACCTTGATCATCCCAGTCCTGCTTTACGGCGCAGAAACCTGGACGTTACTAAAAGCGGATGAGGAAGCCCTTGGTCTGTTCGAGAGAAAAGTTCTGCGTGCGATTTTTGGTCCTGTTTGCGTTGATGGCATCTGGAGGAGAAGATTCAACCACGAACTGTATGGGCTGTACGGCGGCATGAACCTAGTCAAGCGTCTACGGATACAACGCTTAAGGTGGCTAGGCCATGTAGAGCGGATGGACAACACTGCTCCGGCCCGAAGAGTCTTCGAATCCGAGCCACAGGGACAACGCAACAGAGGACGTCCTAGACTGAGATGGCGCACACAAGTGGAAAAGGACCTAAACCAACTTGGAGTGCGCAACTGGAGGCAGCTGGCAAGAGATCGTACTAGCTGGAGAGGCATGTTGGTTGAGGCCCAGGTCCACCCCGGACTGTAGCGCCATCCGAAGAAGAAGAAGAATATGATGCCAGTCCAAGAAATCCTCTAAGTTCTTTCAGATTATCCGTTCTGTTTTATTTCAGTAATAAAAATTGTGTCTCCTGGTTCATATTTTTTTGATTTCTTTCTTTTTAGATGCTCCTTCAACTGCTTTTTTATATTTTAAGGAAAAGAATTTTTCAAACCTTGACATTTTATCTGTACATGTAACAACATCTCCCTTTCTTTGGTAGCATAGTTTTCCTCTGTCTTGCCTAAGGAGCGGGAAATATACGTGATTGGTTTATCTTTTCCAATTTCTCCTTGACTCAACACTGCTCTAATGGTGATTTGATGCAACGGTAGTCGATATAAATGGTTAGTCAAAATCTGAAAATGTAAGTATTTCCTATGATTGTAGTAAAGTTTTGAAATTGTGAAATGCTTCTTTCTCTTTTTCGTTGAGCTGAATTCTTATATTCTTAGACCGATTCGCTTTTGTTTATGAATTCGCACCTCTCGTAAGCCAGCACTGCCTTTCGTCTTCCGCCAGTTGCGCACTCCAAGTTGGTTGAGGTCCTTCTCCACTTGTGAGCGCCACCTTATTCTGGGCCGTCCTCTGTTGCGTTGCTCCAATGGCTCAGATTCGAAGACTTTTCGGCCCGGAGTAGTGGAGTTCATACGCTCTACATGGACTAGCCGTCTTAACCGTTGTATCCGGAGACG
Source organism: Eristalinus sepulchralis (assembly GCA_944738645.1). Classification (NCBI taxonomy): domain Eukaryota; kingdom Metazoa; phylum Arthropoda; class Insecta; order Diptera; family Syrphidae; genus Eristalinus; species Eristalinus sepulchralis. Next base: position 11,890,292 of record OX122884.1, read on the forward strand.
CTTGACTAGGCGCATGTTGTTGTACAGCCAATAGAGTTCGTCGTTAATTCTTCTTCTTCAGATGCCTTCAACGCAAACAGTGGTTTCGCTATCTTCGGTCCAACAAATCCTCTAATCCCTTTCAGATTATCTGTTCCGTTTTTTGTCAGTAAAAAAAATGGTGTCTCCTGGTTCATGTTTTTTTGATTTTTTCTTTTTAGATTTTCCTTCACCTGCTGTTGTTGTTCTTTATTCTATAAGGCGTTTCTGTGTGCTCTATTGACGATCCGTCAGAATTTTTATTTTCCTTGCTCCGTACAAATAGTAGCGAAGTTTATCCAACGCTTAAACTATGGCCAACATCTCCCTTTCGTTGGTATCATAGTTTTCCTCTGTCTTCTTTAAGGAGCAGGATAAATACGTGATTGGTTTATCTTTTCCAATTTCTCCTTAACTCGCACTACTCTAATGGTGATTCGATGCATCTGTAGTCAACGTGAATGGTTAGTCAAAATCTGGAAATGTATGTATTTCCGATGATGGTAGTAAAGTTTTGCAATTGTGAAATGCTTCATTCTCTTTTTCGTTGAGCTGAATTCTTACATTCTTAAACCGATGCGCTTTTGTTTGTGAATTCGGGCATCTCATAAGGTTGGTTAGTGGTTTCGCTTCTTCATCTCCTTCCTTCTGCCTTCAACGCAAACCTTCAACTCAAACAGTGGTTTAGCTATCTTCGCAAAATCCTTAATAAAACGTCGGTATTATGATGCCAGTCCAAGAAATCCTCTAAGTTCTTTCAGATTATCCGTTCCGTTTTTTGTCAGTAACAAAAATTGTGTCTCCTGGTTCATGTTATTTTGATTTTTTCTTTTTAGATTTTGCGTTGTTCCAATGGCTCAGATTCGAAGACTTTTCGGGCGGGAGTAGTGGAGTTCCTACGCTCTACATGGACTAGCCGTCTTAAGCGTTGTATCCGGAGACGCTTGACTAGGCGCATGTTGTTGTACAGCCAATAGAGTTCGTCGTTAATTCTTCTTCTTCAGATGCCTTCAACGCAAACAGTGGTTTCTCTATCTTCGCAAAATCCTTAATAAAACGTCGGTAATATGATGTCAGTCCAAGAAATCCTCTAAGTTCTTTCAGATTATCCGTTCCGTTTTTCGTCAGTAACAAAAATTGTGTCTCCTGGTTCATATTTTTTTGATTGCTTTCTTTTTAGATTTTCCTTCAATTGCTTTTGATTCTGGTGTTTCCTAATTTGCTCTTTTAAGTCTGAATTCAGTTTATTGCTGAAACTTATGAAATATTTGTAGTTGATGGAGCAGTGGAGTCCAAACGCTCTACGTGGCCTACCCATCTTAAGCGTTGTATCCGGAGACGCTTGACTAGGCGCATGTTGTTGTACAGCCAATAGAGTTCGTCGTTAATTCTTCTTCTTCAGATGCCTTCAACGCAAACAGTGGTTTCTCTATCTTCGCAAAATCCTTAATAAAACGTCGGTAATATGATGTCAGTCCAAGAAATCGTTTGAGTTCTTTCAGATTATCCGTTCCGTTTTTCGTCAGTAACAAAAATTGTGTCTCCTGGTTCATATTTTTTTTGATTGCTTTCTTTTTAGATTTTCCTTCAACTGCTTTTGATTGTGGTGTTTCCTAATTTGCTCTTTTAAGTCTGAATTCAGTTTATTGCTGAAACTTATGAAATTTTTGTAGTTGATGGAGCAGTGGAGTCCATACGCTCTACGTGGCCTACCCATCTTAAGCCTTGTATCCGGAGACGCTTGACTAGGCGCATGTTGTTGTACAGCCAATAGAGTTCGTCGTTAATTCTTCTTCTTCAGATGCCTACAACGCAAACAGTGGTTTCGCTATCTTCGCAAAATCCTTATTAAAACGTCGGTAATATGATGCCAGTCCAAGAAATCCTCTAAGTTCTTTCAGATTATCCGTTCCGTTTTTCGTCAGTAACAAAAATTGTGTCTCCTGGTTCATGTTTTTTTTTTGATTTTTTCTTTTTAGATTTTCCTTCACCTGCTGTTGTTGTTCTTTATTCTATAAGGCGTTTCTGTGTGCTCTATTGACGATCCGTCAGAATTTTTATTTTCCTTGCTCCGTACAACTAGTAGCGAAGATTATCCAACGCCCAAACTTTGGCCAACATCTCCCTTTCATTGGTATCATAGTTTTCCTCTGTCTTCTTTAAGGAGCAGGATAAGTACGTGATTGGTTTATCTTTTCCAATTTCTCCTTAACTCACACTACTCTAATGGTGATTCGATGCATCTGTAGTCAACGTGAATGGTTAGTCAAAATCTGGAAATGTATGTATTTCCGATGATGGTATTAAAGTTATGCAATTGTGAAATGCTTCTTTCTCTTTTTCGTTGAACTGAATTCTAACATTCTTAGACCGATGCGCTTCGGGTGTCGGTCATATTTATTCATATGGCAGATGTCACATCTTTTTATATATTTCTTTATTTTGCTTGTCACCTGAGGGAAATAACATCGTACAAGTAGTTGTTCTTTATTCTATAAGGCGTTTCTGTGTGCTCAATTGACAATACGTCAGAATTTTTATTTCCTTGCTCCGTACAAACAGTAGCGAAGATTAATCAACGCCCAAACTATGGCCAACATTTCCCTTTCATTGGTGGCATAGTTTTCCTCTGTCTTGTTTAAGGACCGGGATATATACATGATTGGTTTATCTTTTTCAATTTCTCCTTGACTCAACACTGCTCCAATGGTGATTCGATGCATCTGTAGTCAATATAAATGGTTAGTCAAAATCTGGAAATGTAAGTATTTCCGATGATGGTAGTAAAGTTTTGAAATTGTGAAATGCTTCTTTCTCTTTTTCGTTGAGCTGAATTCTTATATTCTTAGACCGATTCGCTTTTGTTTATGAATTCGCACCTCTCGTAAGGTTGGCTAGTGGTTTCCCTTCTTCTTCTTCTTCTAATGGCGCTACAGTCCGGGGTGGACCTGGGCCTCCACCAGCCAGCACTGTCTTTCGTCTTCCGCCAGTTGCGCGCTCCAAGTTGGTTGAGGGCCTTCTCCACTTGTGAGCGCCACCTTATCCTGGGCCGTCCTCTGTTGCGTTGTTACAATGGCTCAGATTCGAAGACTTTTCGGGCCGGGGCAGTGTTGTCCATATGCTCTACATGGACTAGCCATCTTAAGCGTTGTTTCCGGAGACACTTGACTAGGCGCATGTCGTTGTACAGCCCATAGAATTCGTCGTTAATTCTTCTCCTCCTGATGCCTTGAACGCAAACAGTGGTTTCTCTATCTTCGCAAAATCCTTAATAAAACATCGGTAATATGATGTCAGTCCAAGAAATCCTCTAAGTTCTTTCAGATTATCCGTTCCGTTTTTCGTCAGTAACAAAAATTGTGTCTCCTGGTTCATATTTTTTTGATTGCTTTCTTTTTAGATTTTCCTTCAATTGCTTTTGATTCTGGTGTTTCCTAATTTGCTCTTTTAAGTCTGAATTCAGTTTTTTGCTGAAACTTATGAAATATTTGTAGTTGATGGAACAGTGGAGTCCATACGCTCTACGTGGCCTACCCATCTTAAGCGTTGTATCCGGAGACGCTTGACTAGGCGCATGTTGTTGTACAGCCAATAGAGTTTGTCGTTAATTCTTCTTCTTCAGATGCCTACAACGCAAACAGTGGTTTCGCTATCTTCGCAAAATCCTTATTAAAACGTCGGTAATATGATGCCAGTCCAAGAAATCCTCTAAGTTCTTTCAGATTATCCGTTCCGTTTTTCGTCAGTAACAAAAATTGTGTCTCCTGGTTCATGTTTTTTTTTTTGATTTTTTCTTTTTAGATTTTCCTTCACCTGCTGTTGTTGTTCTTTATTCTATAAGGCGTTTCTGTGTGCTCTATTGACGATCCGTCAGAATTTTTATTTTCCTTGCTCCGTACAACTAGTAGCGAAGATTATCCAACGCCCAAACTATGGCCAACATCTCCCTTTCGTTGGTATCATAGTTTTCCTCTGTCTTCTTTAAGGAGCAGGATAAGTACGTGATTGGTTTATCTTTTCCAATTTCTCCTTAACTCACACTACTCTAATGGTGATTCGATGCATCTGTAGTCAACGTGAATGGTTAGTCAAAATCTGGAAATGTATGTATTTCCGATGATGGTATTAAAGTTATGCAATTGTGAAATGCTTCTTTCTCTTTTTCGTTGAACTGAATTCTAACATTCTTAGACCGATGCGCTTCGGGTGTCGGTCATATTTATTCATATGGCAGATGTCACATCTTTTTATATATTTCTTTATTTTGCTTGTCACCTGAGGGAAATAACATCGTACAAGTAGTTGTTCTTTATTCTATAAGGCGTTTCTGTGTGCTCAATTGACAATACGTAAGAATTTTTATTTCCTTGCTCCGTACAAACAG